>CATNWA010017267.1:0-165065 GCA_951230385.1 Staurois parvus
TTAAATTCGTAGCGAATAAATTCGCATCGAATCGAATTTCTTCCTCAAATTCGGCGAATCAGCCGAATCGAATTTTTGAATAATTCGCTCATCTCTATTCGTAACTGAAAACAGATGTTCCCAATAGGAGATTTCCCCTCTATTACTGTTCAACCAAACAATTTTGTATTTCCCCAAAATGACAGTGATCATCAAAAACAAATAGAGAATATAAGTTCCACCCAGCATGGCCAGCAAAAAAAATCTTAAACTTTTTATTGCTGTCTGTGCCCCCATTAGAGATATTCACCCTCTCTGTTTGTCTTGTTTACCATGTAGGCAGGTGCAATCTGCTTTCTCCACTGAGGGTGGAGCTCAACTGCAGCAGCATTGCAGAGGGAGAGGAAGTCAGGAGGAACACGGTTCCTCTATGGTTTCCTGGGTCACTGGGGAAGATAACCAGTTGGATGCTGCGCCCCACGTAACTCTGGTGGCCATCTTGGAACAGGCAGTGTGTATTTAAGACCCTAGATCCCAGGCTTAGCGTGCTTTTTACATGGTGGTAGTGAGTGCAGGGACAGGTCACCCATCTGTCAGGGACAGTGTCTAGCAGTAGGGAGAGTTTCCAGTTGACTAGGGAAAGGGTAGGGAAATGCCATCCTTCCTAGAATCCTTCAATTTGGATGCAGACTGGCCAGGCTGGATTCCGCACCTCAAGACAGATGCTGTTGGCACATGTGAGCCCTGCTCCGCTACACATCGCTGTTGCATTCTGTAAGTGTTCCTGGTTGGGTGTTTTCCTACTTGGCTGTTTATAAAGTTCAAACTGTAAATTTAATACAAGTTCTGCAACTGGACTCTGAGTGTTTACTGCCAACACACCACGCTGCACCTCCCCACAACCATTGTCACTGAAAGTTAAAGAAAATCCCACATTTTGTGTTGCCAACATAACAGTAATAGAGGGGAAGAGATCTTCCAGTTGGAGCACTAGTTCTGGTGACCGTAGTGATAACCAAGGATTCCCTCACATTGGATGAGTTTCCTCTCACTGACCACCAAGATGTTGTTTACACCCACTAGCTCTAGGACATTTTCTACTCTCACTGGCTACATTCTGCCCCCCACTAAAGATAGTAAAATGACCTCTTGTTTAGAAAGTTTGGAGACCCCCTGAGAGGTAGAAGACACTTTCCCCAAAGCAGAGACACAGCAGAAAATTTCAACTCTGGAAAAAAATATATATTTGCCTATGTATTCCTAACTCAGAAAGTCCTTTCTATTGCCATCCAGCCTCCTCCAACTCTCCAAATTATTTTTTTTGTTACTGTGATCCTAATACCTGTTAGAGGGTGGCTATGTTCATTCTCCATGGTCCCACTGTATTTAGGAACATAGCCACTGTCTCTTACTTGCTATGGAGATGGACTTTGAACTATGGACTATGGGATTTAAAGTGTGCATAGAGCAGTGTAAATGACTACAACTAATGTGCACTGCTCTTTCCAAACAAACTGAAGTGACCGGTAAAGGAGAGGTTCAGGAGCTCACAGAGGATGTTACAAGAATACAGAAAAACACAATAATAAACAGTTTAATGAAAAATAGATTACAGGGCCCTAAAGGAGTGGATGTGAATGGATTATTTTTGGAGAATAATGATATTGTTTAGTTTCACTTTAACAGGGGTTATAACTCCCCATGCTTATTTTTTATAATGGGAAAACAAAGCTAAGTACTGTCTGTGATCTTTTTTTCTATATGTACTAATAGTTAATTTTCAGAACAAGCTTTGAGGTCTACCCCCTTTTTCTGGGCCCAAGCTGTACTGAAACATGGAGGTTTAGCAAAATGTTAAGACAAAGATTTTTTTTTAGAGATTGTTGTTGTTGCAGATCCTAATATTTAAGAAAAATTGATAGACTTTAAAAACTGGGTACTTAAATATCAAATGTTGAAAAACAAGTATCACAGACAGTACTCAACTGTGTAGTTACAAGTGCATTCATACAGCTAGAATCACCATTAGCCTTGTAACAGAAGAAAAAGCATCTCACTATGTCAACATTTGCTACAAAGTAAAAAGGCATCTCATCTCACCAAAAGTTTGGCAAAAATTGGAATGTTTTGTGTAATTTCTCCATTTTTGCAAAACATTTTGTAGACAATAAGAAAGGTGAAATGCATTGGAAGCAACATGGTTTTTAAGAGTTCAGTGAGCTTTAAATGGTTCCTGAGGGTAACAGAAACATACAGAAATGTGTTTAAAACTTTTAAAATGTGAATTTTTTTTATGTTTTTTGAGAAATTTTTTTTTTTCCAAGGTGTATATAAAGTGCATCTAAAAAGAAATAAAATGACAACTTATCAAAAAAAAAAACCACGTGGTCAGCACTGCCATGGTAATCACATGGTTTTGGTAGAAAGCAAAGTCATGTGATTTTTTTTTTTTTCAAACAAATTTCCACTAAGCAGTTTGTATGGTTAAAATTTAGGCTAATTTTGATAACATTTCAGCAAATTTGTTAATTTTGCCGCAAAATAAATTTCAGCACAATTTCTTCCACTCATCCCTACTGCCCTTTCCTTTCTTTCTCCCTATTTCTCTCACTTATTCTTTCTTTTTTCCCTCTGTGTAGCTTATGGCATTCAGTTATGTTTTCATTCGTTTTTGCAGAACATATTACAATTAGAATTTTATGGGTTGAACTTTGAACAATCCTATTAAAACAAATCTGAAAGCGTATGCAGCAAGTATATTTTATACATCATTGTTAATAAGTTCTTACCGTGAGGTCACACGCAGAAGGCTTGTATCTCAACATTCTTCTGTAGCAGCTCATTGCCTTAATGGACATGGCATTTTCCTATAAAACACATGACATTTCATTGGGATTCTGCTGATCCATACAGTATGTGAACATATACACAGTGCAGGTGTCATTATACAAAGGGCAGGTCCACATTCAGAAGCTGACCATTTGAAATCTTAGAAAATGTAAAGGCAAAATGAAAAATGGAGCCAAATAATGTCATCATAACACATTTCATCTGCATTGACTTTAGCTGAAACCTAGAAACACTTGTAGGCGGTAAAACAGTTGAATAATTTTGCTGCAATGTACTTTCTCCTGTCTGTGTGACTTCTTGTCTGGTCTGGCTGGGGGTTATAAATTCAGGAAGAAGGTTGGAGTCAATCAGTTGTGGTTAAGGACTACACATGACAGATTGTAGTTGTGGCGGATGGCTGTTCAATGTACCCTTTAGTGGGACCCTTCAAGGAGATGATGGGCATGGACTTGGACAATTTTCTGTGTGGTGTGTACAGGGCATACAGAAGGGATGTGCACCACAGCAACTATATACTGTATAAGGGCATTGAGATAATGCCCTTGGGGGATCAGGAAGGAATTTGTTCCCCTGCAGGAGCAAATTGGATCATGCTTTACTGTTTTTTTTTGCTTTCCACTGGATCATCTGTGGGTATAGGATTATAACTTTTTATTTTATGGTTGAACTGGATGAACTTTTGTCTTTTTTTCAGCCAGACTAACTATGTAACTATATAAAATGTTATCCCATTAACTGGACTGATGCACTGTCACTGGATTTCAAAGTAAAGCTGTTCAATTGCAATGTGTGGGCTGGTCTGTGTTTCCTGAGAAGAAGTTTTAGTACTGCATACTGATACTTGGGGGTAAAAGAGTAATGTGAAGATGAGAAAAGGAAGGAGGAGCAACCAAATTTGAATGGAAGTGGTGGTGGCCAGGAGACAGACAGTTTTGATGGTGTGGTCTTGTGGGTGGTAGAATGCACCCCATTGGGCAGCTGGGCTATTACTATAATGGTCCTCAGCCCCAGCACAGGGTTGATCCTACGGACCTGGCCTGAAACTCTGATACAGCAAGGATGAAGAATCCATGGAAGTGAGTGTTGCT
The DNA here is from genome assembly GCA_951230385.1 of Staurois parvus. Classification (NCBI taxonomy): domain Eukaryota; kingdom Metazoa; phylum Chordata; class Amphibia; order Anura; family Ranidae; genus Staurois; species Staurois parvus. Next base: position 3,918 of record CATNWA010017267.1, read on the forward strand.
AGGAGCTGCTGGGAGGGAAGGTGCTTAGCTCTGTCACTCCCAAATGGTCTCTGAGTTGGTGCTGGGACAAGAATCACTGGCAGGAAATGTAAGGAAAAAAAGGGAAGCAACCAACTTGGGATAGGAGTGGTGGTGGCCTGGGGAAAGACAGTCCTCAAGGTGGGAGGCCTAGATGGTAGCATGCACCCCCCTGGGCGCTTGGGCTAATATTATAATGGTCCTCAGCCACAGCACATAGTTGATCCTAGGGACCTGGCCTGGAACCAAGGCACAGCAAGGCCTTGCAAGAGTAATGATGTGGCACCCTTCCTAGCCTGTGAGAAGAATCCACCATGGAAATGAGCATCGGTAAATGCTGATGGGAGAGATGGTGCTTAGTGCTGTCACTCCCAAGTGGCCTTCAGAACAGTTCCAGGACAAGACTTACTGGTAGGAAATGTAAGGTGGGCATTTCCTTTGGTTTATGGGGCCCCAGTTAGTTAAGATGACCTCTAGTTCAGAAAGGGGGTGCTAACCCACATGCTAACACACTAGCAGACCAATAAGGGTAATAACAAAACTGCCTAATATCAATTTTGGGGACTCCTCCTTCACTCAACTACTGGTCAAGAAAAAACATCACTGTCTAATGATTTACAGATTTAATGAATGAGCTGAGTAAAGGTCTACAAGACAGTGGGAGGGGTCCCATCTGATCCACATGTAGTATAAATGGTTATAGTTTTTGGAGGTTATTATTCAGCTGCAAGGTATACACAAATAGTATGTATGCCCCTACCTAGAGAGGTGGCACGCTCCACCTTTTCAATCAGAAAAGAAAAAACACACAGTAGATTCTACCAGTTTTCTTCAACATCACATTAGATTCCTACTTTATTTACAGATTACAGAGAACGTTTTAAAGTTTAACCCCTCATGTTTCTGTATGTACAATTTTATCTAATTTTGATGGGAAGATGGGTTTGGTTAATTCCAAATACGTAAGTGGCTAGAAGAAGTGCACTAGAGTTTAAATCTGTCAAAATGTTCATTTTTAATTTACAGAGTGGTTTCTGACAAATACAATAACAAATTCCAAAACAATAAATGGAGTAAGCTGATGAATGGAAAAAATTAGTAAATGTAAGTGCAGTAACCATAAATGCATTACCAAACCAATATGTGTGCTGTCAATTATATGAATGCAATAAAGTGATATCTTGTTGGTTGTTGGTTGCTGTGCTTTGCACTGTTTTACAAAATGTGACAGTGAGATTGTAAATGTCACTCTTTAGCCTGAAATGATTGATGTTATGAGACAAAAGCTTGAAATGAGCCCCTTTATAGTCTGGTCTAAATACTTACATGGCCATGTTGTAGTTGTCTGAAAATTGTCATATCAGCAGAAGACACGGATAAGTAGCGGGACAATGGACATGGCTTCCCGTGAGGACGTCCACTCACCACCACCGCAATTAGAATGGTTAAGACCAACAGTCTGATGTGCATATTGATGGTGTAAGTTCTGTACTTGTTGTTTGTCTGCAAGCACCTGTACATATGATTTGAGTTAGCGGTCATACATGGGATCAATTTCTTTTCAAATCAATTTTTGTGGCAAATGTTAATTTTTAATGTTAGCATCAGGAACACCCTAAATTGCTTATGCAGTGCCATATTATATACTGTAGGTCATTGCCCGTTCTACCACACAACATCTCCTATGCAAAATAAATGCTCTTCCATGAGATTGCTGAGTATTAATATCAGGATCAGACATGTGTGTTTTACTTATTAAAGAGACCCTGTCATCAGAATGCAAGTAAAAGTACAGAAAAGCCAATTATTTTAAATCACATTTTTTTTCCATAAATAATTTTTTTCTTCACTAGAAATCTGTCTTTAAATTTGCTTGAAAATCTGACTATTCCATGAAAGTCAGTTCTCCATCATAGCCCCCTTTCTCTTTTCACGTCATAGCCCTCTCCTCTTCTAGCACTGTCTAAGGACTAAAATTACACAAAAATTCAAAAACCAACTGTATCAAATTGATTATTTTCTCATCCAACTATACAACCTCAGCTGGTATTTATGATTACATTATACATATATTATGTCAGCCCACTCTTGTTCAAAAGACTGCAAATGATTCATATCAATGCACAATGGAAAGGGCAATAACTTATAGTGACTAATTCATTCAATAGATCTAGATCATTGAAAGAAGACTCCTTGTTATTAGAAGTTACTGCCCATCATCATTGATCTTTGCACTGCCTTACTGAATACACCTGAGTATTTTTTGGTACAGAGATACGTGCTCTCAGAAAAATCTTCACAATAAATGAGAGAATTAATAAAATTGCCAGCTGCACATACTTCAAAACCACAAAAGAACACATCCCATTCCATACAGAGCAGTGGTTCCCAACCTCAGTCCTCAAGTACTCCTGACACGCCATGTTTTTTGAGAATTTCCCTTAGATAGAACAGCTGCCATATATACCAAGCCATTATCATTTAAAGGCTGTCCACCTTTTACAATAAAAGTGTATTTATATTTTGGGCAAAGCATTTGCATTGTTTTTGCAAATGAGTGTGCATATGATTGCAAACGTAGGTCATAGATGCAATGCCAGGCTCCTGCAGACTCTTCCTCCAGCTCTATGCCCATATTGAGGTATGGACTTTCAGTTGTATTTCTGAATGAAGTTGTCAATGGACTATGAGTGTGGTAATCACTGCACTTGTGTTCCATTGAGAACTACAAGTCTGTCTGTGGTAGGTGGTGGCAGATGGAACTTAATTAATTCGCAGGTCCCCACACAGCAGCACAAATTTTACACAGTGACAGGAGCCGAAGGGGAGGACTCCGCCATGCTGTCAAAAAAGGATAGGAGGTAACTTGCACCAAGCTACATGTTGCACCTTAAATAGGGACATAGCAGCTACCACAGGGTGCGAGGCAAATTTACATTTTTGCCTCTTTCTGTAGTCAAGGGAGTAGTGATTTTTTCATTCTGGTCTGTTTAGGATTTCACAGGCTGGGAGTTTGATTGCTTCCCCCTGCCTCTGGAAGAAGGTTCAGGTCAATCCCTGGAGAGGAGTGTAAAGAAGGTGGCTGGGGAGGTTATAAATAGTCTGCAGCCCTGGAGAGATTGTTCTCTCTCCCCAGGAGGGATCCAAGCCTTGAGGGGGGCCTGTTGCCCCTCTAAGGTAGCCTGTGGACTGTGTAGCTGTTCTTGAGGCCTCAGTTGAGTCAGAGCTGAGGGCCTGGAGTGATCTCCCTGAGGAGCTAGCTGTGGGATTTCACCATAGGGATTGGGTCTGGAAAAGGATTGTCTTCCTCATTGGACCATGTCTGGAAGAAACTGAAAGGTATGCAGCTGTCCTGGGGACTTGTGAGTAATGACCTTGAGTTGATTCCTGGTGACTGTGTACTTTCGGGATATAAGTGCTAGAGGTAGCTTGGACTCTTTGGACTGAGAAAGCTCTCATAAGGTCTCAGAGTACTGGCCGTTCCCCTGTCCTTTGCAGAAACTCTGGAGTGGGAGCCTAGAGCAGAGTGTCCTCCCGTCTACTGTGCAGTGTTTTAAAGTATACCATTCCCTAACCCCTCTCCTGTTTAAAGTTCCTCAAACAATACATTTCAATAAGACATTCCCTAGACTGGTGCTTCCGGTGGTGGGCAGCCTCTTTACTACCAGGGAAGAACCTGCTTTTACCAACGGGTAGCGCTACATGAGGGTAACATGGTCTAAAAGTTGGTGTTAGCCTTTAAAGCACCTGTGAAAGGAAAAGAAAATCCAGAAAACATGAGCTGTTGAAGGTATCTGAGGTTGGGAACCATAGAGCTATAGAGGATCACTCACTTTTTCCTTTCTTTCGTTTGTCTCCTGGGCTGTTCTCGGTATGATTGGAAGTCTTTCCATATTTCTTCTTTTATATGTTACAGTTGTAGAGAAGCTCTTCATTTTCATGATGTTCAGATGACTTGTCTGTCGTTCCGAATACAAGTGACAGCACAGTAGGAACAATCCACTGGGAACTTTGATACCACTTTTACTTTCCTTGTCTCTACAGGTGAGAAGGTGACGTCAGATAACAGGGAAAATCTTCAGCTTCTTCCATCTGCCAGATATCATATCTCAGTTTATAATACACAATAATTCTGTCACTCAGCAAAACTTATATACTGTCACAGCCAACATCTCTGTATATAACATTTACTGCTCCTGTCACACAGGAACACCTCCGTATTGTTAAATGTCACATCCAGGGGTGGAACTACAATAATGGGACCCAAAAGCAAAAGTTTGATGGTAGCCCCCAGGGACATGTCTCTCTGACACCTGGCAATGTCAGTTGGGACAATACTGTAATTGATGCCAATTGATGAAGTATATCTAAATCAAGGAACAATAGCCTGTGCTACTACTCTAGCTAGCAAGTTCTGAACATTAGGATTTAGTAGTTTATAAATAAAAGAAAATTACAAAACAATATAAAAAGATGGATGAACGTGCCCCATAATAGCAGCCCTGCTAAGGGCTCATGTACACTGCAGCTGCTAAACTGAAGTTTAGGAGCAATTGTGCATTTTTTTCAGCAGCCCCTGAACTCTCCTTTATGTTTTCCTATGTGTCCATGTACACATAGTCGTTTACAGTAGTTTACAGGAAGTTTAGGTTACAGGCATTTATTTAAAAGCACAAAAATCACGTTCAGGAGTATAGTTTACCGTGTAACCGTGTGTAAACGCTTGTAAACGCGTTTATGTGTGTTTGCGTTTAGACGCGTTTTTGGTTATCTTTTAAAAATGCTTCTAAACGCAAACGTGCATAAACACGGTAGGTAAACTCGGCTAAACTGACGTTTTTAACCTACGTTTTCTAGCAGTCAGTTTCCAGAGTTCAGAAAAGTTTTTCAAACACATAAACCCTTATGGGGCATATCCACCTTTTTATATTATATTTGCCTTTAGTCTGTTTTGAGTCAATAAATCTTCCCTTTTTAATTTTCCTTTTTGTCTTCCTTTTTTTCTTTTCTTCTTTTATCAACCTTGTATTTTTGCCTTAAGTGCTGTTTCTTTGACGGTTTCCATCAGTGCCTCCCGCTGCGGTTGTTCAGCCCTTGCATTGATATACATGTTTTTTTGACATGGATTGATTTGGTGATAAGTTTTTTGATATATATATATATATATATATATATATATATATTTTTTTTTTTAAAACTTCTACTGACCTTGTCTTTCCTCGGATTCCATTTCATGCACTATATCTACAAGATTTGTTTTTTCTCTTGAAGAAGGGAATGCTGCTTCACGAAACGCGTCAAGATTTTGTGTAGAGAGCTTGTGTTATGAATTCATGGATCATGCAGATTTAGCATTTTTACTTGTATATACATCAGAAACCTGATATATTATGTACATTAGTTTTCTGGAATATTTTTAATATATCTTTTTTCAACTAGTGAACTGTTAAGTCCCCAATCAACTTGGGTCAAGATAAAAAAATTCACACGCACCATCTCTCTTTTATTGCAGCTTTGTACTATATTGCATTTCATTAAACTGGTCTCATAGTATTTCAGGCTAATCTATTCTTTTGTAGTTATTAACCTAATTCCCACATTTTTATGACTTTGAGAAGATGTGAGCCACTTCCTCCGTCAAAAATCCTGAATTTTGGATATCCTCACATGATAGTTAATTTAAAACTTAAAGCATAAAGTGACCCTGTCACTATACAACACTTTGTCCGAAAATCCATACCTGTAAAGGAAGAGCAGAAGTACTCTCCTTTCCCGCTACCAAACACCCCCATTTTAGTAAAAATTCATGGGATAATCCATATGTCCACGGGGGTCAATCTCCTGCATCTCCCTTGCTGGGTCTTCCAGCTGACACTTCACCATTCTGTAATGTATCCTGTAAAGTAATTTTTTTCTCATGGAGATTTCCACTGTACATACAGTAGAGGGGTGATCAAAAGTATAGTACAGCGACAGTCTTCTCAACCCTCACATCCTTTAAAGTTGAACTCCAGCCTTACCTCCAATCTTGCACAGTTGTACAGGCTCCTCTTTTGTACTGAAATTGCTTCCTCTGATTTCACTGCATACTGTGACCTTCATACAGTATGCATTAGAAAATGCAGCAAGTCAGATAGATCCAGACTAGTTTTCTGGCTGGAGGACATCCAGCATTGTCTAGCCCCCTGCTGCCCAAATTGTGGCCCGAGGGACAGATGTGGCCCTTTGCTGTTTGATGTGATGTGTGGCCCTTGAACCTCAGCAGTCTGCATGGGGAACATTGATTAGGGTAATAGCAACAATCTCTACTAACCTCATTTTCTGAGTTTCCTGTTGTCTTCTGCATCATATTCCCAGCCAAAATTGTAGCATGTCTACACTTTCTGACCCTCATTTCCTCTTTTAGGTCTGCAGTTTCTGTCCTTTCAAGCATTACATGTATTGAACATTATGCGTGGCCCTCTGGTGATGTCAGGGGCCACATCTGAGGCCCCTTTTGGCTCATAAGTTAACAACCACTGTTTCAGCCCTTTCCTCCCAAGTCTTACTGTCCCTAGCCTGCCCCTTTATTTCATTGTATTTTAGTTCTTTCAATCATGGAGACTCAGCATCACACGTGGGCATTTCCTAGTCTTCATGTAAATGTAGCTTGCCTAGGAACACTCACTCCTCCAGACTGACATTCACATATCAAGGCATTTTGATATTTGCGTAACTCCTCCCAAGAGCCATTCCACTGCTTTTATCAGATCTGAGGGCTCTTGAAAGGAGAACCGAGGCAGGGAGTTCTTGGAAAGCTATCTACAGCACTATGGAGCCCTTCCCACCAGCCATGACCTGCCTGTATTGCATAGAGGCGCACAGAGTTCAAGTGATGACACTGTTACAAGGTATGTAATGAATACAGAAAGATTTTATTGAAAAATGTCATTAGCATTTGATGAAGTGGGAAACAGGGAACTGTGTTTTTCCTGTCCTCTTGTAACACCCTCCTTTCATTTTTCATTTTTCCCCTAACTTCAAGTTGTTTGGAACAAACAGTGCATGCTATTTGTGGTCATGTACGCTGCTCTATGAACACAAATCTCATAGACCATAGTCCCATAGTCCCATGTCCATCTCGGGAGTGAGCAAGAGAAGATGGCTACATTCCTACATATAGTGGGACCATGGAGAATTAAGGTAATCACACTCTAACAGAAAATCAAATCGCAACAGCAAAAAAAAGGACTTGGAGAGCTGGATGAGGCTGACAGCAATATGGAAGAATATAAACTTGTGAAGCACTCCTAGTTTAGCTAGGGGGAGATAGACTCCAATGATTAGACAGGAATGAGAAGCAGCTCAGGTGTAATAGCCAGAGATGGGTCAAATTGTGGTCAGGGCTGAGAGGCTCTGCAGGCCAGCCCCAATGGAATTTCCCCCTCCTCTAGGGCTTTTGGATGAAGGCTATAAAGGCAGTGAGTAGATCTGAGGAGTGGCTGGCTGCACTCTTGTGGGGTCCTAGCCAGGGCGGACTGACCATTTGGTTACTCGGGCACTGCCCAAGGGCCCAGGGTCAGTAGGGGGGCCCATGAGATGCCCCTAGTACCTTTCATAAGCTTTTTTGGGTGTGATTTGAGTGTGGGTGAGGACACAGGGGCCCCATAGTCCCCTATTGCCCAGGGGCCCCATGAGTTGTCAGTCCGCCCCTGGTCCTAGCCAATCACCAACAAGAGGTCAGCAAGGGGCTGGACACCCTTAAAAGTGTTGGAGCCTGCTCAGTTTCAGGAGAGTTGGAGGAGAGTTTGGGTGGAAGATGTGAGGCTGAGAGCAGGAGGCTGCGAGGAGGCCCAGTGGAATGGGGGCCTGGAGCTGGAAAGCAGGAAAACGCAGAGTTCTCCGGCCCCCTGAGAGAGGACCACCTGTACTGCAGGGATGGAGCAGCCTGGCTGATTGGCCTGGTAGTAGCCACCAACCCACAAGCGGTACAGGAGAGGATCTGATTGAGTACACCTGCACCCCCTGGGTGGACAGGGGAAGGAGAACTCTGGTGGAAAACCAAATTAGCCACCTATCAGTGACTGTCTAGTTCTTAAAGTGGCAGGAACCGGATCCCTGTTCAGGGACACCACCAGATTGCTGGGTGAAGAGGAGAAATTCATCTAGGGTTTGGGATGGTACACTAAGGAGACTCTGGTTAGCTCTCCAACAGAGACTGTGCTGCAGAGAAGGCTTGTAAATAGTTCCAGGAAGTTTTGTTGCGTTGATCAGTACCCTTGGGCATCCTGTACATCCCAGTTCAAAATCCCCTAATTAAAACAACAAAACCAAAGCTCAAAGACTGATTTCTGACTCTTGATGCAAGCCCATGTGAAGATGTGTGATGCCTGGCTGTGCTGGACTATAAGGGGACCCAAATCTTCTAGCAACTCCTGTGGGGGTAGTGCTACACTTATACAGAATATTTTTTAGATCAGAGTTTAGCTTCACTTCAAGATAATATGGTACCTTCTTATTCTTTCTCTTTTAGGCTTGACTGGCCTCCTTTTTCTTGGTATTTTCTAAATTCTATATTCTAAAAGAAGAGCTTTTGTGGTTATTGAGAAGAATCTCTGAAAGCTGACCTACAGATTGGATGGTGACAGTTCAGCAGGCAAATATTATTTGATGCTATGGTACACTTATCTGCATATACTGTAGGTGCAATGTCTGATTCTATCAATAGACATGTTACCAAGATTGAACCTCAATCAAAGTATATATCGCCAAATGTTTATTTGAGAAGATTACATCACAGTGGTAAGGTGAAGCATCCATGCAGGACCCCTTCATCAGGCATGATAAAACATGGCTCTGAAATGTTGCACCTTACTGCTGCGATGTGATTTTCTCAAAAAACATTTGGACATTAATTTTGACAATCCATGGTGTGCTGGTGATATACATGTTAATCTATGCTGTCAGCAGTTCTCTAGTTGGTATCTGGCACAGCACCCATTTACTTTACTGCCTCTTCCAGGAACGTGAGCGATGAGAATATTGCATGTGATTCTCATTTAAGTCTCTCCCACTCTTCCTTTTGTTGCAGTTTATAATTACTGGGGGTATTGTCGCCTACTTATGTGGATGGACATTCTATCTGAAACTAATTATAAATGTTTGGGGTTGAGTTACACTTTAAACATTGTAAAGAATTAACATGGTCTGTTCCTTGATTCTTGGCAAGTGCCAGCTAAGAAAACGCAAGCCGGGATTCCTCTTGTTTGCAGTTATTTTGTTGCGTTTTCTCTCCTACGTAACATCTGTGTTTATGTCTAACTCACACTTGGCTTATCTTCCAATTCTTGGAAATGTTTCTCTGTTCAGCAATAATGTTAAGGATAATTATAGATCATTACTGAAATGCAAATTTTTCTAGCTGTGGTCATAAAAACAAACATTTGATGAAATCCCAGAGTAAATCTAGCATTACAATCATGGTGGCATTGTACAGATCTTAGCAGTGGGCTCATTTATGTCTTAAAGGACAATTCCAACTTTAGTGAAGTTATCTCTAAATGCCTTGAAGAGCTAGTTTCCTCAGGGTGAATCCCAAGCAAGACACCATCTTCATGGAAAGGAAACAACAGAGTGTGTCAACTTAGTGCAGCATATAGGAAAAGACTTTATTAAAAATAACAAGTGGCAACTCACAAGATGCATATGGGTGGCTACATGTTTTGAAGCAAAACTGCTCCTTTTTCGAACCTGGTTGAAAAAGGAACTGGTAGGCTCTGAAACATGTAGCCACACTGTTTGATGACACTTTCAGTTCCGTGTGGTCCACGCGCTGCAAGGTGACGCCAGGATTTCCAATTTTTTTCTGGTGTCCTACACAGCTCCTGACAGCAGCATCTGCTTCCTGGCTTCTGAAGACACACTGAGGCTCACCAGCTAACCGCACTGGGTGGATGACATGCTCTTATCCTTATGCACCTTTTCCTATATACTGAACTTAGATGGCACCCTCTGCTGTTTTTCCTTTTCTATATATTGCAAAGATCACTTCAGTCGCAAAGATGCTATGGACAGGGCTGGATTTACATCTCAGGAGCCTTTAGGCAGTGAATTATGAAGTGTGTCTCCCTCCCCTCCAACCAAAAAAAAGACAGTAAGACTGACTTTTTTTTTTAATACATTTTCTTGCATCCAGCTATTATAATAATGAGAGCTGCGCATTTAAAAAGACAATTTTTTTCTGAAATTAAATTAACATGTTATTATATGAGGTTTTAGCAATTTGGTTAATATATACTTTATTGAGCATGTTATCTTTAAAATCAGTTTTACCAATCAATTTTTGGGCATTTATTCTTCATGGTCTGGGGTATTTTATGCTAACAAGTGTCCCTATTTCACTCAGAAAGTAGAAAGCTATGAATTACATGAAATGGAGAGTTCAGAAGGTAGGGCCAACCAAACCCCCCTCAAAATTGTAAAGGTTACCCCAATTTTTTTTTATATATTTACTTTAACCAGTTTAGCTCTTTGGACGTACTAAGTACATCTACAGAGTGCACTGTTAATCACAAGCTGATGGTAGGGTGCCATTTCATCCCTTTAAAACCGAACACATTAATTACACAGGTTCTGTGGCTGATTAAGGTGGCAATTAAACTCACTTAGTGCCTTATCTGTATTAAATTGGCCTCAGAACCTGTTTAATTAATATGTGTTCAGTTTTAAAGGGATGAGGTGACAACCCTAGCTGATGGCTGGTACTGCAACCATCCAGCTTGTGCTCTGTTCAGCCAGCTCTCGGCTTCAAAGTGAAAGTGATTCCTAGGCTCTCCCACTCTTACCAGGCACCCGGGACCACCACTGATGGATTCAAGATACAGAGCAGTGTGAGAGCGAGGCAAAACCATGTCTCCATCTCACCTGTAAACAAAGAAACTGGAAGCGACAATTATTTGGTCACTTCCAGTTTCGTATTCACCATTTCCTGGCCAGTACAGCCAGGGCACACATCTAATCAAGCCGTTCTGTGCTTAGTTAGATGCTGTACCCACATGGAAGAAAAATATATTTTAAAAATATTCTTCCCAAATATATTGCCATATATTTGAAATGATACAATTTTAGCCATATTCAATATACAATATATATATATATATATATATATACAGTATATATATATATATATATTTTTTTTTAAATATAGTCTTCAGATTTTTTTTAACATATAAAAAAAGTCATTTTATGACAATATTTATATAAATATATACTACTAAGGCCCTATACCCTAGACTGGTGTCCCCGTCCCCCCCCCCCCCCCCCACGTTCCTTACCCACTTTACACAACATTTCCACCCTTAGATGGTTTACACCAAACAGACCATACTTCTCAAGAAAAACCAAATGGTGGGGAATTTATTTTACGCAAAAAGTATTACTGTATTCAACTAAGAACCATATCAATGCACCTTGTTATGTATGTACTAGAACCTTTCAATAAAAATATTTGAAATTAAAGAAGTCATTTTAACATATATTTTTGCATATATTTGTAAATGCATTCCAAAAATGTAGATTTGTATTTTTAAAGACATACAGTATATTTGAAATGTATTTTTAAATATATTCTTCATATATTTTGTAATAAAAATGCATTTCAACATGCAGTGTATATATATATATATATATATATATATATATATATATATATATTTATTGAAATATATTTTGAAATATATTGAATATGGCCAAAATTGTAGCATTTCAAATATATAACAATATATTTGGGAAGAATATTTTTAAAATATATTTTTCTTCCATATGGGTACAAAGGAAGGGATGTATGTATACTGTGGTCTCACCACACATGTGATCTATTGTCATGAACGACAGGGTAAGAGCAATAATTCTAATACAAAAGCCCCTGGTTAACTCTAAACTGATGAAATGCTGTAAATGCTTTTAGAACATCACCTATGGAGAATTTTTGGTACTACTGTAGTTTATTTGCGATATCACAGGTACACGCAATTTTAAGACTTGGCATGTTTGGTATCTGTTTACTCAACGCAACCTTATCTATTATATTTTACCAAAACTTGGGCCTCTACTTTCAGAAAACATATAATGTTTGTGGACATTAAAGTAATTTTATTGCCAAAAATTAAGATTTTTACATGTGTGCAAAAAATAAAAAAATTGGCTCTAGAGCAGAACTGGTTAAAGCAGACATTTTCTTCGGCATACGTTTTGCTATGTCAGCTAAACCAGCAGATAATGACTCCTCTTACCTGGAGGTCAGATACGGATGACTTGTGTCTCAGCATTCTTCTGTAACATCTCAGGGCATTCTGGAGTACCTTAATTGCTTGGATAATCCACATCTGAGTTATGCAAAGTATATCTCCATAAGTGTGAGAATCAGATGGACATTTAGCATTTTTTTGAGGGGGAGGGGAGGGGGTACCTAGCTTTGGCAGATACATGCTCCCAGCCACTTCCACTCAGATTGCCTAGCCCCCCACCTACAACCTTCTGAGACAGGTCACAGGGCCCTGAAGGCTGCAGGACCACTCACAGGGTGCATCTGCAGTGGTCAGTTGGCTGGAAAGCCACAAGGAGTCACAGACAGCTTTCCACAGGTAACATATCGGTGCCACAGACCCTAAGAGCAGCAAAGAACCAGCCCGGGTGAGGACGATGCTGGATCTCTGAACAGGTGAGTGTCTGTTTATTACAAGTCAGCAGCTTCGCTTTTTGTAGCTGCTTAAGTTTAATTTTTGCAGAACTAACTGAAGCTTCTCTTTAAAGAGGAAATGAACTCTGGTAGCTATTTCCCAAAAAAACAAGTAGGACTTAAAATACCAGAGACCAGTACTTCCCCTGCGGCCTCTCTGCAGCTGATCTTCTTATTACTAATGCCGGCCATACATGGGGTCGAAATTCGACTGATTTTTTGTTCGAAAATCAGACCTACGAATAATTGGCCGATTTTCGCTCTGTTAGTGGGTCAATGGCACCGGCCGATTTACGTGGTTCCTCCCCTTTTCAATGATCGGGCATGTTGGAAAATTTGTGAAAAACGACTTATTTTTGACTCAATGATGGTCAAATTGTACGATAATTTTTCTGAAAAGAATATGCGCATGAGCCATGCCCTGGAAGGAACAGATGTTTCGCCTGTTATATGGGGTGAACTTTATGACTAGGTCAGACGATTTTCGAAATCATTGATGGCACCAACCTTCGTTTTCGATTTTAGGATGAAAAATCATTCAGGATTTGACCCATGTATGGCCTGCATAAGTTACTGTGTGTAGGGGCAACCTTCTTGGTAAGGGCAGGGCTTGCTTTCTTATGTCAGAGCCTCCAGCAAGGAGAACCGTGAAAAGCACATTAGTGACATCACATACTTTACTCCATATCTCCTGAGACCTCAGAGACAGCAGTGCCTTAGATCTCACACTGCAGATTTTAGGCACTTCTCCCCCACAGTACCACCAATACAGGATAGGGGGTTATCTTCTATTGCCACTTCCACTGCGGCAAAAACGTATGTAGAAAAACGCAAAATAACTGCGAAAAGCACTGCAAAATGGACAAAAACCAAACTGCATAGGTGTAAACAGAGTCTAACTCTTTGAAGCCAAACTCCAGCTAACACTTTATAATCAGTTACAGTAAACAGTTATTTCCTTTTGGGATAAAGGTTTTACATGAATGAACAAAAGCTGATTTTTTTTTTCATCACCACTGTCAGTGTTTAATGGTTTGCCTATATTTTATAAAACAACAGACTTGCTGGCTGGATCACTAAATGAAATTAGAAGAAACAAAGCAAAATAATGCAGCCATCACATCTAAGAACTGGTAAGCTGCAAAATAATAATTGTTTGCTTTTGGGTATACTTCTTTAATTTGAATACAGTGTTGGTGAGTGAGTAGTTGTCAGTCAAACTAACACAGCACTGAAAATGGTTTGGTAATGAAGAGGTAATACAGGCTGGTACTCAAGTGGTTATGTTCTTTCTGTGAACCAAGGTGCCTGGACTCACAGTAGAATGCTGTAGTGCCATGTCATTGTATGCTGCCTTTCTCTTCTACATTTAGAACCCTTCCACTGTTAGAAGAAGAAGAAAAGGAAGATGGCCCATGACGACACATGACCAAACCAAAGACTTCTTGAAAACTCTATGGGGGTGCCTGGACTCACAGTAGAATGCTGTAGTGCCATGTCATTGTATGCTGCCTTTCTCTTCTACATTTAGAACCCTTCCACTGTTAGAAGAAGAAGAAAAGGAAGATGGCCCATGACTAGAGATGAGCGAAGTATTCAAAAATTCGATTCGACTGATTCGGCGAATTCGTGGAAAAATTTTGATTCGAGTCGAATATATTCGCTGTGAATTTAACTTAAAAAAGGGTGTTTCTAGGCTTCAGAGAGACTTAATATTAGTGCTGAACACTGTACCTTTAATTTAAATGCCCTTGGAGTCTGCTGGGGAAGAGAAATAATACTGTCAGTCAGTATGACATGCAGATGAGTGCCGTCGATCTTAGAATCACCGCACACTTCACTCATTTGGGCAGTCACGGGGCCAAAACCAGAGTGTGGAGCCACAGTGTGGCGGTGGAGGCAGCAGCAATGGGAGGCCATACAGCACCCTATGACAAAAATGGAAACCACCAGCAGTGTGAGGAGACCTGAAAGTGGCACATGGCAGAGTGTGGCGATAGAGACAGCAGCAATGGGAGGCCGTACAGGGACCCATGACACACTCTGGACCTGGCAGCAGCATGAGGAGGCGGTACAGGGGCCCATGGCAGATTACGGGCCTGGCAGCAGCATGAGGAGTCGGTACGGGGGCCCATGGCAGATTACGGGCCTGGCAGCAGCAATGGGAGGCCGTACAGGGACCCATGACACACTCTGGACCTGGCAGCAGCATGGGGAGGCGGTACAGGGGCCCATGACAGATTACGGGCCTGGCAGCAGCATGAGGAGTTGGTACGGGGGCCCATGACACACTCTGGACCTGGCAGCAGCATGAGGAGGCGGTACAGGGGCGCATGACAGATTACGAGCCTGGCAGCAGCAACTTGGACAGGAGGACGTTCAGCTTCTGCACCGTCTGGTGCGTGCTCGCAAACTGTTGTCTCTTGGAAACGGATTCCAAGAAAGACTGCTGACGGAATCCGTGAAGAGGAGTAGCAGGAGAAGGAGCATCTGAACGAGCGGAATATGCCAACAAGCGACAACAGGGGCCCATGACAGATTACGGGCCTGGCAGCAGCATGAGGAGTCGGTACAGGGGCCCATGGCAGATTAGGGGCCTGGCAGCAGCTATGGGAGGCCCGTAATCTGCCAGCACCCTATGACAAAAAAATGGAAACCCACCAGCAGTGTGTGAGGAGACCTGAAAGTGGCACATGGCAGAGTGTGGCGATGGAGACAGCAGCAATGGGAGGCCGTACAGGGGACCCATGAGAGACTCTGGACCTTGGCAGCAGCATGAGGAGGCGGTATAGGGGCCCATGGCAGATTAGGGGCCTGGCAGCAGCTATGGGAGGCCCGTAATCACCCTATGACAAAAAATGGAAACACCAGCAGTGTGAGGAGACCTGAAAGTGGCACATGGCAGAGTGTGGCGATGGAGACAGCAGCAATGGGAGGCCGTACAGGGACCCATGAGAGACTCTGGACTGGCAGCAGCATGAGGAGGGGCGGGGTATAGGGGCCCATGGCAGATTAGGGGCCTGGCAGCAGCTATGGGAGGCCCGTAATCTGCCAGCACCCTATGACAAAAAATGGAATACACCAGCAGTGTGAGGAGACCTGAAAGTGGCACATGGCAGAGTGTGGCGATGGAGACAGCAGCAATGGGAGGCCGTACAGGGACCCATGAGAGACTCTGGACTTGGCAGCAGCATGAGGAGGCGGTATAGGGGCCCATGGCAGATTAGGGGCCTGGCAGCAGCTATGGGAGGCCCGTAATCTGCCAGCACCCTATGACAAAAAATGGAACACACCAGCAGTGTGAGGAGACCTGAAAGTGGCACATGTTTGGGGCATGATTCATGGCGGATTTAGTCAGTTGTGTCAGGAACTGGTGGTTTGAAATCCAGACTAATCCACGCCTGATTCATTTTCACAAACGTCAGTCTCTCCACACTTTGGGTGGACAGTCGTGTCCTCCGCGGAGTTGCAATACCTCCTGCCGCACTAAACACGCGCTCCGATGCCACGCTACTGGCCGGGCATGACAGCCTTTCAAGGGCAAATTCAGCTAGTTGGGGCCAAAGGTCAAGTTTCGTTGCCCAGTAGTCAAGGGGATTGTCTACCTCGGTTGGCAGGGTGCTGTCCAAGTAGGCCTAAGCCTGTTGTTTGAGGTCCTGCTCCAGGTCCACCTGCTGCTGCTGCTGCTGCTGCTGCTGCGGCTGGTTAGTAGTTTCCTCACTGCGCTGGTGAAGAAAGCTACTCATCATCGACTGCAGACTGAGGCAGCCGCTGCTGGTGGAGCTGCCACCACTGCTCCTACCACCCCACCCCTCCCCTGCTGCCATGGCAGCGGAACGCGAGCGCACAGGGCCCACAGTGTCTGAGGATGGACGTTGGCGCAGACAGGCAGAGACCAGCTGACTACATAGGTGGTTTTTATAGTACGTTATTTTGGCCTCCCTCTCAGCAGGTGTGAAAAAGGCCACCATTTTTGAACGGTAGCGAGGGTCCAACAAGGTGGACAGCCAAAAGTCATCCCTCTGTCTGATGGTTATTATTCGGCTGTCGCTACGCAAGCAAGCGAGCATGCTATGGGCCATTTGTGCCAAGGAATGCGAGGGACTCCCTGCCTCCATCTCCACAGCATACTGCCACGGTGCGTCTGGGTCCTCTGTCTCCTCCTCCTCCTCCTCTACCAGATGCTCCTGCTCCTCCACTCCTGTCCGCTGAGTGGAAAAACCACCCATTTCACTCAATAATTCCTGAGCACCAATGTCCTCCTCTACCTCCTCCTCTTCTTCCTGTCCTGCCCCCACAGGGGGGTCATGTGGCGTTGAGATCTGTGCGCCACGTCTACCGCACCCTGACCAGCCATTGTTAACAGCATTTGTTCCAGGACGTGCAACAGAGGAATGACGTCGTTCATCCCATAGTCCTGCCGACTCACGAATAGCGTGGCCTCCTCAAAGGGCCTGAGCAAGCGCAGGTGTCACGCATGAGCTGCCAATGGCTGACATCTAAGTTACACAGGGAGTACCTTTATCCGCTTTTAACATCAGGAAATCTGTGATGGCCTTTCGCTGTTCGTAAAGGCGGTCTAACATATGTAGGGTTGAATTCCACCTTGTTGCAACGTCACAGCATGAGGAGTCGGTACGGGGGCCCATGGCAGATTACGTGCCTGGCAGCAGCAATGGGAGGCCCGTAATCTGCCAGCACCCTATGTCAAAAAAATTCTACACACCAGCAGTGTGAGGAGACCTGAAAGTGGCACATGGCAGAGTGTGGCGATGGAGACAGCAGCAATGGGAGGCCGTACAGGGACCCATGAGAGACTCTGGACCTGGCAGCAGCATGAGGAGGCGGTATTATAGGGGCCCATGGCAGATTAGGGGCCTGGCAGCAGCTATGGGAGGCCCGTAATCTGCCAGCACCCTATGTCAAAAAATTCAACACACCAGCAGTGTGAGGAGACCTGAAAGTGGCACATGGCAGAGTGTGGCGATGGAGACAGCAGCAATGGGAGGCCGTACAGGGACCCATGCAGACTCTGGACCTGGCAGCAGCATGAGGAGGCGGTATATAGGGGCCCATGGCAGATTAGGGGCCTGGCAGCAGCTATGGGAGGCCCGTAATCTGCCAGCACCCTATGTCAAAAAATTCAACACACCAGCAGTGTGAGGAGACCTGAAAGTGGCACATGGCAGAGTGTGGCGATGGAGACAGCAGCAATGGGAGGGCCGTACAGGGACCCATGAGAGACTCTGGACCTGGCAGCAGCATGAGGAGGCGGGTATATAGGGGCCTATGGCAGATTAGGGGCCTGGCAGCAGCAGCTATGGGAGGCCCGTAATCTGCCAGCACCCTATGTCAAAAAATTCTACACACCAGCAGTGTGAGGAGACCTGAAAGTGGCACATGGCAGAGTGTGGATGGAGACAGCAGCAATGGGAGGCCGTACAGGGACCCATGAGAGACTCTGGACCTGGCAGCAGCATGAGGAGGCGGTATATAGGGGCCATGGCAGATTAGGGGCCTGGCAGCAGCTATGGGAGGCCCGTAATCTGCCAGCACCCTATGTCAAAAAATTCTACACACCAGCAGTGTGTGAGGAGACCTGAAAGTGGCACATGGCAGAGTGTGGCGATGGAGACAGCAGCAATGGGAGGCCGTACAGGGACCCATGAGAGACTCTGGACCTGGCAGCAGCATGAGGAGGCGGTATATAGGGGCCTATGGCAGATTAGGGGCCTGGCAGCAGCTATGGGAGGCCCGTAATCTGCCAGCACCCTATGTCAAAAAATTCTACACACACCAGCAGTGTGTGAGGAGACCTGAAAGTGGCACATGGCAGAGTGTGGCGATGGAGACAGCAGCAATGGGAGGCCGTACAGGGACCCATGAGAGACTCTGGACCTGGCAGCAGCATGAGGAGGCGGGTATATAGGGGCCTATGGCAGATTAGGGGCCTGGCAGCAGCTATGGAGGCCCGTAATCTGCCAGCACCCTATGTCAAAAAATTCTACACACCAGCAGTGTGTGAGGAGACCTGAAAGTGGCACATGGCAGAGTGTGGCGATGGAGACAGCAGCAATGGGAGGCCGTACAGGGACCCATGAGAGACTCTGGACCTGGCAGCAGCATGAGGAGGCGGTATATAGGGGCCTATGGCAGATTAGGGGCCTGGCAGCAGCTATGGGAGGCCCGTAATCTGCCAGCACCCTATGTCAAAAAAATTCACACACCAGCAGTGTGAGGAGACCTGAAAGTGGCACATGGCATGACAGCAGCACTGTGGCCTCTGGCCAGCAGCAGATGGAGCATGAGGAGGCGGTATATAGGGGCCCATGGCAGATTAGGGGCCTGGCAGCAGCAGCTATGGGAGGCCCGTAATCTGCCAGCACCCTATGTCAAAAAAATTCTACACACCAGCAGTGTGTGAGGAGACCTGAAAGTGGCACATGGCAGAGTGTGGCGATGGAGACAGCAGCAATGGGAGGCCGTACAGGGACCCATGAGAGACTCTGGACTGGCAGCAGCATGAGGAGGCGGTATATAGGGGCCCATGGCAGATTAGGGGCCTGGCAGCAGCTATGGGAGGCCCGTAATCTGCCAGCACCCTATGTCAAAAAATTCTACACACACCAGCAGTGTGTGAGGAGACCTGAAAGTGGCACATGGCAGAGTGTGGCGATGGAGACAGCAGCAATGGGAGGCCGTACAGGGACCCATGAGAGACTCTGGACCTGGCAGCAGCATGAGGAGGCGGGTATATAGGGGCCTATGGCAGATTAGGGGCCTGGCAGCAGCTATATAGGAGGCCCCGTAATCTGCCAGCACCCTATGTCAAAAAAATTCTACACACCAGCAGTGTGAGGAGACCTGAAAGTGGCACATGGCAGAGAGTGTGGCGATGGAGACAGCAGCAATGGGAGGCCGTACAGGGACCCATGAGAGACTCTGGACCTGGCAGCAGCATGAGGAGGCGGTATATAGGGGCCTATGGCAGATTAGGGGCCTGGCAGCAGCTATAGGAGGCCCGTAATCTGCCAGCACCCTATGTCAAAAAATTCAACACACACCAGCAGTGTGTGAGGAGACCTGAAAGTGGCACATGGCAGAGTGTGGCGATGGAGACAGCAGCAATGGGAGGCCGTACAGGGACCCATGAGAGACTCTGGACTTGGCAGCAGCATGAGGAGGCGGGGTATATAGGGGCCCATGGCAGATTAGGGCCTGGCAGCAGCTATGGGAGGCCCGTAATCTGCCAGCACCCTATGTCAAAAAATTCTACACACCAGCAGTGTGAGGAGACCTGAAAGTGGCACATGGCAGAGTGTGGCGATGGAGACAGCAGCAATGGGAGGCCGTACAGGGACCCATGAGAGACTCTGGACCTGGCAGCAGCATGAGGAGGCGGTATATAGGGGCCATGGCAGATTAGGGGCCTGGCAGCAGCTATAGGAGGCCCGTAATCTGCCAGCACCCTATGTCAAAAAATTCTACACACACCAGCAGTGTGAGGAGACCTGAAAGTGGCACATGGCAGAGTGTGGCGATGGAGACAGCAGCAATGGGAGGCCGTACAGGGACCCATGAGAGACTCTGGACTGGCAGCTGGCAGCATGAGGAGGCGGAGGCGGTATATAGGGGCCTATGGCAGATTAGGGGCCTGGCAGCAGCTATGGGAGGCCCGTAATCTGCCAGCACCCTATGTCAAAAAATTCTACACACCCAGCAGTGTGTGAGGAGACCTGAAAGTGGCACATGTTTGAGGCATGATTCATGGCGATGATTTAGTCAGTTGTGTCAGGAACTGGGGTTTGAAATCCAGACTAATGGCACGCTGATTCATTTTCAGGAAACGTGAGTCTATACCTTTGGGTGGCCTGGCAGCAGCGTGGGTCCTCCCGGAGTTACAATACCTCCTGCCGCACCCTAAAAACGCGCTCCGATGCCACGCTAGCTGGCCGGGCATGACAGCCTTTCAAGGGCAAATTCAGCTAGTTGGGGCCAAAGGTCAAGTTTCGTTGACCAGTAGTCAAGGGGATTGTCTACCTCGGTTGGCAGACCCTGCTGTCCAAGTAGGCCCAAGCCTGTTGTTTGAGGTCCTGCTCCAGGTCCACCTGATGCTGCTGCTGCTGCTGCTGCTGCTGCGGCTGGTTAGTAGTTTCCTCACTGCGCTGGTGAAGAAAAAGCTACTCATCATCGACTGCAGACTGAGGCAGCCGCTGCTGGTGGAGCTGCCACTGCACTACGTACCCCACCCCTCCCCTGCTGCCATGGCAGCGGAACGCTGAGCGCACAGGGCCCACAGTGTCTGAGGATGGACGTGGACTGGCGCAGCAGGCAAAGGCAGAGACCAACTGACTACATAGGTGGTTTTTATAGTACGTTATTTTGGCCTCCCTCAGCAGCAGGTGTGAAAAAGGCCACCATTTTTGCCAACGGTAGCGAGGGTCCAACAAGGTGGACAGCCAAAAGTCATCCCTCTGTCTGATGGTTATTATTCGGCTGTCGCTACGCAAGCAACCGAGCAGCATGCTATGGGCCATTTGTGCCAAGGAATGCGAGGGACTCCCTGCCTCCATCTCCACAGCATACTGCCACGGTGCGTCTAGGGGTCCTCTGTCTCCTCCTCCTCCTCCTCTACCAGATGCTCCTGCTGCACCCTCCTCCACTCCTGTCCGCTGAGTGGAAAAGACCACCCATTTCACTCAATAATTCCTGAGCACAAATGTCCTCCTCTACCTCCTCCTCTTCTTCCTGTCCTGCCCCCACAGGGGTCATGTGGCGTTGAGATCTGTGCGCCACGTCTACCGCACCCTGACCAGCCATTGTTAACAGCATTGGTTCAAGGACGTGCAACAGAGGAATGACGTCGTTCATCCCATAGTCCTGCCGACTCACGAATAGCGTGGCCTCCTCAAGGGGCCTGAGCAAGCGGCAGGTGTCACGCATGAGCTGCCAGCAATGGCTGACATCAAAAGTTACACAGTGTGTGAGGAGGGAGTACCTTTATCCGCTTGGTAACATCAGGAAATCGTGATGGCCTTTCGCTGCTCGTAAAGGCGGTCTAACATGTGTAGGGTTGAATTCCACCTTGTTGCCTGGCAGCAGCAGATCAGGCGATGATGTGGAATTCCGTTCTGCCGCTGCAGCTCAAGGGGGTGTGCTTTGCGGTGTAGGAATGGCTGAAATGATGCAAAGTTTACGTGACATTTTAAGGATGTCTTGCAGTGGGATGGGTGGATTTTAGGGAACCGCTTGACAACCAGATTGAACACGTGCAGCCATGCATGGGATGGCACAACCTTCCTTGACGCAGAGTCAAACACCATGTTCTTTCCGTTGTCGGTCAACATGGTTCCGAGCAGTTGTGCGGAGACAGCCATGGCACATGTCAGAGTTTCGATGTTCATTACACTCATGAAGTTCCTCCCCTGTGTACAGGGACTAGACTGCCTGGACCTGGCAGCAGCATGAGGAGGCGGTATAGGGGCCCATGGCAGATTAGGGGCCTGGCAGCAGCTATAGGAGGCCCGTAATCTGCCAGCACCCTATGTCAAAAAAATTCAACACACCAGCAGTGTGAGGAGACCTGAAAGTGGCACATGGCAGAAGATGGAGACAGCAGCAATGGGAGGCCGTACAGGGACCCATGAGAGACTCTGGACCTGGCAGCAGCATGAGGAGGCGGTATATAGGGGCCCATGGCAGATTAGGGGCCTGGGCAGCAGCTATGGGAGGCCCGTAATCTGCCAGCACCCTATGTCAAAAAATTCAACACACCAGCAGTGTGTGAGGAGACCTGAAAGTGGCACATGGCAGAGTGTGGCGATGGAGACAGCAGCAATGGGAGGCCGTACAGGGACCCATGAGAGACTCTGGACCTGGCAGCAGCATGAGGAGGCGGTATATAGGGGCCCTATGGCAGATTAGGGGCCTGGCAGCAGCTATGGGAGGCCCGTAATCTGCCAGCACCCTATGTCAAAAAATTCTAACACACCAGCAGTGTGAGGAGACCTGAAAGTGGCACATGGCAGAGTGTGGCGATGGGACAGCAGCAATGGGAGGCCGTACAGGGACCCATGAGAGACTCTGGACCTGGCAGCAGCATGAGGAGGCGGTATATAGGGGCCTATGGCAGATTAGGGGCCTGGCAGCAGCTATGGGAGGCCCGTAATCTGCCAGCACCCTATGTCAAAAAATTCTACACACCAGCAGTGTGAGGAAGACCTGAAAGTGGCACATGGCAGAGTGGCGATGGAGAGAGCAATGGGACGTACAGGGACCCATGAGGACTCTGGACCTGGCAGCAGCATGAGGAGGCGGGTATATAGGGGCCCATGGCAGATTAGGGGCCTGGCAGCAGCTATGGGAGGCCCGTAATCTGCCAGCACCCTATGTCAAAAAATTCTACACACCAGCAGTGTGTGAGGAGACCTGAAAGTGGCACATGGCAGAGTGTGGCGATGGAGACAGCAGCAATGGGAGGCCGTACAGGGACCCATGAGAGACTCTGGACTTGGCAGCAGCATGAGGAGGCGGTATATAGGGGCCCATGGCAGATTAGGGGCCTGGCAGCAGCTATGGGAGGCCCGTAATCTGCCAGCACCCTATGTCAAAAAAAATTCTACACACCAGCAGTGTGAGGAGACCTGAAAGTGGCACATGGCAGAGTGTGGCGATGGAGACAGCAGCAATGGGAGGCCGTACAGGGACCCATGAGAGACTCTGGACCTGGCAGCAGCATGAGGGGAGGAGGCGGTATATAGGGGCCTATGGCAGATTAGGGGCCTGGCAGCAGCTATGGGAGGCCCGTAATCTGCCAGCACCCTATATGTCAAAAAATTCTACACCAGCAGTGTGTGAGGAGACCTGAAAGTGGCACATGGCAGAGTGTGGCGATGGAGACAGCAGCAATGGGAGGCCGTACAGGGACCCATGAGAGACTCTGGACCTGGCAGCAGCATGAGGAGGCGGTATATAGGGGCCTATGGCAGATTAGGGGCCTGGCAGCAGCTATAGGAGGCCCGTAATCTGCCAGCACCCTATGTCAAAAAATTCTACACACCAGCAGTGTGAGGAGACCTGAAAGTGGCACATGGCATGAGACACTGTGGCGATGGAGACAGCAGCAATGGAGGAGGTACAGGGACCCATAGACTCTGGACCTGGCAGCAGCATGAGGAGGCGGTATATTAGGGGCCTATGGCAGATTAGGGGCCTGGCAGCAGCTATGGGAGGCCCGTAATCTGCCAGCACCCTATGTCAAAAAATTCAACACACCAGCAGTGTGTGAGGAGACCTGAAAGTGGCACATGGCAGAGTGTGGCGATGGAGACAGCAGCAATGGGAGGCCGTACAGGGACCCATGAGAGACTCTGGACTTGGCAGCAGCATGAGGAGGAGGGGTATAGGGGCCCATGGCAGATTAGGGGCCTGGCAGCAGCAATGGGAGGCCCGTAATCTGCCAGCACCCTATGTCAAAAAATTTCTACACACCAGCAGTGTGTGAGGAGACCTGAAAGTGGCACATGGCAGAGTGTGGCGATGGAGACAGCAGCAATGGGAGGCCGTACAGGGACCCATGAGAGACTCTGGACCTGGCAGCAGCATGAGGAGGCGGTATATAGGGGCCTATGGCAGATTAGGGGCCTGGCAGCAGCTATAGGAGGCCCGTAATCTGCCAGCACCCTATGTCAAAAAATTCTACACACCAGCAGTGTGTGAGGAGACCTGAAAGTGGCACATGGCAGAGTGTGAGTGTGGCGATGGAGACAGCAGCAATGGGAGGCCGTACAGGGACCCATGAGAGACTTTGGACTTGGCAGCAGCATGAGGAGGCGGTATATAGGGGCCCATGGCAGATTAGGGGCCTGGCAGCAGCTATGGGAGGCCCGTAATCTGCCAGCACCCTATGTCAAAAAATTCAACACACCAGCAGTGTGAGGAGACCTGAAAGTGGCACATGGCATGAGAGACTGTGGACCTGGCAGCAGCATGAGGAGGCGGCGGTATAGGGGCCCATGGCAGATTAGGGGCCTGGCAGCAGCTATGGGAGGCCCGTAATCTGCCAGCACCCTATGTCAAAAAATTCAACACACCAGCAGTGTGTGAGGAGACCTGAAAGTGGCACATGGCAGAGTGTGGCGATGGAGACAAACCCACCGACTGTTTTGCTCGCTGCCAAGCTGCCACCCTCTTCTCCTGATGATGCGGAAGCAATAGCCTGATGACGACGAGGCTGCCAAGTGCGATCAGCCTCATCATCATCAATTAGGGTCTCCGCCTCACTACTAGCCCCCTCGGCTGCGTGTGGGTCAGGAGACAGACCTGTCTCTACACCGGCTACCGAGCCACTCTCCTCGCCACTACTTCTTCGCCTGGCTGCTGAAGAGGCGGATGTCTCCCCCCGTTCCTGACCGCCCTCTGTTAGCTCTTCCTCACTGTACTGGATGACACCGGGAGCACTAGCCTCTGGCTGCGAATAGTGCTGCCTCGACCCCTTCCTCTGCTGCCACGTCTGCTCGCTCCTAAAACATTGCCTCCTCTGCCACTCCTCTGCATGTTGTCTGACATACTCTTTAATTAAACGATTCTGTGTCCCTGAGTAACAATTCTGTGGCCCTAAGTAACGGTTCTGTGGCCCTCAGTAACAGTTCTGTGTCCCTGAGTAACAATTCTGTGTCTGTGCGAGTAACAATTCTGTGGCCCCAAGTAACAGTTCTGTGGCCCTCAGTAACAATTCTGTGTCTGTGCGAGTAACAATTCTGTGTCTGTGTCTGTGCGAGTAACAATTCTGTGGCCCTGTGTAACAGTTCTGTGGCCCTCAGTAACAATTCTGTGTCCCTGAAGTAACGTTTCTGTGGCCCTAAGTAACAGTTCTGTGGCCCTCAGTAACAATTCTGTGTCTGTGCGAGTAACAATTCTGTGTCTGTGCGAGTAACAATTCTGTGGCCCTAAGTAACAGTTCTGTGGCCCTCAGTAACAATTCTGTGTCCCTGAGTTAACGTTTCTGTGGCAATTCAAGTAACAGTTCTGTGGCCCTCAGTAACAATTCTGTGTCTGTGCGAGTAAAATTCTGTCTGTGGCCCTAAGTAACAGTTCTGTGGCCCTCAGTAACAGTTCTGTGTCCCTGAGTAACAATTCTGTGTCTGTGCGAGTAACAATTCTGTGGCCCTAAGTAACAGTTCTGTGGCCCTCAGTAACAATTCTGTGTCCCTGATTAACGTTTCTGTGGCCCCAAGTAACAGTTCTGTGGCCCCCTCAGTAACAATTCTGTGTCTGTGCCGAGTAACAATTCTGTGTCTGTGCGAGTAACAATTCTGTGGCCCTAAGTAACAGTTCTGTGGCCCTCAGTAACAATTCTGTGTCCCTGAGTAACGTTTCTGTTTCTGTGGCCTTAAGTAACAAGTCAGTAACAGTTCTGTGGCCCTCAGTAACAATTCTGTGTCTGCCCTGCGAGTAACAATTCTGTGTCTGTGCGAGTAACAATTCTGTGTCTGTGCTAAGTAACAATTCTGTGGCCCTAAGTAACAGTTCTGTGGCCCTAAGTAACAATTCTGTGTCCCTGAGTAACAATTCTGTGTCTGTGCGAGTAAGAATTCTGTTCTGTGGCCCGAGTAAGTAACAATTCTGTGGCCCTAAGTAACAGTTCTGTGGCCCTCAGTAACAGTTCTGTGGCCCCTGAGTAACAATTCTGTGTCTGTGCGAGTAACAATTCTGTGTCTGTGCGAGTAACAATTCTGTGGCCCTAAGTAACGGTTCTGTGGCCCTCAGTAAACAGTTCTGTGTCCCTGTGTAACAATTCTGTGTCTGTGCGAGTAACAATTCTGTGGCCCTAAGTAACAGTTCTGTGGCCCTCAGTAACAATTCTGTGTCCCTTAGTAACGTTTCTGTGCCCGAGTAACATTCTGTGGCCCTAAGTAACAGTTCTGTGGCCCTCAGTAACAATTCTGTGTCTGTGCGAGTAACAATTCTGTGTCTGTGCGAGTAACAATTCTGTGGCCCTAAGTAACAGTTCTGTGGCCCTCAGTAACAATTCTGTGTGTCTGTGTGCGAGTAACAATTCTGTGTCTGTGCGAGTAACAATTCTGTGTCTGTGTGCGAGTAACAATTCTGTGGCCCTACGTAACGGTTCTGTGGCCCTCAGTAACAGTTCTGTGTCCCTGTGTAACAATTCTGTGTCTGTGCGAGTAACAATTCTGTGGCCCTAAGTAACAGTTCTGTGGCCATCAGTAACAATTCTGTGTCTGTGCGAGTAACAATTCTGTGTCTGTGCGAGTAACAATTCTGTGGCCCTAAGTAACAGTTCTGTGGCCCTCAGTAACAATTCTGTGTCTGTCCCTGAGTAACAATTCTGTGCCCTAACTAAAGTTTCTGTGGCCCTAAGTAACAATTCTCTGGCACTCAGTAACAATTCTGTCTGTCCCTGAGTAACAATTCTGTGGCCCTAATAACGTTTCTGTGGCCCTAAGTAACAATTATCTGGCACTCAGTAACAATTCTGTCTGTCCCTGAGTAACAATTCTGTGGCCCTAATAACGTTTCTGTGGCCCTAAATAACAATTCTCTGGCACTCAGTAACAATTCTGTCTGTCCCTGAGTATGAATTCTGTGGCCCTAACTAGCGTTTCTTTGTCCCTAAGTAACGATTCTGTGGCCCTAATTAACAATTCTGTGTCCCTGAGTAATAGTTCTCTGTCCCTAAGTATCGTTTCTCTGTCCCCAAGTATCGTTTCTGTGCCCTAACTCTGTCCCTGTCCCTAATACAGAGCGGTCTGCCTCTGTTCAATGACTGCAGGCAAATGAAGAATTCCAAAATGGCCGCTATTTATAGCTCGACCATTACACAGTGCTAGCTGGCTGGCTGCTGATTGGCTGATGCGATCACATGTCGTTGAGGAATGCATTATGGGTCAGCGCGCCTTGTCTGCGCGCCTTCCCAGACATCCCCGCTCCGTCGCCGCACATGTCAGCCGCCATTTTCGGAAAAATTTCGAATCGAAATTTTTCCGATATTCGACTCGAATTCCACTTCGGCTACTTCGATTCGCTCATCTCTAATTGGTATAACAATCTCAAACAAAAATAAGACTACATCTTTTTTTTAGGCTACATGAAAAAGATTTATGCAGTTTAAACAAAAAATAATTGTTAGTACAGCCAAAAAGCGATAAGCTAACACTTTCCCCTGAACTGCCATTTATAAATAACATTTTACAATGGTAGCCTTGAAAAGGTAAAAAAGCAAACAACTGATATTTGTTAATGGATGGCATAAAATATATAATGTAAATCGATATAATAAATATTAGGGCCTCACAGTGTGAGGGGCTTTTCTGGAGAGCTATATTCCTGATGATTTATGTAACAATGGAATCTACCAGATGTTTGATTCAATGAGTTGTTCCTAAGTTATTGCTTTCATGAAATAATGAATTAGTAGGCCATACAATTACTTTTGAATTTTGGGTTAGTAGACATGACTGCACAGCTGATACAGGTTTGTAGGACCTCTTAAGACTACCCATTAGTGAGTGAGTTAGGGCTTACAACTATGTGGTGAAGGCCTATCTAGCTGCCTGCTGGGGTCAGATTTGAGCATAGGGTCAGTAACTCTCAAAGAACACTTATTAACCTTCATTTTTCTACTCTTCTGGAAGCCTAGTACAAGAATAGACAGGAACTTCATGCGCTCATGCCTGACTATTTATATGCTATGGAGGTGTCAGAGATGTCTCTCTCTCTCTCTCTCTCTCTCTCTCTCTCTCTCTCTCTCTCTCTCTCATGGAGCTGAAATTACACTCAGTGAGGAGAGCTCTGAGAAGTGATTTGAAGGAAGGGGCATATACCCCTTCACACAACACGCAGGAACAGAGCTGAGGCTGTCTGTCACAGGCTGTGTGCTGGAGGTCCCTCCCCATCACCTTTTTTCTTTTGGTGTCAAGAAAACTTGTCAGAAGTGACTCATGCTGATAGCAGAGGAATGAAGCAGCAGACAGAAATGACACTTAGTTCTCCCAGTAGAGACAAGTGCACACTATAGAGGGATATGCTTTGTTCATATTTCATGTCTGAGGTTTACAACCACTGTAATGCTATAAATGCACCTGGAGTCTGTGCTTGAATAGCATACTTGGATTACAATCTTGCAAGTGAACATTGAGATGTGCACCCGTGAGCTGGCACAGAATTGTAAAATTGTGGTTTCTATTCAGGCAATTTTTGCAGAGTATATATGCAACTCACAGCTGAATTGTAGGTGTCATACACTTTTGATTACAACCATTTATTTAACTACCTGCCGACCGCAGATAGCCGAATGACGGCTTCACTGCGGCCGGCCAGTTCTGAGTGGACGTCATATGACGTCCCCCCAGAACGCGCTCTCCTGCGCGCCCCAGGGGGCGCGCACACCGGCGATCTCCGTGATCGCTGTGTCCTACGGACACAGGTGATCACGTGATGTGGTAAAAGGCCAATCACAGCGGCCTTTTACCACCTAAACAGCGGTGTCCAATGACACGCTGATCAGAGGGAAATGCAAGTGCCGGTTCTCGGCTGCACTTTCCTCACGCTGTCAGATCGTGAGGAAAGTACTGCCGAGAACCGGCAGTTGTCAGAGCGGGGATCGGCACCGATCATCAGGGCACTGATGATCAGTGCCCTGAGATCGGTGCCCAGCAGTACCACCCGCAAGTTCTGCCCACCTGTGCCCAGCAGTGCGCCCACTAGCTCCGCCCACCTGTGCCCAGCAGATCACCCACCTGTGCCCAGCAGTGCACCCACCTGTGCCCAGCAGTGCACCCACCTGTGCCACTCTGCAGTGCCACCTACCTGTGCCCAGAAGTGCCACCTACATGTTTCCAGCAGTGCCACCCACCTGTGCCCACCGTGCCACCCACCTGTGCCACCCACCTGTGCCCACCCACCAGTGCTGCCCACCAGTGCCACCCACCAGTGCAGCCCAGCAGTGCTGCCAGTCAGTGCCACCAGTCAGTGCCCAGGGGTTGTGCCAGTCAGTGCCGCCAGTCAGTGCCCAGCAGTGATGCCAGTCAGTGCCGTCTATCAGTACCCATCACCAGTGTCACCTATCAGTGCCGCCTATCAGTGCTGCATATTAGTGCCGCCTACCCCGTGACACCTCATTAGTGCTGTCTATCAGTGCCGCCTATCCGTGCCACCTCATTAGTACTGCCTATCAGTGCCCTTTAGTGCTGCCTATCAGTGCCCATCAGTGCCGCCTATCAGTGCCCATCAGTGCTGCCTCATCAACGCACATCACACTAAGGAGAAAAAATGCCTGTTTGAAAAATTTTATAATAGAAACAAAGAAACTTTTTTTTTTTTCCACATTTTTTGCACTTTTTTATTTATAGCGCAAAAAGTAAAGCGCCCAGTGGCGATTAAATACCACCAAAAGAAAGCTCTATTTTGTGAGAAAAAAATGATCAAAATTTCATATGGGTACAATGTTGCATGACTGTGCAATTGTCAATCAAAGTGCGGCAGCGCTGAAAGCTGAAAATTGGCCTGGTAAATAAGGGGGTATAAGTGCCTGGTAGGCAAGTGGTTAACGTGTTACTAAAGTCTAAATTATTTTTTCAATTAAAATAATAAACATGTTATACTCACCTTCTCTGTGCAGTGGTATTGCACAGACCACCCTGGATCCTCCTCTACTTTGGTCCCCCCGCTGGTGATCTCAGATCCTCCTCTTCTTTGTGTGTGTCCTCCATAGCAAGTTTTTTGCTATGGGGACACACGCTATATGCACACTCCCGACCTGTTTGTCCACAGAGCCACGTTCCACAGACATACACAGTGGGACTTAGCCCTGCCCACCAACTTCCTCTTCACTACATTTGATTGATTGACAGCAACAAGAGCCAATGGCTCTGCTGCTGCTGTTCGAGTCCCTGTGAGAAGAGGAAGCAAGAGGAGAAGCGGTGCAGCCATGATCAATGCTGATTCACACAGGAAAGGGGGAGCACAGGGAGAATAAAAATTTATTAAGGTGAAAAGGGTTTTTTAGGGTTAGTATCACTTTAATAACACTTATTTCACCTACTCTTTATCTTTTATTGTAATTTGGTGCTGTTGATTTTCTCTAACCCCTTTCAGCCATTTCCTGTCTACATGCCTGCACACCAGTGCCATCTGCATATCATTAACCTAGACCACCTCCTGATATTGACAACAGTGAGCTATGTTGTGCAGAGTATGTTGGCACAGTTACCTGTATTCCCTGTGAGGGCAAATGTGGTAGGGTAACAATACAAAAGTATAGCTGGGAGACAGTTGTCTCCCCATAACAGGATCTGCATGGCAGAATCATCAGGTATTCTTTTAATAAAAGCTACAAATTTAAAGGATTTAAAATGACTTTTAAAATCACATTAACATGGTTAAACATACCTGAGAATTTAGTCGGTGGGTTTAGATATACTCTAAGTGTAGTTTCTGATCTGCTTTCAGTTCATATATGAACTGTAAATTTATTTTTAAAAGTGCAAATATCTATCCATATATCAATGTATTAGACTTTATTGAATTACACCTTAGATCAAGGATTTCCAAACTATGGCTTTTCAGCTGTTGAAGTCCCATCATGCATCTCCCTCTGGGAGTCTTGCATGTGGCTGGCAGAGTCTTGCAAGGCTTCATGGAACTTGCAGTTCCTCAACAACACCTGGAGGGTCATAGTTTGGAGACCCCGCCTTAGATCATTGGAAGCCAACACAAAACAAATGTTTAAAGTGGTTGTAAAAGACTAAAGTTTTTCAAAGAATGCATTAAGGTAATAAACGTTTTACATGCAGCTTCCCCCTGCCCACCCTAAATACTGGACTCCATAAGAGCAGAGGCAGCCATTGGCTCCTGCTGCTGTCAATCAAATCCAATGACAAGGGAGCCAATCCCTTAATGCAGCTCAGGATTGAACCTGCAAAAATGCCCCCAGAGCAAGCAGCTTCTTATGGGGGCATTCGATGAGGGGGAGTAGCCAGAAGTGACCCCAAAAGAGGAGGATCAGGGCTGACCTGTGAAAAACAATTTCAAAGAGCAGGTAAGTGTAACATGTTTATTTTTTTTTTTTTTTTTAAAGAGACTTTAAAATCACTTTAAGGATTGCCAAACATCCTGATCTACACTGGCCTAGCTGTTCAAATCAAACATTCGAAGGTACAATTTTCTGAAACAGGAAAAAATCTCAAAGATTGTGTGTGTCCTAAAGGCACGTGGTGTACACCTCATTCTTTCTGTCTGGGGGTTATAACGGATACAATATTTTAGGAGCTAAACAATATGGCTGCACCTGTTACAATGGCATAGACCGAACTAAACAGAATGCTAAATAAATTCCAGTATCGCACTACAAAGAAATATCAGTATCATTCAGCTGCCTTTAAGATGTGAACCAAATGCATATTGTCAACTGAGCAATAACAAAACCTGCCAGACTCCACATATATGAAAAGTATGCTACTTCAAAAAGCAGAGGTGCTTATACAGAACAAAGAGACATCAGTAAAAAGGTTTTCCCTACACCTTCAAAGTAAAGAATAGGTTAAGTTATTTTAAGTAGTCATTTAGCAACCAATACAGCAAAATAAGTCTAGCATTGCAGAAAGCACAACAATATACAACATATGTATACAACATATGTACAGTACACATGTGCAACTATATTCCAAGCATGCCCTTTGATTTTAGCAATAGTGTAGCACTCTCCTAGATATGTGCTAGTTT
Organism: Staurois parvus; assembly: GCA_951230385.1. NCBI lineage: Eukaryota > Metazoa > Chordata > Amphibia > Anura > Ranidae > Staurois > Staurois parvus. Next base: position 36,391 of record CATNWA010017267.1, read on the forward strand.
ATGTAAATGTAGTTCTTTGCTCACTGTAAACAGTGCAGCTGCATGTGATTATTTTGGTCTGTTCTGTGTTTCACAGGCTGCAGGGTTGACTTTTTTTTTCCTATCTGACTGGAAATGTTCTGGAAGATAGAGGACAGGGAAGTCAAATCAGCAGCTGCATACAGTATTTATGCAGTTCTAGCCAATCCCTGGGGAGAGTTGCCCAGATGGTGGCAGGGAGGGGGTATAAATTCTCTGAAACCTGGAACAGAGGTGTCTTGTCCCTGAGGAAGAGATCACAGCCTGAGGGGGCTGGTTGCCCCCATGTGTCAGCTGTTCATCGAGGTCCCAGCTAGGATAGCTAGGGGACCTACTTTGCTGAAAGTTGTTGGAGCTGACTGAAGGGCTTTTCGTCTGAGGATCTAGTCTGGTATCACTGGAAAAATGTCTGGAAGATATTGGAAGGGGGCCACCAATTATCCAAGGACTAAGTGAGTACAGGCTGGTGTGAGAGACTTGTGAAAGGACTCTGTCATATTTTTAAGAGGAAGCTTAGTCCACTACTTACTTAGTCAAGGACTATGCTTAGGTTTTTAACCAGTTCTCATCCAGCCTTTAGTCAAATGATGGCCAAGCAGGACATTCAGTGTTCTGGGTGGACGTCATATGACGTCCTCCAAGAACATGCCTTGCACTGGCCCCACGGGCTGCACTGCAGTGTGATCTGTCACACTCTCTGTCCAATGGACACAGCATATGACCAATCAGTGTACCGGCTGCTGCCGGTACCATGTGATCACTATAACCAATCACAGCAGATCACATGACAATTGTACACAATGAATGACTTTCATTCATGCCATCCATTGTGTACTATTGTGTTGATCCCTGTGATTGGTCACAGTGATTACATGGTTCAGACAGGGCTAATCACAGCTCATCTGTACCATATGATTAACCGTGGTCACAGTGTGTTAAAAAAACATATAAAAAAAAAAAGAGAAAAGAAAAAAAAAAAAACATCAAAACAAAATTATTATTATTGTATTTATTTATTTTTTTACATACTGTTAGCAGTCAGTGTCCCTGATCACTGCCAAACCAGTTATATGATCATTTTGTACTGCCCTGGTAACAGTATTTTAAAAAAAATGATATAGGCCATCAGTACATCAGGATTGATAATTTTTTCAGATATACTTTATATCCCATAGTTTGTGGACTCTATAACTTTCCTACAGACTAAATAATGCACTATATCACACATAGAATGCGCGGGGGGGGGGGTGGTGGTGCAAACACTGTTTTGGGTTATTTTCACCAAAGAAATGTAGCACAATACAGTTTGGCCTACATTTATGAAGAAAGATTATTTAGTTGCAAAATATTCTAACAGAAACAAAGAAAAAATACTTAAAAAAAAATGTTCAGTCTTTTTTTGCAAAACAAAAACCAAGTGTTGATTAAATACCACCAAAATAAAGCTCTATTTGTGTGAAAAAAAGGCCAAAAATTTAATATAGGTACAGTATTGTATGACCGCGCTTTCTTCTTGCCACTCTTCCATAAAGGCCAGATTTGTGGAGTGCATGACTAATAGTTGTCCTGTGGACAGATTCTCCCACCTGAGCTGTGGATCTCTGCAGCTCCTCCAGAGTTACCATGGGCCTCTTGGCTGCTTTTCTGCTTTATGCTCTCCTTGCCTGGCCTGTTAGTTTAGGTGGATAGCCATGTCATGGTAGGTTTGCAGTTGTGCCATACTCTTTCCATTTTCAGATGATGGATTGAACAGTGCCCCTGAGATGTTCAAAACTTGGGATTTTGTTTTATAACCTAACCCTGCTTTATCCCTGACCTGTATGGTGTGTACCTGGCCTGCCTGGTGTGTTCCTTGGCCTTTACGATGCTGTTTGTTCACTAATGTTCTCTAACAAACCTTTGAGGGCTTCACAGAACAGCTGTATTTATACTGACATTAAATTACACACAGTTGGACTCTATTTACTAATTAGGTGACTTCTGAAGGCAATTGGTTCCACTATATTTTAGTTAGGGGTATCAGAGTAAAGGGAGCTGAATACAAATGCATGCCACACTTTTCAAATATTTATTTATAAAATGTTTTGAAAACCATTTATCACTTTCCTTTCACTTCACAGTGATGTGCCACTTTGTGTTGGTCTATCACATAAAATTCCAATAAAATAAATTTATGTTTTTGGTTGAAACAAGACAAAATGTGGAAAATTTCAAGGGGTATGAATACTTTTTCAAGGCACAGTAGCTTAACAGCATCTCACAAAGAAGTAATTAGAAGAATTCATGTTTTTTCATGTCCCGCTTAAAGCCCCCTGTCATTGAGTACATAACCCCCTGGTAATTCCTAACTTCCCAAGCCCCTAGTTTGATGATCCTTTTCCTATTCGCTTTGGAAATTAGCAGAATTGATTTTCAGAATTTGCCTGCAATTGATTTTAATGTGGTTAAGATTAGAGTTCACAATTTAGCAGACTTTGTGATGAGTTTGATGAACTGGCTGTGAATTGAATTCAAGCCCTTTCACTCATCACAGCACACAAGCCCTCAATAGATTCCTACAGACCTGGCAACTGCAAATCAGCAAGGAGAAAGAAGTAATTTCATAATGTGATACCACACTGTCATTCTCCATAGATCATAGAAAATATTTTTAATCTCTTTTAAAATCTCGTTTAAAATATACTGGCCATTCATGAGTAATTTTTCTGGGGTTTTTTTAACCAGCAGGTTGAACAAAAAAAATGACTTGATTCTCCCATCCACGTTAGTTGTGAATGGAGGAAATCCTTCTCACTCAGCTATTGTATTCTGATGACAGTGAGACTTCAGAATGCACTACACAGCACTGCTGCCTTTAACCAGAGGTGCTGATCAATAGAACATTTTCCAGCAGACTGGTTGTACACAAGTCGATCAGTAGATTGACTTGGTGTACAACCAGCCTACCCATACATTGATTGAAATTCAGCCAGCCCCTGCTGAACCAGCTGAATTTCGATCTATGAATGGCCAGCTTAAGTTATGGGGAAATTACAGTTATTCTTTCTGAGAGTATGAACTATGAGCTTCACGAAGATACCTAAATAAATATAAAAATAAATTTTACATATTTAAATACATTAATATATAAAATTTACATAAAACAATAAAATGTTGTTCAGTATCAACACAACAGTCTGGCACTAGTATATGCCCCAAACTTGCCCTGAAACCTCTCTTTAGAGCATGTCCCATCATTATTTTTTTTATCTTACCTAGTTTTAAAGAAACAGCTTTAATTTCTCTCTGTGACACCATCAACAAGCTTCCACAATTTTTGCAGGGACAGCTTCTGGGAGATAGTTGCTGTATATGCAGGCATGCTGCCCAGAACTACAGTGAGGAACAGAAGTATTTGAACACCCTGCGATTTCCCACTTAGAAATCATGGAGGGGTCTGAAATTCACATTGTACTGTAGGTGCATTCCCACTCTGAGAGACAGAATTAAAAAAAAAAATTCAGGAAATCACATTGTATGATTTTTAAAGAATTTATTTGTCTTGCACTGCTGAACATAAGTATTTGAACACCTAAGAAACAGCAAGAATTCTGGCTCTCAAAGTCCTGTTACTGTGCCTTTAAAAAGTCCACCTCTACTCCACTCATTAATCTAACTTAGTAGCACCTGTCTGAGCTCTTTAAAGACACCTGTCCACCCCACAGTCAGTCAGACGCCAACTACTACCATGGGCAAGACCAAAGAGCTGTCAAACGACACAGAGACAGAATTGTGGACCTCCACAAGGCTGGAAAGGGCTACGGGGCAATTGCCAAGCAATGCTCCTCACTGTATATCTTCCAAGAACCATTTCCCTGTAAGCAGACTCCTAGGATTCAAGGCAGAAGAGTTTTGCTGGCAAAGAAATCAATGTATGAATGTGGAGTGGGACAGAGGGGTGAGAATGGCAGAACTTTGTGTTTCGGGAGCAGGCAGAGAAAAGCCTGGATGGAATTTCAGCGCAGAAAAGGCACTGTATTGTCAGCTCAAGCAAGAAGTATGAAGCGCACTAAATTTCTGAAAGACAAACATAGTTTTCTGAACTTACAGCATTTTTAAATGAACAACACATGTGGACATGTGCATGTATTGTAGAGATGTAATACATATTTTTATGTAATGTCACGTCATATACTTTCAAATACATTTTGCAGCAGAATGTCAGACAATTCGTTTAAGAGAAGGAACATGCTGATTACTATATGACTATAAATATCTATAAAGAAATGCACACACAGCATCAATCAGGCCATAGACACAGCTTAAACCAAAATACAAGACGAAACAACATGGTAGAGTGCGACACTGTGAAAAACATAAGCATGTCAAGGTACGGCAGAGATAGGCCTGTAGTACTCAAGTTACACAAATGTACAATATAGAAGGTAATCACAGCTTACTTCCAACAATTGAGTATTGGCGTACTGGCCTATGCATGGAGGAAATGAACCTTCGGAGTCTAAACCAAAAGCAGTACGCTATCATAAGGCTAATTGAGCATCGCAGTATAAGAGAAGATGTCGTGAGTACCATTGACTACCCTAGAGGAGATAAGCTAACCATATACCAAGTATTCCTGAATGAAACGAAGACTAAGCCTGATCGAAGACTGAGATTTGTCGAGAAAGAAAGAAAGAAAAAAAAGAATAGAAAGAAAAGGACAAGAAAAGGAAAAGAATGGGAGTCATAGTAGAGAGAGAGGAGAGAAAGAGGAAGAAAGAGAAAAAAAAAAAAAAAAAAAAAAAAAAAAAGGGGGGGGGGGGGGGGGGGGGGGGGGGGGGGGGGGGGAGAGGGAGAGAGGGAGAAGGGGATAAGAGGCAAGAAAAAAAAAAAAAAAAAGGGGGGGGGGGGGGCGAAGCAAGGGAAGCGAAAGGTCTGGGCTGCGAAGTTTGTGTCAATATAGCTATTGGAAATCATAAATGAGAGTGTCAAGAACTTAAACACTCACCAAAGCTAAGCAGGCAAATATAAATTATCGGAAAGGAGGTCATAACCACGCAGATTATGAACGAACCAAGGGCATAACCAGAGGTATGGCTGAGCTCAATCAGGTATCCCGACCCATGAGAGATCTGAATTCAGGGGTAGTTACAAAGTGGGTCCAGCAGGCCCAAACATGTGAGTATTTAGTTGGCATGTCAAGTGCAGTCGCAATCAGTTCCTCCATTTCCGCCACTCTGCCTACTCGATTGAGCCAATCGCGTATAGTTGGGGGGTGAGTGGAGCCCCACAGCACAGGAAGACAGAGTCTGGCTGCGTTGATCATATGCATAGCTAGGGACTTGAAATATTGACTCCTAGGAATGGGGGTATGATGAAGCAATAGCTGAGCAGGAGAGAAAACTATGGGCAGAGTGGTCACTGAAGTCACCAACCGGTGAACCTCCTGCCAGAATGGATGAATAAGTGGACAGGACCACCAAATATGTAAGAAAGAGCCATCAGGTGTCCCACATCTCCAGCACACGTCAGGGACAGATGAGTTAAACCGATGAAGTCTGGAGGGAGTACGATACCATCTAGTGGCCAATTTGTAGCCATTTTCCTGCGTCGAAACATTACTCGAGCAGGTGTGGGAGTACCTAAAATATGCGGTCCCAATCCGACTCAGATAAATCCGTCTTTAGGTCTCTGTTCCACGCACGGCAAGAGGGGAAAGAAGTGCAAGTCCTGCTGTCCCCTAGGAGAGGATAAATCTCAGAGATCAAATGCGTCCGCGGTTCGGATTTAGAGCATAAGGATTCAAATGGAGTAACAGGGCGAGTCCAATTATGGCGGGATTTATGGAAAAGCAGGAAGTGTCTAATCTGAAGAAAGGCCCAGAGAGGGAATTCGCGGATATTCAAGCTAACCTTCAGCTCCTGTAATGATTTCACCTTGCCTGAGTGAATAAAATGTTTTACTTGAATCTGATCGTGTGGCCAATAATTTGATAAAAAATCCTTGTGCAACCCTGGGGGAAAATCTGGATTCAGGCGTATCGACGTCAAGGGACTAGGAGAGTCCGAAATGGACGACGTTTTACAAGCCTTGCGGAAAACTTCTAACGTGGGACCTATCAAAGGATGGGAGAGGAGAACCTGAGGTGTGTGTTTCGGCAATAGCCAAGGGATCGATGGAAGGGGGTGTGGCGAAAAGGCCTTCTCCAAAAGGACCCAGTCTTTGGAAGCAGAATGAATGTGCCAGTCGACTATGCGGGAAAGATGACACGCCCAGTAATAGCGGTGTAGGTCAGGGAGCCCAATGCCCCCGCTGGGTTTGGGACGAGTTAGCTGAGAGAACGAGACCCGCGGACGCTTATGATTCCATAAAAATAAGGAACATAGTTTCTTACAAGAAGCAAAGAATGTCATTGGAAGTTGAATTGGCAAAGTTTGGAAGAGATAGAGGAGACGCGGAAGTATATTCATTTTAATAATTGCAGCCCTACCAAACCAAGAGAAGCAGGGGCGATGCCACTTGTTTAGGTCTTCCTCTATGACTTTGAAAACCTGTAGGAAATTTTTGGCATAAAGGTCGTCCAGGTTACGAGTAAGTTGTATACCAAGATATGGAAGGGCATCCCTCACCCACTGAAATGGAAAATGAGACTCACAGAAGGAGACGAGATCAGTGGGAAGGGTTATGTTTGAGGGCGTATGACTTTGAAAAATTAATTTTCAGGTTCGACAAAAAGCGGAAAAAAAGCAAAGTCTTTCAGCAAACTCGGTAGGGTGGTGCGAGGGTCAGCCAAAAAAAGGAGGATATCATCCGCATAAGCAGCAAGTTTGTATTCTTTGTCTGCTATCCTGATCCCCTTAATATCTGGGTTAGCGCGAATTTGTCTCAAAAGAGGTTCAAGGGAAATGACGAACAGAAGCGGGGATAGGGGGCAACCCTGACGAGTGCCATTACCCAGGCGGAAAGGGTTTGATAAGTGTCCATTAACCCGAACTTGAGCTGTAGGGCCCGAGTATAGGGTCATAATAAAGTTCAGCATTTTCTCGCCCAGGCCCAAAGCCATCAGTGATCCCTGCAAATAATCCCAAGCAATCCTGTCAAAGGCCTTCTCAGCATCCAATGAGAGGAAGAAGGCCGGAGAGTTAGATTTGGAAAGCCAATGTTGGAGATTAAGGGCCTTGATAGTGTTATCCCTAGCTTCTCTACCAGGGATGAATCCCACCTGATCCAAGTTAATGAGGGAAGGGAGCAAAGGGAGAAGTCGGTTAGCAAGCATCTTTGCAAACAACTTAATATCCACATTTAGCAGGGAGATGGGTCTGTAATTAGATACCTGGGAGGTATCTTTACCACTTTTGGGGATGACGGTAATGTGTGCTTCCAACAGCCTATGGTGTGGTCTATGAGACTGAGAAAGAGTATTGAAAGCAGAAAGAAATGGAGTACTCAGAATGTCCAGAAAGGATTTATAATAAGCCGCCGAAAAGCCGTCAGGGCCCGGACTTTTGCCCGCCTTCAACTGCCGTACTGCGCACTGCAATTCGCTTAAAGTCAGATCTTGGTCCAGCGATAAAACCGTCTCCTCAGAGAGAGCGTTTGGACCATGAAGACGAAGAAATTCAGAGATTAGGGACGCTCTAGGCCTGTCAATGTGCATCGGGGGACGTTCTGGTGGAAGATTATAAAGGGACTTATAAAAATGTTCGAACTGAGAGGCAATATCAGGATTGGATGTGGTTGTTCAAACATTTATGAAAGATTAAATGAATCTTCTAGAGATACATCACAGTTATTATCCCTATTCCTTAAATAACAGTCTATAGTGGAATTCCAGGCGAACACAAATACAGTTTATTGCATATACAGTATCAAAGAAGTGAATACACCCCTCAATTTTTAACCAATTCAATACCGGGCAATTTTACACCTTCCTGCGCAGGCCAGTTTTGGTTCAGAGCTCTCACACTTTGACATGCTGCGGTCAAACTAAAATTTTATCCCCTTCACACAACTAGTTTTCTTTTGGTGGTATTTAATTACCGCTGGGTTTTTATTTTTTGCTAAATTAACAAAAAAAGACCAAAAAATGATGAAAATAAACCACGTTTATCTTTGTTTCTGTTATAAAAGTTTGCAAAATAAATAATTGTTCTTAATAAATTTAGGTCGAGATGTATTCTACTACATGTCTTTGGTGAAAATAACCCAAATTAGGATGTATTATTTGTCCGTAAGAGTTCACAAACTATGGGATATATCTAAAAATTGATCAATCCTGAAGTACTGATGGCCAATCTAATTTCTTGAGGTCCAAGAATGTCAGAACAGTACAGATATCCCCCAAATGACCCATTTTTGCAAAGTAGACAGTCCGACGTACTTCATAAGAGGCATGGCGAGTTTTTTTTGAAGTTGTACTTTTTTTGTCATAATTTTTCGGAAAATGAAAAAATTTTAAAAATTAGTTTCACTATTTTTTTTTTACATTTTGTCACCAGTGCAGTACAGCATCATATAACTGGCATGGCGGTGTCAGGGACACTGACTGGTGACAGTATGAAAAAATATATATATATTTTTATTTTTTTTTATTTTTTTTATTAAATTTTTTTTATTTTTTTTAAGATTTTTTTTCATATTTCACTATGACCAAAGTAGTACAATGATACCATAGTAACATTGTACTACTTTGGGGAAGTGATCAGTATTTTTTTTTTTTTTACACAATTTGCTTATAGCAAAGAATTACTTTTAGAAGCAGCATTTACCTGAATGACATCGATTCATTCAGGGTTTTTTTTTTTTTTTTGCTTAGCTGTGATTTGGCCACAGCTAATCACATGACATGTGCTAGACAAACTTATACAATGGATGGCATGAATGAAGTCATCCATTGTATACAACTGTCATGAGACCTGCTGTGATTGGGCACAGCAAGTCACATGGTACCGGCAACGGGGGCCGATACTCAGATCTGTCATCGGCCGTGTCCGAGGTACACGGCCGGAGACAGATCGCGCCGCTGCACAGCTTGCAGAAGCGCAATCTTTCACGTTGGGGTGTACTCACTTTTGTTGCCAGCTGTCTAAATGTCTAAATGGCTGTGTGTTGAGTTATTGTGAGGGGACAGCAAGACACATTGGATGTTGTTGTTTTTTATTTTTTTTGGTGTAGTTTGTTTTTTTTTGTATTTTCTTTTATGTACAAATTATTTTACATTTTTGTATATTCTTTGGAATTTTTGAAGAGTTTTTTTTGTTGTAAATTTTTTTTTTCTCTTCTGTAATTTTTCTTGCCTGTGATGTAACTTGTAACATGGCAAAATGAGATTCTTTGTATTTTTTACTTTGAAATTTTCTAAATAAAAGAATGAAAAAAAAAAAATTGTGATTGTGAGGGGACAGCAAATTTACACTGTTATACAAGCTGTACACTCACTACGTCACATTGTAGCAAAGTGTCATTTCTTCAGTGTTGTCACATGAAAAGATATAATAAAATATTTACAAAAATGTGAGGGGTGTACTCACTTCTGTGAGATACTGTATGTTAATTTTTTTAACATTAAAAGGATGTAAAATTTTGCTCAAGCATGTGATTAATTTCTATTTCTGTCACACCTCACATCTAGAATAATTACTCCACAGCTTCTTGATTCTTTGTCAAACGAGTGGGTGGAGATGGAGAGGTGGCCAGGGCCTGTTAGAAATCATGGGGCCCCATACAGTCTAGTTGGCAGGACCCCCTTTCTACCCTTCCCTCGACTGCCCCCCCTTGACCCCACCCCTGGCCCCTTCCCTGACCCTACCTGTTCAGTTTGTTCCCACATACACCACAAAGTGGGCCGGGGTGGACTTGTGATGGCTCTATGGGTGGCCAGATGAAAATGGACTCATTTATGTCAGGCTACATTTGATCTGTCACATTTAGGTCTGGCTGCTGCAGCCAGGTATGCTGGCTGTGGATGGGAGAGGAAGGGAGCCCTGGCTGGAGGAGGGGTCAGCAATGTAAGCATCATTGGTGTCAGTGGGAGTAATAGTGCTCCATCAATAGTGTCAGTTTTGGAGGTATAGTGCCCCATCATTGGTGTCACTGACACCAATGATGGGGAACTATTCCTCCCAAACTGACACCAATGATGGGACACTATTCCTCCTACTGACACCTATGATGGGGCACTATTCCTTCCACTGACACCAATTATGGGGCACCATTCCTCCCACTGACACCAGTGATGGGGCACTATTCCTCCCACTGACACCAATGACTGGGCACTATTCCTCCCACTGACACCAATGATGAGGCACTATTCTTCCCACTGACACCAATGATGGGGCACTATTCCTCCCATTGACACCAATGATGGGGCACTATTCCTCCCACTGACACCAAATGATGAGGCACTATTCCTCCCAATGACACCAGTGATGGGGCACTATTCCTCTCACTGAAACCAATGATGGGGCACTATTCCTCCCACTGACACCAATGATGAGGCACTATTCTTCCCACTGACACCAATGATGAGGCACTATTCCTCCCAATGACACCAGTGATGGGGCACTATTCCTCTCACTGAAACCAATGATGGGGCACAATTCCTACCACTGACACCAATTATAGGACACTATTCCTCCCACTGACACCAATGATAGGACACTATTCCTCCTACTGACACCAATGATTGGGCACTATTCCTCCCACTGACACCAATGATGAGGCACTATTCCTCCCATTGACACCAATGATGGGGTACTATTTCTCCCACTGACACCAGTGATAAGGCACTATTCCTCCCAGTGACACCAATAATGGGGCATTATTCCTCCAAGTGACACAGATAATGGAATAAAATAAGAGATGGAGCTCTAATAGGAAGAGGTGGAGCCTAAATAGGAAGGGATGGAGTTTACAGATGAAGGGGTCGGATATTAAACAGGAAGGGGTGGGACAAATTTAGATGCAGGGGGTGCCCAATTTTAGTCTTGCCTAGGGCAGCACAAAACCAAAATACACCACTGGCTGTTGAGTGCTGATTTTCTTATGGCTGTACTTTGCTACAGTCTATAACACACAATACAGCCATAAATTAACAAAGTCAGCACCCAACAGCCATGGAACACACTGAGGGAAATGTATTAAAATTGGTGCACTCAGAATCTGGTGCAGTTCTGCATGGTAGCCAATCAGCCTTTAACTTCATTTTTTTTCAATTAAGGTTTGGCAAAAACAATTTGGATATTGATTGGTTTTATGCAGAGCTGCACAAGATTTTGCACTCTCCAGTTTTAGTAAATGGGGGGTTCATAGTGACAGAGTCATAGATCGCCTGCTGTGCTGTGTGATTATCCTAATGCTGATGATCATAAGACACAGTAAGGATTCTGAGGGCTCTGTCTACATATATGTGTCACTCACTCTTTTCTGCAGTGCTGCTCTTCCCTTTCAATGTCAGCCACCTCTCATCAGTCTCAGAACTTGTCCTGAGGGAGCAGACCATTGACATATGATCACTCTGCCATAGAAGGCAGCCACCAGAACTATAATTGAGCAGTGCAGGTTGCGACATGGGATTATGTACCTGAGCCCTGAAAATTATTAAAAAGTTCCTGCAATGCTCCCACCTCTTGGGCTCCATCAGGTCAACATTTATACACTCCCCTAAGCATGTAGGAGTGGGGGTGTATTTTAGTAAGCCCTATTTCTTTATTTGGCCGACATTTACTATAAAGCTTCATGGGGTCCCCTGTTGAGTTGATAGGGTCTGGTACAACAGGACTGGTTGTACTGCCTTATCAGTGGCCCTGGAGGTTGCACTCTCAACAGAATAGTAAATAGACAACAGCTAACAGTATAATATATATATGTAGCGCTATTTGTACACTCTTTGCGGTTACTGGGGTATGATGGCACCACATGTATAGTATTTAGGAGCAGAGTCCTTATAATCTGTGTGATCAGGACAAGATCTCTAACAAGCGCTAGTGCCTCCACTCAATTGGGGCTTGTGGATAACAATTGAAATCCCAACTGAGAAATGTATCATCCACAGACAGTAATCCACACAGCAGTGTATATAAAAGTCCATGTATTGAAGAAATCACATTTAGTGAACCATCCAACATAAAGTATCTTCCAAACAGGAACATAAAGCATTAACAGTCTTTTCTGCATGTCTCAGTGAGGGGAGGCTGCAACACTTACAGTCTCTCTCTCCCAGGAATCCACACTTGCCTCTTTTTCACAAGTCTCTCTCTGATAACCTCATCCTCAGTGCCCAGAGAGCATAGCAGCCATATCGGAAAAGGGCAAAACAAACACTGCATAATAGAAGTATACACTGGAAAATGGGCAAAGAAATTATCACATCACTGCATTCTCCCCCTGCTGAAAATCCTTCCGACCCGGAAAGGATATACACATAAAACAACAACAAAATATAACAAGTTAACATCATTCTGCAGACCACTTCTCCAGAAGCAATCTATTACAGAGATTAGCTGCAAAGAATACATGGTTAGTAACAAATAGGCATCATGCTAACCAGTCTAGAATGGGCTGTAATCATGTCCATCAGAACATGAGGTTGTACAGCATAGTTCTGTAGAGCATAGCAGGGTCTTCCCAAGGTGTCATAAGTAAACATTGGTGGAGGTCTTCGAAAAGGATCTCCTCTCCTTAAGCCCTCAGGTATTAGTCCAGATAAATCTGGGACTGCGCTAGTGGGAAAACTTGGTGCTCCATTCATGCATGGAACTGTAGGCACAAAGGTTTGGGCTGTTGGTTCAAAAGCAGGAGTAGTTGGGTTCAGACCTCCCCTCTGAGGAAGGCTCTCATTAGTAATAGGTGAAGGAGCCTGTACAGGAGACTCTGGTGGAGGTGTAAACCAGTCATTGTCACTGTTCTCCACTGTCTGCACAAGGCACATCATTAGAATCTGTAGCAATATCAGGTTGTGGCTCCTCATCCGCAGTAGCAACTTGTGGTACTGGAAGCAAGTGATTCCTATGCCAGGCTTTGATCCGACCCTCAGGTCCTCGAATGCAGTAGACTGGAATTCTAGGCAGTTTTTCTATAACTTCAAACAACTAATTTCTCCAGTGATCAGCTAACTTATGTTTATCTGAGGGTCCCAAATTGCGAAGAAGCACTTTATCACCAGGTTGCAAGTCTTTGTAATGAACTTTGACATCAAAGCGTCTTTTATTGGCAGCATTTATTTTTGCAGCATTTTCCTCAGCCATTCGATAGGCCTCTTGTAAACTGTTTGAGTCGTGCCACATACTGGTAGTGATTTCTATGTTCCACTCCATCATTAGACACATGCAACTGAATGTCAATAGGCAGATGGGCTTCTCTCCCAAACATGAGAAAATAAGGAGAGAAACCAGTTGACTCATGTCTGGTACAATTATAGGATTGTACCATGGCTACAACATGTCGGCTCCAGGTTTGTTTAGCGCCATTAGGGAGGGTACCCAACATATTCAACAAGGTACAATTGAAACACTCAGGGAGAGCATCACCCTCTGGATGATAAGGTGTGGTTTGGCTCTTGTCGATGTTAAGCAATGTTAACAGCTCTTTAATTAGGCGACTTTCAGAATCCCGTCCCTGGTCAGAGTGAAATCGATTTGGCAATCCATAATGAACAAAAAACTTCTCCCACAACACTTTGGCCACAGTTACTGCTTTTTAATCTTTGGTGGGATAGGCTGGAGCATATCGATTGTAGTGATCAGTCACAATCAAAACATATACCACACCACTGCTGTCATTATCAATAGACAAAAAGTTCATGCACACTAAATCCATTGGACCAGAACTTTTCAAGTGTTCCATAGGAGCAGCTCGAGTGGGCAGCGTTTTTCGTTGCAGACATCTCACACAACAGCGGCAATAGTCCACAACAGCTTCCCTCATTCGTGGCCAAAAGAAACGGTCTCGGATTAATCCAAATGTTTTTTCAACTCCTAGATGCCCATGTTGGTCATGCAAACTTCTCAAAACAGATTTTCTGTAGACTTGAGGGAGCACTAGCTGTCTCCTTCCAGGATGATCATGGAACAAATGTACCCTATACAAAAGTCCATTGATTATTATGAGTTCATCCCAATCCTTAAGATAGTAAGTACTCTGCTCAGGTAGGGTTTTTCTCATGTAATTAGGATCTTTGCGGAAAACAGACTCTCTAACATGTCTGATTACTGGATCCCTCATTTGTAGAAGAATCATATCTTTCTTTTGCAGCTGGATGTTTTCTGGTACCCCTAGAGCAGTGGGGCAGCAATACATGTCTGGGATACACTCGTCACCAGCTCCCAATGAGTCAATAACTCGTAAGTCAGAGAAAACAATATTGTCTCCTTGTACAGCAGCTGTAGCACAGTAGGCAGCCACAGCAGGCCCAGGTACTTCCTCCCATTCACTTTCTTCTAAGTTCATTGGGAATCCAGGATGCCCGGAGAGAGCATCAGCCCCAATATTTTTGGGTCCTGGCTTGTACTTGAGAGTGAATTGGTAACTAGACAAGGCAGCAAGCCACCTATGATTAGTGGCATCCAGCTTGGCTGTAGTCAAAACATAAGTGAGGGGGTTAATGTCAGTTCTCACCTCAAACTGAGCCCGATACAAGTAATCATACAGCTTTTCAGCAATAGCCCACTTCAGGGCAAGACATTCCAGTTTGTGAACAGAATAATTCTTTTCTGCTGGGCTTAGACTGCGACTGATATAAGCAACAGGCCTTAGTCCTCCTGGGTAATCCTGATGGAGTACTCTTCCTAACCCATCGTAGCTGGCATCTACATGCAGAATGGCTTTTGTGGGTCTACATAAGCCAACACTGGTGCTTCTGTAAGGCTTTTCTTAAGCTGTAGAAAAGCTTCCTCACAGGCAGAAGTCCACCTCTCACTCAAAGGAGTTTTGCTGGTTGTGTCAATGCCAGGTGTTTCTTTAAGCAAGTCATTAAGAGGCCGAGCAGTCTTGGAATAGTCTCTAATGAAGCGGCGATAATAGCCACAAAGAAGGACCTCAGTTCTGTCAGATTTTTGGGACGGGGCCAGGTTACCACAGCCTCCACTTTAGCAGGGTCAGTTGCTACCCCATCTGCAGATACGATGTGGCCCACAAAGTTTACTGAAGAACGGGCAAACTTACATTTGTCCAGGGAGAGTTTCAGACCTTCTCTCCTCAAACGATCAAGCAGTTTAAACAGTCTCTTATCATGCTCCTCCAGACTGGAGCCAAAAACAATTATGTCATCTAGGTAGACAATACATTGAGTGGGACAAAGGTCTCCCAGTTAGACGCTGGAAAGTTGCAGGTGCACCACTAATTCCCTGAGGCATTCTAGCAAACTGGAAAAACCCCAGGGGGCAAATAAAAGCTGTCTTTTCTTGATCTTCCTCACTCATTGGTACTTGGTAATACCCAGATCTTAAGTCCATTACTGTGAACCATTTGCTGCCTTGCAGGGCATCAAGAGCTTCCTCAATGCGAGGTAGCGTGTATCAATCTTGGACCGTTCGCCGATTTCGAGTCCTGTAATCAACACATATTCACACTCCACCATTTTTCTTTCTGACCACCACTATTGGGGATGCATACGGGCTTTTAGATTCAACAATGATGTTTTGATCTTTCATTTTGTGCAAGCACTCTCGAACATCATCCAGATCTTTAGGAGATATGCGCCTGGATCTTTCTCAAAGGGGGGGGGTGCTATCTGTTAAGCGAATACTGTGTTGAATACTTTTAGCACACCTGACATCCATGTCATCAGTAGAGAAAACATCATTGTATTCTATTAGCTGCTCTTCTAGTACTTGTTTGTGCTCTGCAGGACTATCAGCATCATTAAGGTGAAAGTCTAATTTGGTTTCTTTCTCCTCGAGCTTGGCAGGGTAAGAGCTAATGGTTTCCACTGGGTAACAATAGGCTACCTACTGCCAGGCTGGTATTATAACTGGGTATGTGGTAACATTCCGAACAGTAACAACATCCATTCTTGGACATTTTAAACAATAGTCTTTCCTTTCTGGTACTATCTCCCAGCCATTCTTTGCAGCCTCTTTTGGATCAGTCTCTAGCAGGAAAAAACTGCCATTTGCACCCGGTGAAATTTCCACATAAACCCGCAACACTCTCACTCCCCCGGATGGAAGCTCTATGGGATGCCATGGATTCCCCACACATCCTCCAGGAAGATCAGGAGTAAAAGTTTGGCAGATATTTTGAAGTTCTGGAGCAACAGGCAGTGAAGGTAGAGGAGTACCCTGTTGTGGCTGAAGAAACCTTATGAAAGCAGCCTCAATCATAGGAGCATACTCACTACCCCCAGGTGGTTTTTAGCAACAGTCTCATTTTTGTGCTCACCCGAAGAGCTCTGATGAACTTTTCTTTTAGAAGGGGTAATAAAAAGGATATCAGCCTCCTGTTTCTTTACTTCAGTCATAGTTTCAGTAAAAGTAAAGTTTCTCTCTCTCAAAACAACTCTTAGGACCGGTGACATTGTGTGATGCGGCAGTAACCCCTTTATGATTTGAGTAGTCCTTAATTTATCAACATCTGTAGGAGAGATGACCTTTTCAGTGAGCAATCTTCCTAGAAGCACTTCTATCCTCCTCACAAACACAGAAACATCCTCTCCCTCTTTATGCTTTGTCTGTTTAAAATCAGCAAGCATTTGATCCAGGTCATGGTGCAGTTCATAGGCATCTGTCAAAATATCAATATATTCTTGGGCACTGGTACTCACATATGTGTCCTTGTAAGCTCTGACAATAATGGATGCTGGTGGTCTTAAGCTTTCCATGATGCGCTGTTTTTTCGTTTCCTCTGAGCAGGTCCATTCCTCTATCACTTGTGCAAAATCTTTCCACACTTCAAAGCTTTCTTCAGCAGCAGGGACAGGTAGCACTCCTGAAAAAGCCTTTAATTTGGGGTAAGAATCAGCATGTAAATTCTGAGCAATGACTTCCGTGACTTTTAGCAGCAGATGCTCAATATTTGTTTCCTGCTTAGTGGCTGTAGCAGGCAATATTACAGTCTCTCCTGATGAAGCCGTTGTATTCAATGGTTCACACTTTACAGGCAGGGCTGGTAACTTTCGCCTTACTGGAGGTGAAATCACTGTAAATACTGCAGCACAACCAATTGCTTCAGCCCCTTTGGGCTTTATGCAAAAGGGCCCTTTAACTGGATTTAAATCCACCTCACTGAGACAGAGATAATGGGTATAAAGTTCAAAACTCTCATCTTCTTCTCTTTTATCCACAAGAGTGGCATACTGCAAGGTTTCATTTGCTTTTAGTGCCTCCTGCAGTCTGTGGGAACTCACAGTGATAGGCACATATGAAATAGCAAATGTCCTTTCAGGTGGCGGTCCCTCTTCTAGGGCCACTGCCTCACAGCTTCTGTTGATAACAGTGACATGATCGTTCCTTAATGTCATGATCCAAGATAGATCTCAGCAGTGCCTCCAAATGTAGCGCTATTTGTACACTCTTTGCGGCTACTGGGGTATGATGGCGTCACCTGTATAGTATTTAGGAGCAGAGTCCTTATAATCTGTGTGATCAGGACAAGATCTCTAACAAGCACTAGTGCCTCCACTCAATTGGGGCTTGTTGATAACAAGTGAAATCCCAACTGAGAAATTCATCTTCCACAGACAGTAATCCACACAGCAGTGTATATAAAAGTCCATGTATTGAAGAAATAACATTCAGTGAACCATCCAACATAAAGTATCTTCCAAACAGGAACATTAAAGCATTAACAGTCTTTTCTGCATGTCTCAGTGAGGGGAGGCTACAACACTTACAGTCTGAGTTCTCTCTCTCCCAGGAAATTCACACTTGCCTCTTTTTCACAAGTCTCTCTCTGATGACCTCATCCTCAGTGCCCAGAGAGCATAGCAGCCATATTGGAAAATGGCAAAACAAACACTGCATAATAGAAGTATACACTGGAAAATGGGCAAAGACATTATCACATCATTACATATGTATATACCAGACTGTACAGCAGACCTAAACAGTTGTAGAAATTTGGTGCAGACTTTTGAAGCCTTTTTGGTATTCCAGAGGGAGAGAACAGACAGATTACATGTAAAAAATTATATTTAGAGCTGTTTTCTAAGATTGAAAGATTAAACAGTATTGAAAGACACTTCTGAAGCCTTTATTGGATAGGCTACACATTTGCAAATGAAAGAAACAGATTCGCAGCACAGATATTATGCCTGTATGGACAGGCCACAGTTTCTGAGAGATTGAGCAGGAATTTAGCATCCATAAAAAAATATTAATTACTTTTTTTGGACACTGACAATGGAAAAAGCATAAAGGTTTACACCACAGCTAGAAATTATATTGGAACAAACTGCAATTTCCGAGCAATTGAGAATGCATATAACACCAGAACTTAAAATAAAAAGTGTCTTGGAAATAGCATACAGGTTTACACCACAGCTAGAAGGCCTGTTCAAACAGGTCCAACTTTCTGAGAAATTGAGCATTCATTTAGTACAGTATCTGTTAAAAACATAAATATCATTGTCTTTTTATGGACACTGACCATGGAGATAGCATATAGATTTGCAAAACATTTAAAAAGCCTTTTTGAACAAGCAGCAATTTCTGAGCAATTGAGCAATGATTTAGAATCAGGAAATAAACAATTAGTGTGTTTTTTGCACACTGAGGTTGGAGAAACACATACAGCTTAGCAACACAACTAACAAACCAGCGTGGACAGTCCACAATTTTGGAGGGGATAAGCAGGAAGGCATTTAAGACCAGGAAATTGTATATCAGTGTCTCTGTTTTGGGTACTAATGATGGAAACAGAGTACATCTTTACAACACAATTTTGAAGCCTTCCTTGTCAAGGCTGCAATTTACAAGGGAGAGAGGAACCAGACTGCAATTTTTCTCATAAAATAGGCTTCTTTTTTCATAGAACTGACTAAATAAATATAGATAGCGCCAAACAAAAACTAAAAAATAATAGACCCTAATTAACCACAAAACCAGCTGCAAAGTCTAACCTTTGTGAAGGTGCATACAAATGTAGAAAAATAAGACTGCGCTAGTACTAAATATAAAACACAAAATGTATATACTGTGATAGACAAAAAAAAATAATAAATCTAAAACATATCAATCTCAAAGAAATATTCTTAAAGTCCCAAAATATAAGTCACTTATAGAAAGTCCCAAAAAATATGTGATAGTAAAAAAAAAGATTAAATTGAAAAAATTCCTTTTTTAAATAAAATCCACCAAGTGAATCCACCACCAAATTAACTGAATAAACTCACCAGAGCAATATGCTGATTAAATTATAAACCAGCATAAGTGCTTTTTTGCTCTGGGAGCAACGATCTGCAGATAATTGAAGCACAGCTTTGGCTTGGAAGAAACGATTTCCTGGAGCAATACTCTGCAGGAGACTCTGAAGATCCACTTTATTCACATCCTATCTTGTTTAAGAGGTATTGGAATGGCCACTCCAGATTAAAAAAAGCTCATGGTGCAGTACTTCTTAAAAACACTGCTTTAAAATAGAGAAAAACACACTTACAGAAAACGGTCTCCAACCGACACCAGCATGATGAGCACAAACAGATGCCAAGGAATAGATCCAACCACAAAACATATGCGATCTTTCAATGCTAGGAGTGCGCTGACGTCACACCTGTGGGACGTCGTGACGCTACACTGCCAAAGCCATGTGGAGGCCCGGTGGCCATCTTTGATTTCCTATGGGTTAGTCTCACTTCTATACCCTGATGCTGTTTTTAGCTCCTGCTTGTTTGCAAACATATTCTCAATCAATAAACATACTATTTTCAATACTACACTATGGGCATCCTTCCCTGAATCCCCGAGAGGAGTATTTATTCACAGAGCCCTTACCAAGAGCAGGAAGACATCCTGTCAGCAGACAGCTCTATCCATTCCCTAAATAGGGACCTCTGGCTACCTGGATCCGAATAATCCTGGCTTCCAGGCACCTGATGATTACTACTCTGAGGGAGGATTACCAAACCTGACCAGACCTATACCTGATGAGGATACTTCTGGATATAATAAATAACGCGTATTATTATTATACTTCCGGTGAATGCGCAATTCAGCTATCATTCACGGAGCACCACCATTGAGTCTACCAGTTATTTGGCACTTTACAACCACACAGATTGTTCATATTGAATTATAATTTTTACATATCTATGGTCAATTCTTAGCACTGCACTATTTACTCTTTCTGTTATATAAGGCTTATATTGGTTACCTTGAGTGCACAGCAGCTGTTTGGATAGCATTAACTTTTACTACTGATCTTTATTTTTAAACCTGCTGCAGGACAATTTTATGGTACAGTTCGAAGAGGCCCCAACTAGGAATGATGCTGTGATGGACCTGGTAATCTCAAGCCATGCAGAGCTTATTACGAATGTCCATATAAAAGAACATCTGGGTAGCAGTGACCAAAACATGATTTCATTAATTGTTAGCTGTAAACACTAAGCACATACGGGAAAAATAAAAATGCTCAATTTTAAGAGATAATTTTCCAAGGTTGAAAGCTGCTCTCCAAGACTTAGACTGGGAGGGAATATTGGCATCAATGACACACAACACAGAAATGGGAGTTCTTCAAAAAGACTGTATGGGAACACACTGCAAAATTTATTCTCATGGGCAACAAGTTTAAAAGGCTAAAAATCAAACCTATGTGGCTTACGGCCAAAGTTAAAAAAGCTATAGATAATAAGAAAAGAGCTTTTATTAAATATAAAAATGAAGGAACGCTATCATCGTTTACACATTACAAATAATATAACAGAATATGCAAAAAGGAAATAAAGGCTTCAAAAATTGAAAACAAATGACAGATTGCAAACGATAGCAGGACAAACCCACAAACATTCTTGGAATATATTAAAATAATCTAGAGTGGGTGACTGGGGACGAAGAGAAGGCAAATTTATTAAATACCTTCTTCAGCTCTGTGTATACAAAGGAGCATGGGGGATCTCTTGTCCATAATGGGCATGGTATTGATGCAGCTCCAGATGATCCACATTGGCTCACAATTGATATGATCCAAAAATATTTAGACAGAATAAAGGTGAATAAAGCACCTGGACCGGATGGCATACACCCACGGGTCCTTAAAGAATTGAGCTCTATCATTTCAAAGCCATTGTTTGTAATTTTTAGGAACTCTTTAATGATTGGCATGGTACCACTGGAATGGCGTAAAGCCAATGTGGTGCCAATATTTAAAAAGGGGTCAAAATCTTTACCAAGTAATTATAGACCTGTTAGTTTCATTTCTATAGTTGGGAAGATACTGGAGAGTTTAGTAAAAGACCACATAGATGAGTCCTTGCTGGAAAAAAATATTTTAAGCAGCACACAGCATGGATTCATGAAAGACAAGTTGTCAAACAAATCTGATTTCTTTTTATGAGGGGGTGAGCAAAACCTTGGACAGAGGGGTAGCGGTGGATGTGGTATGCTTGGATTTTGCAAAAGCGTTTGGCACAGTTCCCCACACACGGCTAATGTGTAAGGTAAAGTCTACGGGCTTGGAAAAATCTGTATGTAAATGGATAGAAAACTGGCTAAAAGATCGTATTCAAAGAGTAGTGGTTAAGGATTCATACTCTGAATGGTCTAGGGTTGTCAGTGGTGTACCCCAAGGTTTAGTGTTTGCGATCCTAACTTTTTAATATATTTATAAATAATATAAGGTCTGGGATTAAAAACACCATTTCAGTCTTTGCAGATGACACCAAACTGTGCAGTGGAATAACGTCCTTACAGGATGTCTTCAATTTACAAGCTGACCTCAATGCACTGTTTAATTGGGCAACTATGTGGCAAATGAGGTTTAATGTTGATAAATGTAAGGTTATGCACTTGCGGGCTAAGAATATGCATGCATCATATATACTAGGGGGGGTACAACTAGGGGAATCAATGGTGGAGAAGGATCTGGGAGTTCTGGTAGATCACAATCTTAATAATTGCATGCAATGCCAAGCTGCGGTTTCTAAAGTGAGCAAAATCCTCTCTTGTATTAAAAGAGACTCCAGAGAGAGAGATATAATTTTACCCCTGCACAAATCATTAGTAACATCTCATCTGGAATATGCAGTTCAGTTTTGGGCACCAATTCACAAAAAGAACATTGGGAAACTGGAGAAAGTACAGAGAAGGGCAACCAAACTGATAAGAGGCATGGAGGAGCTCAGCTATGAGGAAAGATTAAAGTTACTGAATGTAGTCTCTCTTGAGAAAAGGAGATTAAGGGGGGATATGATCAACTTGTATAAATACATCAGTGGTTCATATAGTGAACTCGGTGTAGAGTTATTCATTCTGAGGTCATCACAGGGGATAAGGGGGCACACGTTACGTCTGGAGGAAAAGAAATTTAATCTCCAAAGACGGAAAGGTTTCTTCACAGTGAGAGCTATGGAAATGTGGAATAGACTCCCTCAAGAGTTTGTTCTGGCCAGCTCAGTGAATTGCTTTAAAAAAAGTCCTGGATTCTTTCTTAGATACACAGAATATAACTGGATACTAACATTTATAGGTAAAGTTGATCCAGGGAATATCCAATTGCCTCTCGGGGGATCAAAAAGGAATTTTTTCCCCTGCGGGAGCAAATTGGTTACTGCTTTGCTGGGTTTTTTTTCCTTCCTCTGGATCAACTGTGGGTATAGGATTATAACTTTTTTTTTTTTTTTAATGGTTGAACTGGATAGACTTTTGTCTTTTTTCAGCCAGATTAACTATGTAACTATGCAACTATATATTAGATTGTAAGATCCTAGAAGCAGGGCCCTCCTAAACCTTTTGCATTGAATTGTACCGTTGTTGTATTGTCTCCTTTTCTATTGGAAAGCGCTGAGCAAACTGTTGGCACTTTATAAATCTTGTATAATGATAATAATACAATAATTATTATATATTATAAATATATATTACACATTTCAGAAAGAGAGAATTATCCTTTTTAATGAGAGGCCAATTGGGAGACAGAGATCCTGCATATTTTAGCCTGAAATTGTAATGCAAACTTTATTTAGGAGTACACCAAATATCTAATCCTTGAAATTACACAAATATGGGGCAGATAGTCAATTTATCTATGCCAGCAAATAGAATATGTAATTTTTAGAACACACTATATACAGTAACAATTCCATAGACCTGAGGCACATTAAAAAATCAAATACACACATTTCTACACTCATCCTAAACCAGCTCAACCCAAGCTGCTGTATTAATAAATTATATTTATGTGCTGTCAATTTTAGTGATGATGCACTGCAATTCAGCCAAAGATGTACTGGCCAATGCAGTATTTACCCAGCCCACAAAAATGGAACAATTTCTACATCTGTAAAAGAAGCTTTGTATTCATTAGGTTTGGGGTATTATCAGAGATAAAGCACTGTAACCCAACATGAATATTCTTGCAGAACAGATGATTGACCAAATATTGTATACTTTATGTTACCCTCACATAGACATGAAAAAAAATGGGTTTTGAGTGCTGGTGGTGTCAAAACATTGTAATTCATCAGAAAACAATCTTGCAGAGCCCAGGAAGGACACTACTTCAACAAACAGTCACCATATCTGCTACTGTCACACAACTGCAAATATTGGGTCTTGGTGCTGGTGGTATCCCAACATTGCAATCCCACAGATAAAATCCTGCAGCGCAGAGGATTAACCTTGCTTTAACAAACACTAATTGTATCTGCAACTGCCACACAGCTGTAAGAAAAGTGGGTTTCAGGTGCTGGTGGTCCCCAAACAACATAACCCCACAGATAAATACCTGCAGAGCACAGGATGGGCCCTGATTTAACAAACATTAATTGAATCTGCAACTATGACACAGCAGCAAAAATATTAGGTTTTGGATGTTGGTGGTGCCCAAAGACCGTAACACCACAGATAAAATCCTGCAGAGGAGAGGATGTACCTTGCTTTAACAAACAATTATCATGTCTGCAACTGTCACATAGCTGCTAAAGAATTGAGTTTTGGATGTTGATGGTGCTCAAAAGATTGCTCTGGCCAAAAATTTTATTTTTTATGTTACCATCACACATGCATGAAAAAATTGGGTTTTGAGTGCTGGAGATGCCCAAACATCATAACCCAACAGAAAAATTCCTAAAGAGCACAGGATGAACACTGTTTCAATAAACATTTACCGTATCTGCAATTGTTATACAGCTACAAAAAAAGTGGGTTTTGGTGCTGGTGATGGTGCTCAAACTCCATAAACCTACAAATATATAATCCTGAAAACACAGGATGGACCCTGCTTTAATATATATTCATGGCATATGCAGCTGTCACACAGAAGTGAAAATTTTGGGTTTTGGGTGTTGGTGGTATCCAGACACTGTAACCTTACAAGAAAAATCCTGCAGAGCACAAGACGGCTCTTGCTTTAACAAACATTCATCATATCTGTGACTGGCACACAGCTGCAAAAAATAGCTTTAAGGTATTGGTGGTGTCCAAAAATTGAAACTCCACAGATAAAATTCTGCAAAGCACAGAATGGACCCTGCTTTACCCATCAATCATCATATCTGCAAAAAACACCATAACACCATGGATAACATCAATCGGAGCAAAGGATGGACCCTTTTAAACAAAATTCACAAAATGAGCAACTGTAAATAAGCTGCTAAAACTTTAGGAGGCTTGTTAAATAGTCATTCTAAATTGTTAATTTGGCACTTATAGGACTTATATTACATTTATGGCAAGCTTGCAAAATATTTTGTTTTTATGATTAATCATAATTAATTTTAAAATGTGTGGTTGGCCTTCAACAACTGATAATGTTGAATTCTTCCACTATAGCTGAGCCAGAAAAATGTCCGAGTATTTGAAGTTAAGTTGTCACAGTCCAGCCCCCTCCCTCCTTGCCTGCTGTCCCACTGCTCCCTCTCCCTTTGATCCACGCCTCCCTCTCCCCTTGCAGATTCCTCAAGTCCTGCACAGCCTACATCAAAGGCTTTGCAGGATGGGAGGAAACGCCCCCTGTGGTGCGGGTAGCACCTCTCCAGCCCCCTCACCAGAAAGCCCCAGCGCAGGCCGCCGAGATGTCTCCGCGCATTCCCCCGGTGGATGCAGCGTGGGCATGAGGCTTCCCGCGCTCTGCGCCCGCCGGAGACAAAGGTCACGCTCCCGAAAGCTCGACCAGTGTCAGGGGGCGTGCCTCGTTACCCCAGCAACGCGACGCTGGGCCGGCCGTTGGCGAGGCAACCTGCGCCAGCTTAAGAAGGCCGGCGCGTAACCAGTTTGGTGTGTCTGCTCGTTCCCTGCTCGGGACAGGGTGCTTTGTGGGGTCTGAGCTGAAGCCAGACCCCACAGCCAAGACCCTGCCAAGCCCCTGCAAGCCTGCTGTGTCCCTGACAAGCTGACCGCTGTGTTGGTCCCCTGCATGAGAGAGAGAACAGCTGTTGTGAGGTCTGAGCTGAGGTCAGACCCCACAGCCAAGACCCCGCTGAGTCCCCGTGAGCCCGCTGTTGTCCCTGGAAAGCTGTGTGAGGTCTGAGCTTAGGTCAGACCCCACAGCCAAACCCCGATGAGTCCCCGTGAGCCTGCTGTTGTCCCTGGAAAGCTGTGTGAGGTCTGAGCTGAGGTCAGACCCCACAGCCAAGACCCTGCTAGTCCCCGTGAGTCTGCTGTTGTCCCTGGAAAGCTGAGTCCCCGTGAGCCTGCTGTTGTCCCTGGAAAGCTAAACCCTGTCTGCTGACCGCTTTGTCCCTGGAAAGCTGTGTGAGGTCTGAGCTGAGGTCAGACCCCACAGCCAAGACCCTGTTGAGCCCCCGTGAGCCTGCTGTTGTCCCTGGAAAGCTGAGCCCTATGAGGATCCCTGTCTGCTGACCGCTTTGTCCCTGGAAAGCTGTTCCTGTCTGCTGACCGTGTTGTCCCTGGAAAGTTGTCCCTGTCTGCTAACCGCTTTGTCCCTGGAAAGCTACCCCCTGTCTGCTGATCGAGTTTACCTGGAAGCCACCTGCTGCTGAGTGTCTGCAAGCCGCCTACCATGAGTGCCTAGATTACCCTTGCCTGAACTTCCCCTAATGTGTACCCAGATTACCCTTGTCTGAACTGCCCCTATTGTGTGCCCAGATTACCCTTGCCTGAACTTCCCTTATTGTGTGTTCAGATTACTTCTACCTGAACTGCCCCATTGAGTGCCCAGATCAGTGCTGCCTGAACTGCGCCTATTGTGTGCTGGGATTAATACTTGCTTGGACTGCCTATTACGTGTCTGGAGTATCGTAGCTACCTGGACTGCCCCCCTGAGTGCTCGTGCCATCGCTACCTAGATTGCTCTTGTGGGCCGGATTACAATTATTTTGGGCTCCTCCCCTCTCTTCCCCTTTTTAGGTACCTGGACGCTACCTTCCTACCCTGATTGAGTGCCTTCCATAGTTCAATAAAGCTTTGTGTGTTTACCATCTTCTTTGTGTGTTCTGTCCTGCCTACGCTTCCGTCACATAAGTTAACTAGCTGGAAGCTGAGTATGTAGGACATTTCTGTAGATGGGCATAGCTGATTAGAGGATCTCTAGTGTAGAGTGTCATGGCAGTCAGAAGTGAACCAAAATAGAATTCGTATGATATAATATATTCTAGTAGTATCTGTGTATATTTAATTTATGTTTTATAAGTTGGTAATATGTGTTACATAAGTTGATTTTTGGTTATACAACATTATTGCAATATTATGTTGTAAAGATAGATTCTTAGTTATACTATCCTTCAGAGAAACTGGTCACATGATTAGGCTGATGCAACATTGTCATCTTTAACTTATGAAGCCACATTTCAGATCAAGAATAGTGTTACATATGGGTTTGTCAATCAAAAGACCATATATGTAGTATCCCCTCCCTTCAATGAAAACGCTTTGCTAAGCAGAATTGTTTGCCATACAAGGTTCTGAGTTATGAGAATTATGACATCTACATTTAACATACAAAGACATTCTAAGAGATGGAAAGACACACACAACACATACATACACATATTCTTAAAAAGATACAATGAATCCTGATAGGTGTCTATAGAAATGTTACACACCACACACCCCAAGATTCACAGTATCGCGCCTATGGATATAGGTTAAATAGCATAATATGGGAGCTGCTATTAGTCCACAATAAAAATTAATTCCAAAAATGTGATAAAATGATATAATGACATATAAAATAACCACAAATAATAGCGCTACCCTTATGCATAAATAAATACATAAATAAATCATTTGCTAAGGCTCATAAGCAATATATGTGTATGGACCAGGGGTGGACTGACCATTGGGGAACCCGGGCACTGCCCGAGGGCCCCGGGTCAGTAGGGGGCCCCATGAGATGTCCCTGGTACCTTTCATAGGCTGTTTTGGGTGTGGTTTGAGTGTGGGTGAGGACACAGGGGCCCCATGATCCCCTATTGCCCGGGGGCCCCATGAGTTGTCAGTCCGCCCTTGGTATGGACTTTATTGAATGGACTCTATGAGGATCTTTATATTGGTTTATGTATAGTGACACTTTATGCACATATTTGGTGGAGGATGTAATTAATCATATATTTATGTATTTATTTACGCATAAGGGTAGCGCTATTATTTGTGGTTATTTTATATGTTATTATATAATTTCATCACATTTTTGGAATTAACATACATACACATGTCCGTCCATCCACACACATACTGACAGACAGACACTCACAAGCAAGGCATGAAGACACTATAGTTATTCATACTGAGAAGCTGAAACAGGTGCATTCTCTTAGAGACCTAAGATCATGTCACTTCCTTCATCTTGCTCAGACTCTTGCTGCATTCAACAGACAAGAAGCACATGGCAGGACAGCCATGACTCTAAACTTGATTCATCTTTATAACGTCTGTTCTTATATTTTTATTTTACTTACACTGAATTGTTATTCATGATATGTTTTACATTGTTATTCTAAGCTATTGTGTGATAAAATAAAATCACACTTTATTTTTATTTCACCGGCTCTTTAAGTATCTGGAATTGCCTACAGACACTAAAAATGATTATATGTGTCCCAGAAAATTCTACAATGCCACACTAAAATTGCTATTGCACAGAACAATGGCTATGACCCAATCTTTAGAAAGGTTTGGCAGCTTACACCAGTGACAGGATATGGTAACTGTAGAAAGTAGATGGCTGTCAGTGGATGGATGTGCTCAAAGGGACCAGACATGACAATGATTGCAACATGTGAGAATGTTTTTGTGATCTGCGGCAGTGAAAGAAGAAGCTTGGGATGCAGCCAAAAAAAAATTGGAGGGTGGAGGCTACTGAAAGGGAGTCAATATCCATAAAACTCTTTGTACAAGCTCTTCCTTCCAAGCACAGTATGATCACATTACTCATACGTTATACATTGTGGAAACTTTCTAGTGTTGTACTCGCTGTTGTCATAATCAACTTAAAACAGCTTTCTGTGTCAGTGCAATCCTTGAGCAAGCTCTTAAATCAAAACTCAATATGTCATGCTCCTCATAGTTCATGTTTTAATGAGAGCACATATACATTATTAACAGTAATCTGAATTTTTCCTTAAATATCCAGTCATCCCATTTACTTACCTGGAGATCCCATAAAAGGACTTAGTGAGACGTGCAATGTCATCATATTCAAAAGTCATATTCCTGTGATACATTTCAAACCACTCAAGTACAGACAGATTGCCGCATCATTCCCTCCTGGCTTGGGGGAACCTAGAAGCCATACTGCATCAATGAATTTAATTTACACCTGTAATCTTCATCAGGATGCTCAATGCGCATGTTTCAAAAGTTCATGTAAAAGCTTTGAATTGTGAGTAGGGTGAACTTACTGCCCACTGCTATTACTGGATGCCTATTTACATTCATCTCCTATAACCTCTATAGCTTAACTAAACTATGCAGCCTTCCAGGCTATTAATTACAGCTTTTAGTTTACTTTCAAGGCTCAGTGGAACATACTCAATTTTAATTATTGATTTGGTTCCTTTAAGCACTCATAAATAAACGCACTTTGTTACCGCAGTACAACTTTATCAAAATTTCTCCTCATTGTGCTTATTTTTAAATGAAAAATTTCCTTTACTTTTAACCCTTTCAGGATTTGTTATGACAGGACTCAAAGTGTACGGCCAGTCCTGTCATTCCCTATACATTCTGTGGTTCTATCCGAACTCTCAGAGTTTTCCCTATATATTTTAAATCACAGGGATAGCCAAAAGTTTTTTTAATTCTGTTTTAAGTAACTCTTCTCATTCAACCCGTCTAGCTCTTTTAAATACTTTAATCATTTTAGTTAGAATATCACCTTTCAACACTCTTCCAAAAATTCCTTAATTTTTGAACAGTTTCTACACAAAACCATCCTATTGAGACTGCATTCTTCTGACTATGTGAGTGATGACTGTTGGTGTAGAGGACTGAGTTACCCACCATTGGTTTCCTGAATGTACTAGTAAGCAATTTATTCCCCTTACTATAAATCCAGATCTAAGACATGCAGGGGTTTATTTACTAAAGCTGGAGAGTCCAAAATCAGACTCCCTTCTGCATAGAAACCAATCAGCTTCCAGGTTTCATTGCCAAAGCTTCATTGAACAAGCTGAGGTTAGAAGCTGATTGGTTTCTATGCAGAAGGGAGTCTGATTTTGGACTCTCCAGCTTTAGTAAATAAACCCCGCAGTGTCTCTTTTGGAATAAAATACACCTACCTGCCTGCTCACAGTCTTCTTTGACATGTGAACTGAGCTGTGCATATACAGATAAGCTTACATTTGCTGATGCTTCCCCTGTGTTCTGGGTTGGCTGACTCCTTTGCATGTGCAAGAGTTACTCATCCCTCGCCTGCAAATGAAGATGCCTGAAGGCCTGCACCTGGGGAGAAGATGCCACCACTGGAGAGGGACACGCCAGCTTTATGAGTTCACTATTGTTTTAATTTGTTGCATTGGTTGCATTGCTAAAACATAGGTAAAATGTAGGTAAGGCACTGATCTTATTTAACATTTGGATTCATTGTTAGAGGTTTGGTTCATGAGTATAGAGATATCTTCATCATCCACTTAGAATGGACACTTCTTATATGAGCATGACCATGGTTTTTATTACTGTATACCTAGTTAATTTGAAAATGTTTAACTAATAAAAAGAGAACCTCTAGGTATTTACTTTTACTCTTTACTGTATTCCTTTAGATCCTTTTGATTGTGCGATCAGCATGGTTTTCTGTGGTTTTAAATACATTTTGGATTGGCATATACTTGATGACTTGTTGGGGGAGGGGAGGTACATCTCAGTGTCCTAATGAGTAGAAACATACAAACATCAAAGCAGCTCTGTCACTAAACCCAAAGTCTGGAGAAAGACATCCCTGCAAAGTGGAAAGTAATTACTTCTCCTGCTATAATACAGAAACCTTCCCTTGAAGTCTATTCAGAAACTTAATTTTACAGAGTGTCGATCTTCTTGTACTCCATTGTACTCAGTCATTTCTTCCACCAACCCCTATGATACTAATGTATGCAGTAGGCTTAGTCTTCTCATTGGACATCTTGTAAGAATGTGCACAGTGCAGGAGTACAGTATATATGAATAAATGGTGCTAAAATATATGAAATTTGTATAAATGTGTTGCCAAACAATGCAATGAATAACCAGTATAGAATATCCAATATATGAATGACAGGGACGCAAATATAATCCACTGTGATGTGCCCCAGAAAAGAACTTATCCAAATAATAGTCCCAAATAGTGATGTGATCAAATGGTGACCAAAAATGATTGTGGCTTTTGTGACTTCTGTGTTACTCCTCCACCATTACTTGCACTCACCAGAAGCAAGTAGCCATCCAGCATTGGATGAAAATGACTCCTTGAAGCATATCTTCCCACTTCCTATCACCAGTCACCGATCCATCTAGTGGTGGAATCCCTCCTAATAGGAGAGCTCACAAACAGAGCCCAGAGACAGTGCAATATAGTGTAGTATGTTTATTAAAACTAAGAGCAACCACATGAAGCATAATACAAGCCAGGAATAAAATCACTAGCAAGATGGCTGCCGGACCATCACATGGACTCAGCGGCGTGACGTCAGCACGTCTCCTCATCACGGCTCCTCTCTGACGTGTTTCGTGCACACACACATTTTCAAAGGGATCTGCCTAGCACTGACGCCATAACATTGAATGCCTTACAGTATATAGGTCTCGGGCCCCATTTTGTTGAAGGTGCATGGACGAGCAGGAGCCATTTTGTCGTGGACCGGAGAATCATAACAGCCTTGCTCCAGAGCCAGAAACTATCGTTATGTATACGATTTACAGAACATCACTATAGCCCTCTGGAGTTATAGAATTGCATAATCTGAACACACAACATATGAGAGAGATGAAAAAGGGGGTCTGCAAGGAGATAAGTATAAAACAAGACTCCCCTAAAATGAATATAGACCATGGTAGGAGCGCAAGCACATCACAAGGATTATGATGACAATACCTCTAATACTATATCATCATTAAAGTATGTAAATAGTAAACTACTGTGAGTACAGTTGTGATGACTGAAACTATCAAGTAACTTATTAAATATCATCCGGCAAGGCTGTGATGAAATTGAATATGATATATGGTCATTACATGTTAATTGACATAAAATAATATAAATCACATAAAAATTTATTGGAATATAAATGGCATCCATTTTAACTAAAACATAAATATTAAACAACTGTCAGAGGTACTATCTCCAGCAAAACAGTTAATCCTAAGGACACTGGACAGAAATAAAATGTAGTCATCCATATATGTCCCAAGGAATAAAGTACCGACATAACATAATAATGATCCTAATAAAATTTAGAAAAAGACAAAAGCTAACTATTATCAATAAAACATCTATATCAATGTTATGCCCCAAAGGGGCCAGAGTACACATTTCGTGAATCCACTTAGTTTCAAGCCTAGATACTGCTCTGCGTTTATTATTTCCCCTCCAATGGGGATCTACAAGATCTATCCCCATAAACTTCAAACAGGAGGGGTCCTTGTGGTGATGGTCCCTAAAATGCTTAGAAAGAGAGTGCTCTTTGAAACCTCTCTTGATGTTATAGAGATGTTCTCTTAGACGATCTCTCAGCCTCCTAGTGGTCCTACCAATATATATACACTACATATCTACTATTACATGTAATAAATTAGTTAATTTTGTACTCTTTGCCTGTAGAATGAGCCACGAAGGAATGCGATGATTTTTTTCTAACATTGTTGGCTGTACAAATCATACATCTATTGCAAGGAAAAAAACCTTTCAGTTCAGAAAAAATGTTAATTCCTTAAGTGGATCCACTATATTAGGGGCTTTCCTGTGCCTCAAAGGGGGTGCTCGTCAAAATCCCTAAAAATGTTTATATGAGGATGACCACTAGAAGGGGGATTAAATAACGCTGAATTTCTGAGATTAGTAGTTCTTATGTCACTAATAACACGTTTATTCTCTATAAGAGGATTGAGTAAAAAATGCATTTTCAAGGACACTTGTCTAGTAAATTCATGAATGTCTACATACGTCTGAAACTTATTAAGTTTAGCTTGTGGAGCATGTTTTAAACCCTTACTGGGCAGGGATATCTCCTCAGGGGATAGAACAGCCTAACTCAAATTAAAAATGCCACTATCACCTACACTCGTCTTTTTTTGGGGTCTGTGAACCCTCTTTCCCCATCTTCTTCCTCTATACGTACGCTTCTCTTTTTCAAAGTTCCATCCCCTAAAAAAGATGCCTGTGTTCCCCCCTGGTTATAAGGGGATCTGGTCTGATGGTAATAGTACCCCTGCGGGGGTCCACTACTGTATTGGACAGAATTACCCCTATAATTATTCCCAGGGAGTCCATATTGGGGCCTCCTGTCCTCCTGATTGAGGTAGGAAGGTCGGTATTCCCCTCTATCCCCCCTATTATATTGGTTGAGATCTCATATCTCTGGTGCCAACATTCTCATCCTGTACATTGTAAAGGGGTTCAAATCTATTGTTTGTGGGAACAGTATATGTATCCTGCCACATCACATTAGAGTGCCATCCAGAAGATCCCATTCCTCTATTGGTGGTATATCGGGCTCCATATGTGGGCTCCATATGTGCTCCTAGATGGATTATGCCCCTTATGTTTCCCAATAGATCCCATCCACCCTTCTCTATCATGATGTGAGGGCTCATGAGACTTCACAGGGATAGTAGTATTATTAGAATCCTCCCTAGCAATCTGCCATTTAAAGACTAAATTGTCTTTGTAATCTTTCAAATCTCTAGAAAATGTTTTCTTCTTTTTAAGCTTCTGCTCCTTTTCTGTACCAGCCATTAGTAACTTTAGTTTATCTGATTCAAATGTGTACTCTTCCTTACCCGTATACGGTGTCAATTTTTCTTGTGTTTTATTGAATTCAATGTCTAAATGTATACCTTTTTTCTTTTTCCTAAGGATTAAAAATTTAAGTAGGTCTAAGCCTGAACTAATAAAAAATTGATACCATTCCAAATCTCTGTTAATGTCATCAGTTTCTGGAGAAACTTCCCAATGTAGTGATCTGGGGACCATGCTTTCCTTCACATATTTTTCCAAAAAGGAAATGTCTCAAAGACGCCTAATTTCAGCAGTGGTAAGATTCTGCAAATTAATGAAAAGCCCAAGTAAATCCTCTGCAACATCATCATGTGCAAAAACCTCATCAGAGATCATGGGTTAATTCAAAGATATCCATACTCCTTGCTGCTTTAACCTCTGGGTTTGTGCAAATAAACAGTAGAAATGTGAACGGTGAGCGCAAAAAGAAAAATAATAAAGGAAGCAGCTAGCACAATGTGGCAAACCCTCTGCTGCCTCTATACAGACATATAAATAAATAGTGCGGATCCCTTTGAGAATGTGTGTGTGCACGAAACGCATCAGGGAGCCTACGATCACATCACTATTTGGGACTATTAATTGGTCAAGTTCTTTTCTGGGACACATCATAGTGGATTATATTTGCGTCCCTGTCATTCATATATTGGATATTCTATACTGGTTATTTATTGCATTGTTTGGCAACACATTTATACCAATTTTCATATATTTTAACACTTTACCATTTATTCATATGTCTGTATAGTGGGAGCAGAGGGTTTGCCACATTGTGCCTGCTGCTTCCTTTATTATTTTTCTTTTTGCGCTCACCGTTCACATTTTTACTGTTTAGGAGTACAGTATAGGCCAAACTTAAAGGTAAAAAAACCTGCTCGATTTTAAACATTTAAAGGTAAACATCTTAAATAAGGATGACGTCATAAGGGCAATTCTGAAGCTGACAAAACCTCACAAGCTCAGGATTGCTAAGAGACTAGTCTCTATAGGAATGCTCCTTCTCTAGCTGGGCCAGCTGGATGTAGCTCCTTCACTAGTGAAAGAGATTCAACAGACTTTGGGGCTAGCAAGGGAACGATTCCAGAGGTAAGTGGAAGGTTCTCCCACATGACTCTATTGCTGGCAATTTGTCATCAGTAGCTAAGTTGCCAGTATGACATCAGCCCAAGAGCAGACATCACACTGTGCATGTTATTTTATTTGTCCAAAAAGCCTCTTACGTGCTTCTTTAATCCTCTATTAACTGCTATTCCCTTTTCTAGTGAAAGTGCCTTTACTGGCCACGGAGAAATCTTCATTGACCACTGGAATGGAAGTAAGCAGAGCTCATCAATGAGGTCAGTGGATGTCTGAATATATAAACCAAATTAGAGTGGTGCACAATAGAAGCTTTCTGAGTGGGTAATAAAGGTTACACAAGGCATCTTGTGGTGTCTGCTTTAAGCAGCATTTTTTACTTTACTAAACTTCAAAATGGATAACAAGATCTCTTTCAGGCTAAACCACAGGGGTGGTTTTAGTCTTGTGGTGCTGAGTAATTTATCTTCTTGTTGTCAGTCACCTCAGTTGTATCTAATCTGCTACAGGGGAGATGACAGCTATCAAGTAGTTTAACCATTCAGTAGTATGAGCTTTGGCTCATCCAAGTAATTTAGCCTTTGACTGTATGCCACAAAAATGAAAACACTGTTACACTGTGTATAATAGTATTGAAGCAACACATCATGCAGTATACCTTGAGATAAATATGTTTGCCTAATCGTGTAATTTTAACCTTTAGTAATAATATGAAAACATTGTCAGTCTTTGATCTGAAAAGAAATATCTGGCATAGGAGCTACTTATGTTAGTGATTCATGTGCAGCACTCATACAGTACTGTACTTGTTTTGCTAATTTGACATTTCAGCAGAGAAAAACAGTGAAAGTGAATGTGTGTATCATGTATAACTACTAACCAGGAAAGATGCCAAGTTGACTTATTGTCAAATGTGAAGATATAGCTATGTATTAGTAGAAAGGATAAAATGTAAGAACAGCTGCAATACCTATCTTTCCTAGAAATAATTGCATGACCAATTGCCTACGTTTTTGGTTATATTAGCAGCACTGCAGGAAATCTAGAGCAATTCTTTCTCCTTTAATACTAATTATTTCACACCTTCTTTTATTCTTTATTTACTCAACCCAGCAAAACTGTACAGCAGCAGTTCTAGACAATGTACAGTTGCAAATGATATCAGACAAACTTGTGCTAAACTCAGAAATTTCACAATCTACTAAAATCTGGATACTCTTATTTCCTGCAACCAGCTATCATGACCAGTTACCCATACTGTGGGATACTCTCCAAACCATAATTTATATTCAGAATTCCAAGACTGATATACATTGTATTGGTGTCTGGAAAAAAAAACAAATTTTTTAACATAGGGCTTTCTGTATAGGAGAGGCAGCAGAGAGCCTTCATTGGGTTTAAGAGTTAATCATCCAGCAGGAGTTAGCTGATGGTAAGAGGGAGCAAATCTGCTGGCAGCAAATCTAATGACAGCAAACCATTCCTCAGGAGGACCAACCCACCCACACTGATTGCCTCATATTTTCAAACACATGATACTAAATGTGCAGCTGAGTCATTGAGCTGTCTGACAACCCAATGAAGTTCAGAAGACTCTGCTTTGCTTCAGTAAAAAATTCACTTGAGACAAGAAAGATTTGAAATTACACCAATAACATGGTTCAGATTTAGACAGCTTCAAGAGGGGAGGCAACTGAAATGCATAGCTGGGGATCTTTGCTTTAGAGAATTTGGTTATAAACTGAACTGGATGAGTAGAGGCTGGAGCTTCCATCCATATAATATAAATGACATAGTGTAGGTTTATCTTGAATTATTCTATGTCACCTAAGATATGGCTTAGTACATAATAATTAATATAATTAATGTTATTAGTACCATGCTTCATGTAGATATCATTTTGAAGCTACCTATTGTTCCTGACAGTTTTTAGGGGCCATTTGGATTTCAGGTTTCAGTCAGTTTACAATATTATCAACTACCACTGCATTCTACCTTGTCAAAGCATTGTTGGCCCAGATTCTCACCTTACATTTGTTTCCCTGCTTTCAAAGAACTTGGGCTTATAAAAAATTGTGAGCAGGTAGGTTTTTTTTTCTTATTACATTAGAGACATACTATGTTCAGAATGTATGGTGAGCTACACATACCCACATTCTCGGCACGGCTTGGTGGCAGGATAAATTGCCTCCTGTGTACATGTTTGAAAGTTACAACATCCAGGGCTGGGCAATCAAGAAGTTAGCACTGGTAAGTTAGCTCATGGATATAGCATCACTGTAGCAGAGGTAAGTATAGGTGACTTTAGTTCCATTTTTAGTGGGCCTGATGCTCAGCCCTAGACATGCCAAGCACTGGTTGGTTACGCTCTAACATTCAGGCTGGTAAGCTATAAATTCAGTTCAATATGTCCATACATGAAATAGCTGGACTGTAAGTACACTATTCCACCAACAATAAATGTGCAGGGTGTCCAAAGAGGAGATAGTTGGGTTGTACTGCACTGGCAGGCAGGGGCAGCAGTCTTGAACTTTTTATCATACATTACAAAATGTTACATAGTTAGTCTGGCTGAAAAAAGACAAACTCCATCCAGTTCAACCAGTAAAAAAAAAAAAAAAGTTATAAACCTACACCCACAGTTGATCCAGAGGAAAGCAAAAAAACCAGCAAAGCATGATCCAATTTGCTCGTGCAAGGAAAATAATGCCTTCCTGATCCCCCAAGAGGCAAATCGGATATTCCCTGGATCAACCTTACCTATAAATGTTAGTATCCAGTTATATTCTGTGTATCTAAGAAAGAATCCAGGCCTTTTTTTAAAGCAATCCACTGAGCTGGCCAGAACCAACCGTTGAGGGAGTCTATTCCACATTTTCACAGCTCTCACTGTGAAGAAACCTTTCCGTGTTTGGAGATTAAATTTCTTTTCCTCCAGATATAAAGATTGCTCCCTTGTCCTCTGTGATGACCTCAGGGTGAATAGCTCTACACAGAGTTCACTATATGAACCACTGATGTATTTATACATGTTGATCATATCCCCCTTTAATCTCCTCTTCTCAAGAGAGAATAAATTCAGTTCTTCTAATCTTTCCTCATAGCTGAGCTCCTCCATGCCTCTTATCAGTTTGGTTGCCCTTCTCTGTACTTTCTCCAGTTCCCTAATGTTTTTTTTTGTGAATTGGTGCCCAAAACTGAACTACATACTCCAGATGAGGGCTTAATAATGATTTGTATAGGGGTAAAATGATCTCTTTTCTCTCTCTCTCTCTGGAGTCTATACTATTTTAATACAAGAGAGGATTTTGCTCACTTTAGAAACTGCAGCTTGGCACTGCATGCCATTATTAAACTTGTGTTAATCCTGCAAATGTTCTTAGTCCCTTGAAGATGTCCTGATTGACTAAATGCATTGGGGTGGGGCCTAGTTGTGGCATAAATATGCATGTCATCTTGAGCTATGTGCTGTTATGCTGTTTTCTATTATTTGTTTGTGAGTACCCTTCTTTTGCTTTTAATAAAATGGCAATTTTAATGGTATCACACTAACCAGATTATATCCTGCTATGTGTCTTGTATTGTTCATGCAATATTTGAGTTTGGACTGGATTTTAGTGAAGGTGCTGTAAAGAGCCAGGGGACATCCTTGAAGCATAGCCTCTTTTTCAATAAAGCACTGAGGACCTCATGTTTGGGAGGTAATTTGAATCCATGAAGGGGCTGGTGTGCAATCAGGTGGTGAAACACAAATTGGACACATCATTATATGTGGAGTGTCATCACAGCTTATTTACATGACATATGGACTTTTTTTATTGCGCCATTTAGGCTACGTTCACACTAGCGTTGTGTGCAGGCGGCAGAGAGGCGTTTGGGAAGCGTTTTTACCGCTTCCCAAACACCTCTGACAATTCTGCACATTGCAGCACATGGTGCTGCTCTAACGGGAGCGTTAGCATCGCTTTGTGGCAAAACAGACGCCTCTGGTCGAGTCAGGAGGCGTTGAAGCCTCCTATTCTAGTCTATGGTGCAGCTCCGCAAACGCCCGGCTGGTGTTTGCGGCACGGTTGCGGGGCGTTTGCGGAGCGGTAACACCATTCAAACTTCATTATAGGTGTTTGTGTTGCATTTTTAACGTTAAAAAACGCTCCACAAACGCCGTACCAATGCTTGCCAAATGCTATAGGGGCGTTTGGCAAGCGTTGGTAAAACAGTCAAGTGTGAACGAGCCCTAATAATGGTGGCACTATATATCATTTGATGGAAAGTTGTATTGTTCACTACAAAACGTATATGTATATATGAATTCTTTAATATA
The DNA here is from genome assembly GCA_951230385.1 of Staurois parvus. Lineage (NCBI taxonomy): Eukaryota > Metazoa > Chordata > Amphibia > Anura > Ranidae > Staurois > Staurois parvus. The sequence goes on from CATNWA010017267.1 coordinate 75,305, forward strand.
TTTAAAGAGATTATGCATCTAATGATTCTATTCTATTGTGTCAATTGATATATTTTTAAAGGGACAGCACAATTATTTTTTTATTTACAGAAAAAAGAATAGTGCAGCACTAAATCATAAAATTGGTTTATATATGAAAAATCATCAATACATGATATATGCGCAAAGCAAATCACTCCCAATATCAGTCAATAAATCCTATATGGGCCGATACTATAAATATTGATCAAAAAGTGATAACAGAATGAAATTAAAAAGTCCACTCAAAGTGTATATCCAAATTCATAAAGTGTCCAAAACAGTGCAAAGAGAAAGAGATGACCACTAATCTTCTTCCCTGTACCACCAGCAGTGTGCACTCCTCCACCCATATGCACTCTCCAGAGGGCTAAAATACAAATGCATGTACATTAGCCAACGTAGTCATTCCAGCATCCCAATCCCTGGTCACCTATTCGAAAGTCCTAAATGGAAAAGTAGCTCACACCACAGAGCCCAGATAAAAGTATATAGTGTAGTATGTTTTATTAAAAGCTTTGTTAAACGAGGCTAAAAACAACCCTCTGGATGCATTAACAAACAAACTGGTCTTACAGAGATGGCCACCGCTCCGAGTACCGGAACCGGTGGCATGATGTCAGCACGTAAGGCCCCTCCCAGGAGGGGAAGGAATACAACCGTTGTCATGTTTTTACTGCTATACAGGGCTTTGTTTCAGAAATTTACCCTGACTTAAAGCAGAGTTCTACTACTCTGTAAAAAAATAAAAGTCAGCAGCTACAAAAACTGTAGCTGCTGACTTTTAAAAAACAGCCACTCAGCTGTTCCATGATCCTGTGGCACCCCCGCCGCAGCGCGTTTCACCGGCCATCCTGTATTCCAGGTGCCGGCATTTTCAATGTGGGCACTCGGCTGTGACAGCTTGTGGCTTCACAGCCAGGTGCTCACTATGCATACGTGAGTAACGCTGTGCTTCCTGAATGGCCCCGTCATCTTCTAGGACCTGTCACGTGTCCCACAAGACTACGGGGAGGGAGGGTAGGAGAACAAAATTTCCGCTTCCGATCGCCTAGGTGATCACAGCAGAAATGGGAGCGGGTACCTGTCAATTTCAGGTACCTGCTCCCCAATGGTGCCAATCCTTAATGGGGAACAATCTTTAAAGCGGAACTTCCCCTTTTGTGTGGAACTCCGCTTTAAAGTGACTCTATCAACTTAGAATCAATTTCTATGTAAAACATACATGCAAAAAGTATATTGCATATAATTACCCTTCTGGCAGCCTATGCCTTGAAAAGCTGTTTCTTCACTGCTCACAGTCCAATACAAGTATTTGACCAGTTGGATGGTCATATAACTACTTCCCCCTCTGCTCGCTGTGGTTCTTCCTGTTGTCTCGAAATCCTGTAGTTACCTAATAAACCATAGCAAGCTGTAGAGTAGCAGGTTATTCCCACAACTGGAAGTGTGTGAATGCTCAGAAAGTAATTAGAGTGAATCTGCAGCTTTTCAAGATAGAAAGTTAGGTATAAGCAGTTCTCTTTTTGCAGGTTTGTTTAGACAGAAAGTGACGCTCTGTTGACGGGGCCATTTTAATGGCTTCACCATACAGTAAGTGAAGGAGCATCTGAAAAATAGACAGAAAGAAAGACAATTCTGACTGGAGCTCTAGCCTTTCCCTACTCTACTAAAGAAAATAAATGTTATTCTGTCTGTACTGCTATTGGAAAGTTCCCTCAAATCCTGTCTGGTAAAACACTGTCAGCAGAATAAGAAGTGAGGGTAAATCTCTCTAACAAATCCCCAGATAGCAGTATTTATCCTTCTCAACTTTATCCAAAGAAAAAAAGTTTTTCAGCTTGAATCAGGGGTCTCCAAATTGTGGCCCAAGGGCCGTTGCTTGTTTTCATCCGGCCCGTTGCTTGTTTTTATCAGGACAATTTTCGTCCACTGACACCAACAATGGTGTATAATTCCTCCCACTGACACCAATAAAGGGGCACAATTCCTCCCAATGACACCAACAATGGGGTCCAATAACTACAATGAGGGGCTCAATTCCTTCCACTGACACCAAAGATGGGGCATTGTCTATTCTCACTGATGCCAGGACCTTTTCTACTCCTAATGACCATAGTCCCACCCCCTGTTAATTCTGAAGGACAGTAAACTGGCCATTTGTTTTAAAATGTTTGGAGACCACTGCCTTAAGCAAAAGGTAAAAGACAAAAGGTAATGAAGAAACCTTGCTGTCATTTCAACCACAGTTAGCTGTAAATCATATTAGCTTGCTTTTTTATCTTGATATGCATAACTGATAGCGTAGGATGGTATTTTCAGTTCATTGATTAATAGCATTTGAGGAAGCAGAGGTGAGTAATATCATCCTCCATATTTTCTAAGTACAAGTCTTTTTTTTCTCATTTAATTGCTTGTAAAAAGACCATGAAGCTTATATTGCAGGAAAAAGACATGCAGATGTTAAGAATACATGGGATGTAGCACATATTTATTGTCACATACACTATTTCTGTTTCACTATTCATTTATGCATGTTTGTATTATAAGCACCATTAGAGTTTATATTGCTGTGCTTCATTTTTATTTGATAAGACATACAGGGGTGACCACATATTCCTTGGAGAAGCACTCTGTCAAGGACGTACCTACAGTGCATTAATTTGGCCTAGGTGACAACTATCACTTTACAGGGTACGGTTAAACACTGAAATATCAGCTGCTGTTGCAATTCTTGTGACAACACACTTGCTTTTCCTTCTGGAGATTGTAGTTCCCTCTGGTGTGAATCCTGGTTCTTTTTGTAGGTCTTGCTCCAACTCAGCTCTTAATCTCAGGTTCTTTTGCATGCCAATTACAGCTGTTTAAGGGCCAGTGTAGATGACCTTCGAAGGGCAAATGCAGCATACTTTTGACATCAGTTTGAGACACTTCTGTGATTATTCAAAATTCCTAGCAGGCACATTTGACCTGCAGTTGACCTCCTTCTGACCAGTATTTGGCCTGATCCAGCTTGCTTTTATCTTCCTATAGACTTGTATGGGAGGAGAAGCAGTTCTTAAAGTATAACTAAAGGCAAAACTATTTTAACCTTTTGGATAGAGTGGAGAGGAATTATACACCTGCCAGGTTGTTATTGCTGTCTGTGTACCCATTAGGTAGATTCAACCTCTCCTTTTGTCCTGTTTATTGGTAACACCGAGAGTGAAAGTAAAAGAAAATGCCAAATTTTGAGATGTCAACAGAAAGAGAATAGAGGGGATATCTACCAATGGGCACACTTGTTCTGGTGGACCTAATAACTATCAGAGATTCCTTCACTTTGGTGGGTTTTCCTCTTACCTACAGATTTGACTATGGAACAGAAAGTGAAAGGAAATCTCCCTAATGGGACACAAATGGCAAACAAACCAACAGGGGTTATAACCCTCCCTTTTGCTATCCAAAATAATTAGAAAGTTTTGCCTTTAGTTCTACTTTAAGCCCATCAACACTGGCCCAAATGTATGTTCTTTGTGCTTCTTTGTAGCAGTGGAACACATGCTTACAGGTACCAAGGGTATACACCCATATCAATATATTCAAGAGTAACACTTAATACCAACTGAATAGGGTTTAACTTAATCTTCAAGTGATATAAACTCTGCACTAAACTAGAGAACAGGTGGATTCTACTTAAGAACCTTTTACTTTTACACCTATTTTTGATACTGTTGCGTAGTTATGTTTTGTAAAACCCTTTGCAAATATTTCATGCATTGTTTTCCATTTCATTACACTATATGTAACAAAATAAATTAAGCTGAATCTCTGAAATACGCTTATTAGAAATTAAAGAACCTCAGAAGAAGCTACTATAATGTAAAATCTTTTACATACCTTCCTGGTTGTGGCAGCAAGTGACATTTTAAAGACATTTTAAAGGCCAGACTTGCAACAGTGAATGCTGAGAATGGTGTGTATTTCACAAAATATACATGGGGGTGGCTACCAAGTGCAGGTAGTCTGCTGATCCTTAGATGGTTTGTAGTAAGCTGCAAAATCCCTCTGTAGGGTGAAGCATTTAGCCAGAACTGGGAGAGTGTGAGAATGTGCATGTCACAATGGTAGCAGGTGGTAATGAATAACAAACATATGTTTCCAAAATCATTGGCTGCTCAGTGTCCTGATACGGGAAATGATTCTAGAAAAAATATGTATCTTTATCAGTAATAGTGCATAAGCATTAACAAATGCTAAAAAAGCAGTGAGGTTTGACCAGCATACAGCATGACGCACGTGGCAAGTGAAACAGGAACTTCACAAAGTAATATGCGTATGTGAAATGGTTGTTTGTTACAAAATTTAATTTTAATCCTTCTGTCTAAATATTTTAATGGTGTGCAGATACATGCCAGGAACTTTGTGCCAGACGCCAGGCTAATGCACTTGCACATAGAACTCTAACAAAACAGCTGTTGGACACACGTACAAGCACCAGGATACACACATCACAATGTATGAACAGATATTTAAGCACATCAACTAGCACCAACCTGGCTATTTAAACCCAAGCTGTGCACAGAATCAATGCTGAATGTCCTTTTAGTCTTTTCTCCTGTGTTCCAGATCTTGAAACTTTGACATATTATCCAAACCTTGTTATTGACCCAGCTTCCACCTACCTTTTGGATTACCCTTGTCTGCCTATGTTTGCTGCCCATCTCTATTACCAACCTCGGCCTGGACTGCTGACCAAGATTTTGCCTATCAAGTTTGTACTTCACTGCCTGCACGTTGCCGATCTCTGCTTGTTCCTGACTCATATCCTGCCTTTGATTGAGCGCCTTCTTGCCCAGTTGTTACTGGACCCAGTAATCTCTGCTTGCAACTGCACTTGTTGTATCCATGGTGTACTACCAGATGTACCTCTGCTCAACTGATACCAGTGCTCCCAAGTATCAGTCTTTAGCACCGCCTGCACCTTGGCATTTGTGCCCTTCCATTGCCTCTGCAGACCCTGTCTCAAATTCCAGAGGTGTAGACCATATTTTTCTCCCCTTGGAAATGCTATCTAAACTACACTCAGCCAAAATTGTATCAACACCCTGGTTGGACCACGGCCCAGTGATGCTGACGCTTTCTAAATTGGCCAAACCACACTGATGACTAAATGAGTCCCTAATTAGTAATGAGTCCTACTGTTTGGAAATAGGGGAACATTTGAAGTCTTACTTTACAATTAATAAAGCAGAAAATATGACTTCTGATATTAATTGGGCCACCCACAAAGCCTCTGTTAGAGGCCTCTTTATCCAACTGTCCTCCAGAATTAAAAAATCTCATGAAGAGTTGATCTCTGTCAAATCTAAAGAATATGAGGCCTTAGTCGCCCAATATAAAACTGCCCCAAACTCTGACCTGTTATTTAAAGTAGAGCAAGCTCATTTCGAACTTAACCTGTCTCACCACAAAAGCAGAAAAACAACTATGTTGGATGAATCATAAATTCTTCCCATGGCGGGAGAGACCCGGTTCCCTTTTAGCGCATAAACTTCCCAAACTTAGGCTTGCAGGGGGTCATATCACATTTGGGCTCCGACGGTCTCCCAAATAACTATTATAAAACTTTTTCTTAACATCTTCTCCCCCATATGACACTTTATTTCAATTCTTTAAGCAATGAGGGTGTGGTTCCTTTAGATGAGAATAAAGCAGTGTCATTCCCAAACCTAATAAAGACTCTACTGATGTTCCCAATTATCGACCCATTTCTTTAGTTAATTGTGACTTAAAAATTCTAATGAAACTTCTGGCTTTATGCATTAATTCCTTTTTTGGCACAGTATATTCATAAGGACCAATCAGGTTTAATTTTGGGTTGCCAAACACTGAATCAGATTCACCGGTCTATCACTCTGATCTGAGCTGTCCACTCTAAATGGGATGCTCCTCTCTCAAGGGAACTTATGCTTCTCTCTTTGGAACTTCATAAGGCTTTTGACAGCTTAACTTGGGAATATTTGTTTACTACCTTACAGGCCTTCGGATTTGGTCCTACATTTCTTGCTTTATTGCATTTGTTATATGATACTCCCTGGCTCAAGTTTCCATTAGAGGTTATAGATCAGGGGTGGGCAAACTTTTTGACTTGAGGGCCGCAATGGGTTCATATATTGGACCCGGGGGCCGGACCAAGAGTAGATGAATGATGTGTATGTGTCATCCATAGTAAGTATAGTAATATTCCCCCATAGTAAGCATAGTAATTAATCCCCCATATAGTAATTCATCCCCCATAGTAATTCATCCCCCATAGTAATTCATCCCCCATATAGTAATTCATTCCCCATAGTAATTCATCCCCCATATAGTAATTCATCCCCCATAGTAATTCATCCCCCATAGTAATTCATCCCCCATATAGTAATTCATCCCCATAGTAATTCATCCCCCATAGTAATTCATCCCCCATATATTAATTCATCCCCCATAGTAATTCATCCCCCATATATTAATTCATCCCCCATAGTAATTCATCCCCCATATAGTAATTCATCCCCCATAGTAATTCATCCCCCATATAGTAATTCATCCCCCATATAGTAATTCATCCCCCATAGTAATTCATCCCCCATATAGTAATTCATCCCCCATAGTAATTCATCCCCCATATAGTAATTCATCCCCCATATAGTAATTCATCCCCCATAGTAATTCATCCCCCATATAGTAATTCATCCCCCTATAGTAATTCATTCCCATATTAATTCATCCCCCATATTAAGACCCCAAGTCTGTGTCAATTCACTTACTTTTGCTCCGCGCGTTCCTCTCGCTGTGTTCCCGCGCCGTTCCGGTCTTCAGGGCGGACTGTGAGAGGAGCCTAGCTCCCCTCACGTTCCTCACGCTGCCCCGCCTACACACATTCTGACAGCCGATGTTTGCCACGCTCCGCGGGCCGGATTAAAAGGTCCGCCAGGCCGGGCCATTGCTGTTATAGATCCTCTGTGTTCCCAGTTTGACGTGGTGCTAGACAGGGTTGTCCACTTTGCCCATTCCTTTTTGCCCTGGCGATCGAACCCTTGGCTATGGTGATCCATTTCCATCCCCAAATCCATGGTATCCATTGTGGACAACAGAAACAAAAATGTGCCCTATTTGCTCACGACGTTCTTATGTATATTACCTCCCCTTTGATCAGCGTACCTAACTTACTGTCTCTGCTGCGCCAATTCTTTGCTCTTTCTGGGCTTTCCCTAAAACTCCCAAAAAACTACAGCCCTTAACATTTCCTTACCCATTTCTGTAGAACAGCAGCTCAAAACTACCCATGACTTTCAATGGGAAAGTAACTCTTTGCCCTATTTAGGGATCCACTTAACCGCTTCAGTCGAGACACTCTATCAAGCTAACTACCCTCCCCTCTTTAAAAAACATAAAGATGATCTTTGCCGTTGGGCTGACTACTCCTTGTCCTGGTTTGGCAGAATTTGATTAAAATTATGTTTTTGCCCCGATTGCTATAGTATTTTAGAACCTTGCCGATACCAATCCTGAGACGGGAGTTGCAGCATCTACAAACTGAGGCTCTCCATTTTGTTTGGAATGATGGAAGACCTTGGTTGAACCAAAAAACATTATATACCTCTAAACCGCAAGGTGGGATGGGCCTTCCTAATCTTTGCACGTATTTTCAGCTGGCCTGCACCACTGCTAAGGGACCTACCCCTTGCTGGGTTTCTATCAAAGCTCTTTCCTGCCACCCCCTAGCAGTCGGCTCACTACTTTGGCTTTCTAATCGATCGCACCCTCCTATACTATGCCCCCACTACTATTCTTTGACAGTCTGTGACAAAGTACACCATCGCTAATCATTAGCATCTCCACACACACCCTTGGCTCCCATCTTTTGTAATCCTGAATTTGTACCTGGTGTAGTACCTGCCCCTTTTCAATGGTGGATCAATAAAGGACTGTTGCGGATAGGAGACTACCTTAAAGGTGATCGAGTACACTCTTTACAGCATTTTAAAGATAAGTTGCAAATGCCCACTATTGAAATCTTCAGATATTAGCAGACTGTCTCATTTATCCGCTCGAAGCTTACTTTATTGGATGAACCAACCTTACTAACCAACTTTGAACTTTCCTGCCAGAATAGGGATTTCCCTACAGGCCGTGTCTCCACAGTGTATGCTCTCCTCACTGACCCAAACTGTAAGCTTCCCTATATGGATCATTGGGAACAGGACCTGAATGTCAATTATGACCTATCCGATTGGCAAGATATTGCCCTGGCACTATCCAAAGTATCCATCAATACTACTCTAATTGAAGCAAACTATAAAACTTTGTTAAGAGTCTACTTGGTCCCTACTCAGACTGCGAGGATGCATTCATCTGCTTCTGCGACATGTTTCTGGAATTGCGGCCGGGTGGGTTCTGTGTATCACATCTGGTGGCAATGTCCGATAGCAACCAGATTTTGTATTTGCATGTTTAATTTAATCAATGGGGCTAAATATTCACAGATCCTCAGAGATGGCCCTCTTTCATAAATTCCCAGATAATGTTCCCAGAAAGTCCCATAAATTGATCACCTATATGCTGTTGGCAGCGAGAATTACTATAGCTAGACATTGGAATCAATCGGTTATCCCACTTGACTAGGTTAATAATAAATTGAACTTGATTATGATTAATGATAAGCTCACCTGTATACTACATAATAATACTAGAAAATTTTAAAAAACATGGGACCTGTGGATTCAATATATTTCTGTGCCTTAATGTCCCCCAACTTGACCCTCTCCTTCTCTTTGTCTATTCTCTTTTTTCTATTCTGCATCATTCTCTCTTTTGTCTATTAGGGTGGATCATGCCCAATCCCTGTATATTATTCTACATTTGTCCTGTCTTAAATGACAATTACTCTGTGTGTAACTTCAGGTTCATGAACAGTGGTTCTTCCCCTTTCCCTCCCACTACACTTCCAAACTTCCCCTCTCCCGGTTCCCTTCCCAGTTCCCTCCCTCTCCCCTTCCCTACCACTGTGCCAGTTTCCTATATATGGCAGATAAGGGTTGTGGACCTTGGTCTAGATTATCCAATAACTACTGTACAGAGTTCTTAGTCTCCTGGTAAATGTTCTAGGTCTGATAAACTTTGTTATTTGTGTTGTGTTATAATCTACATATTTTGTCAGGACATTGTTCATTTGTCTTACCTGTTATTTGAAAAACTGTTCAATAAAAACTATTGGAATATAAAATAGAATTGGAGCTGTGCAAACCCTGAAGCCCCAGTTCAGCCTACAGTTCAGCATAAGCAGAGGGCACAGGAAGTTATAAGCTCCCTGGATTTCTGACAGGGTCAGCAGTTTTTTTTGCACTTATTTTACAGAAATAACAAAACTCTTTTATACATTTAACAGCCTAAATGGAAGCCAATAAAATAAGTTAAGTGTTAGGCTTTACATCTTTACATACACTTTAAAGTAATAGAATCTCTAAACGGAGACCTGAAAGAAATGCAAATACTAATCTGTCAGAAATGCACTCAATTTGTAAAGGCTTAGTTCATCTTTACAGAAAAACTGTAAAGGTGACCTAACACCAGAACACAAGACCCCTTCCCTCCTCTGTGTCTGTTACACTTTCCAACAGTGATCCTCAGCTGTCAGGGCTGCTTCAGTCCATGTGATGGCATTGACCAATCAGAATATATCTAGTCCATCCTGGCAGCGCTGCATGGAGAAGAGAGAGCAGCAGGGATTTCAAACCTCTGGACCAGTGGAGTGGCTGTGGCAGCCCCGACAACTGAGGATCACTGTAGGTAAGTACAGCAGGGACTGGGGGCATAGAGAAGGTGGGGGGGGGGGGGGGGGTTCAGTGTTAGGTCACTTTTACAGTTTTTCTATAAAGGTGAACTAAGCCTTTAGGCCCAAGTTGTGGAGTAACAGCACACAGATTTTTTGTGAAGTGTTGTTAGCTCTGCCCATTGTCTTTTGCTAAGCGACATAACCACTCCTACTCTCATATCTCCACACTATAACGACTAATTAACCTGTAGTCCATGGAAGAATCCCCCACTGCAGATATTGTATTTTGACAGCCAACCTAGCCAGCTGTCAAGACACCCACTCTTTGCAGGATAGTTTTGCACCCAATAACTTTACATTTTCAGCTCACCAACTGAGCAAATTTCAGGCTGTTCATCAGGAACCAGCTAAATTTGTACAGTGTATGGCTCGCACAAGAACAGGGAGAGCAAAAAAGGAGTAAATAAAGGAAGTTCATTGTTAAGGTTTATATAGAGAAAGGTTTATTTTATGTTAAAGGTTTAAACAAGTGTAATAGTTCAGAATAAGGATTGTGTATTTAGAGCTACTTCTAATTCTAAGATAGCCATTGTATATTTCCAATCCATGTAGGTTATTTGATTGCCTTGATGATCAGAAAGGTTTTTTTTTTGGACATAGGTCCAAGCTTTAAGGGTACATTCACTTGCATGGGATTGCTGCTTGGGAGATTACATGTGAGTGGGCGCTAGTAGCCTCCCATTGCTTCTAATGGGGCTGCCTACTCGCAGTTAAACATGGGAACCTCCCTGAGGCTCTTGCCTCTAATCTCAGGCAGGGTGCATTTGCAGGTGTGAATGAACCCTAAAAGTATTTTTTTGCCTTCCACTGGATCAACTAGGGGTTCTGAGGATGTAATTTGTTTGACTCAATAGATCTCTTTTTTCAGCCTAACTATAATTTAAGTTAAGTTATAACCATTACTAATATTGTGGATATCACCAGGACCATCTTTAATATTCATTGGTCCCTGGGCACACATTTTCTTGGGCCCATCCCCATGAAATTTTGCTCTCCACCTGCTCTGAGACATACAATAAAGAGCAGCTAGACTCAAAATCAGTTTACTGCAGCAGATTAGGCAGCAATTGCAATTGATTCCCGGAAGTTACAGCATATCATTACCACTCACTGACTAGTTGATAGAGGTTACAGGACATGATTCTGATTGGTTGCTAGAGGTTACTGCATATCATTACGGCTCACTGATTGTTTGCTAGAGGTCAGGTCACTGTACATCCTTACTGTTCACTTATTGGTTGCTAGAGGTTACTTCACATCATTACCACTCTCCCATTGAATGCCAGAGGTTACTGCACATCTTTACCATTCACGGATTGGTTGCTAGGGGTTACAGCACTTAATTACATCTCACTCATTGGTTGCTGAAGGTTACGGCACATCATCTCCTCACTGCCTGCACACCATGAACTGAGAAGGTTAGAGGACCCACCAATAGACAGAAAACTCCTGGGATCAATGGCAGTGCTGAGGGGAAGGTTGATGAGATCAGTGGCAGTGGCGGGGAGGATAGGAGCAGTGGCAGTGCTTTTGGTGGATGGGATCAGTGGCAGCACTGAATGGGGATGAGAGGTGACATTTCTACACCGACCACCAATGTTAGGGGGGATTAAAACTGATGTCCAATGTAAGGGGGATTTACACTGACCACCAATATAAGAGCAATTCTGCATTTACCACCAATGTAAAAGAAATTTAGACTGGCCACCAATGTAATGAAGAATTTACACTGACAACCAATGTAATGGGGGATTTTACACCAAAAACCAATACATTTCTACACTGGCCACCAATGTAAGGGGGAATTTACACTGACCAACAGCATAGGTGTTGGTGGCTGAAACATCGGGGGGGGGGGCATAATATGCATATGAATGCCACATTGCCATCACGATTTACATATGAATGCCACATCAGTGTCACTATTTACATGTGAATACCGCATAGCAGCCGCTATTTACATATGAATGCCACTGTTATTTACATGTGACTGCTGACACTGTCTGCACACTTGAGTCATCTGTACATGGCAATAGAACAGAGCTGCACAGCATAAGTGACAGCACTTCACACTTTGATATTGGACACAGCCCAGGACAAAGACTTCAAGGGACAAGGAAATGTAAACCAGTACAGTTGGCAAGTATGAGACAGCTGCTTTGGGCCCCACAGCAGTGACTGGGCCCAGGGCAGGTGTCCCTTTTTCCCCTCCTTAAAGACTGCCCAGGATATCACTATATTTTAAAGAGATGTTCTGGTAAAACTGGATTAAGTTGTGTTTAGTTTAAGTTTATAGTAATAATTGGCAATACATAGCCATTTAACTGTTAAAATAAAATATTATGAAACATGTTTGACAGGATTTTGGAAAATAAAATGGAATGGAAAATAACTTTTTACAATAAACAATATGATGGTATCAGTTACAAAAATATGAATGACTCAGGAATATAAACCGACAAACTGTAATGTTCTGTGCTGTCAGTTTTCTGTGGGTGTATTTGTGGTCATTGCTCTTTAGATGCCATGATAGATAATTATACACAGAGAAAAAGATAATAATGAAACAGTTAGATGGCAGAAAATAGGTGTATGTACAAATTCACTGAAAAGTAGACTCCTGCTTTAGATCCATTCATGTAGTAATAGGGATCTCTCCACAACATTGAATAGGTTTATAGAGCCCATTTTGTTTCAGTTTTGCTTGCTGCAGGTTTGTCAGCCACCAAAAGACTCTCAGTATATCCATGGCCTAGGTCGAAGGTAATTTGTAACAATGGAATTGTGTGAGCTACCGTTGCTGACCCATATTTAAATTTTCAAGCTCTGTGGCTTTATATTAACATATAGTGATCTTGGAAATGGGGTGAGAGTTCAGTCTTTTAAAGCTGCACTAACTGCATGCTTGTGGAATAGCTTCAGCTCACAAGGTAGTGAAGCTGGGACCAGGATGAGAAACGTAGGAAATGTACTTTCACAAAATTGTCACCAATGTGTCTGTCCTCCCATGTTCACTGTAAATTGTTGTGGAATTTCTGTTATAAAACTTCCTTCCTAGTGCAGTTCCACCTGCATCTAAGGATTGTCCCTTAGTAATAACCCCTATCCATGAGCAACTTTTTGCAGGGACAAACCCATTCTAGTCAGTTTCTTATAGCTGTGTTTCAATTTTTCTATCCACTATTTCAATTACCAAATTCAAAAAATTCACCTTAACATTACTATACATAATACTGAATTCCAGATTCCATACTAGATTATCCAGCTGTGCTATAAATTACTGTAAAGATTCTTCCATGTTCCCCTACCATACAAACAGGCATTCATAAATATACCTTTTCCACATCACTAGATCAGGATACTCTGGTATTGAGATATTAAAGATCTATTTATTCCTTCTCCTTTTTATTAATAATACCATCCTCATAAGCTCTGTTAAGAATTTCAATCACTTTTTTAGCATTTTGTATTATTTGGTCCCCTTTAGTTTTATATAAGTTGCCTTATCTGCTATTTGACACCCTATCTCCCCTCCATATTTGATCTTATCCAAAATGACTCTTCCCCAGGGGTGGACTGACCGGGGTTAGTAGGGGGGCCCATGAGATGCCCCTGGTACCTTTTTCATAGGCTTTTTTGATTTTGGGCAAGGACACAGGGGCCCCATGATCCCCTATTGCCTGGGGGCCCCATGAGTTGTCAGTCCGCCCCTGCTCTTCCCCACCCTTATCTGCCAGTTAAATTACAATTTCCTTATCCCTGTGCAAGCATTCCAGTGCTTTCATCTCTTTTTTAACTGCATCTGTTTACTTCTTTTTCAAACACGATCAAACTATCCAGGACCACTTTAAGGTGTTAATAAAGTCCCCATTCACATCTCCTGGATCAAAAGCATTATTGAGCTTTATATCACTAAATGATTTAAAGGACTAAATTTAGCTGGTAGGTCTCCAGCGGTATTAGATACAGTATGGGTTTTTTAGATAGTATTTCTTCAAAGTTAATTTATGAATACATTTGTATTTTCCAATGTATCCTTCAAATTCATTTTACTGCTTTGTAGGGGCTCCCCTACATGGTTGGGTCCCTTGCCACCCATTCCACTATAAAAAATATTTACATTGGTCTCTTAATCTCGAGGCCCAAACCTGTTCCTCCAACTATCTCCATTATCATCATTATTCCTTTCATTCCACTTATTAGATCCATTCCTGTTTCTTTCTTCTACGTCTAATCTATCCTTCCATATTCTTGTTTCCACCAACTTCCCCCTAACTCTCTTTTCTCCATACTTTCTCCCTCTTCTAAATAATTTCCTCTTTTGGTATACTCTGGAGGGGGAGCCATCTTTAATGTTAGATTCATATTCAGATCTCTCTTCCTCACACTGCAGTACAGGTTCATTCAACTCCCCTTTACCCTTTAGTTTATATTGTAGTGCTAGCCTGTAGTTTTTTTTTAAGGTGTCTGGTAATATTCTCCAAACTTAGCCTTTTGTGGAATCTAAGACCTCTTTTTGATATATATATATTGCTCAAAAAAATTAAAGGAACACTTTGAAAACACATCAGATCTTAATGGAGAAAATATCATTCCTGATATCTATATTGATATGGACTGGGTAATGTGTTAGGAACGCAAGGATGCCCCATCATTTGATGGATATGAAAATGATCAACCTACAGAGGACTTAATTCAAAGACACCCTGAAAATCAAAGTGAAATTATGATGCAGCAGGCTAGTCCATTTTGCTGAAATTCCATTGCAGCAACTCAAAATGGTAGTTTGTATGGCCCCCACATGCTGACAACATCGAGGCATGCTCCTAATTAGATGACAGATGGTGTCTTGGGGTATTTCAGATCTGGACCAGGGCATCATTGAGCTCCTGACTGAGGTGCAACCTGACAACATCGGAGGTCCCTAAACATGATATCCCTGAGGTGTTCTATTGAATTTAGGTCAGGCGAGCATGGGGGCCATTCAATGGTATCCAATTCTTCATCCTCCAGGAACTGCCTGTTCTCTTGCCACAAGAGACCAGGCATTGTTGTGCACCAGGAGGAATCCAGGACCCATTGCACCATTGTAGGGTCTGACAATGCGTCCAAGGATTTCATCCCGATACCTAATGGCAGACAGGGTGCATTGTCTAACCTGTAGAGGTCTGTGCATCCCTCCATGGATATGCTTCCCCAGCCCATCACAGAGACATTTACCCCAGTGGCCTGCTAGAGGTCATTTTGTAGGGCTCTGGCAGTGCTAATCCTGTTCCTCCTTGCACAAAGGAGCAGATACAGATCTTGCTGATGGGTTAAGGACCTTCTTCGGCCCTGTCCAGCTCTCCTAGAGTAACTGCCTGTCTCCTGGAATCTCCTCTGTGCTGGGAGACACAGCAAACCTTCTGGCAATGACATGTATTGATGTGCCATCCTGGAGGATTTGGACTGCCTGTGCAACCTCTGTAGGGTCCAGATATCTCCTCATGCTACCAGTAGTGACACTGATCCCAGCCACATGCAAAACTAGTGAAAACCAGTCAGAAAAGATGAGTAGGGAAAAAAAATGTCAGTGGGCTCCACCTGTAAAACCATTCCTGTTTTGAGGGTCGTCTCATTGTTGCCCATCTAGTGCACCTGTTGTTAATTAACACCAAAGCAGCTGAAACTGATTAACAACCCCCTGCTACTTAACTGTCCCGATCAATATCCCAGGAGTTTAATTGACATGATGCTATACTCTGATTAAAAAGTGTTCTTTAATTTTTTTGAGCAGTGTATGTATGATATATATATATATATATATATATATATATATATATATATATATATATATATATATATATAAAATCCAAAGTCAAATGAAAACGAGATCTCAAAGTTGCAAAACTTCTTTCTTTACTTCAATTGCACTAATTTTTGTATGAAGATACACTTGAAGTAAAGAGAGTATTTTTGAAAATTGGAGATCTCATTCTCATTTGTTTTTGGATGTCTTATATGGGTGGAATCACAGGAGCCCATCATTAACGAGATCCTCAAAGTATAAGATTTGCTGTATAACAGTAGTTACCTGCTCAAATTTTTTTATTTGCCAAATAAGTATCATCAAAAAACAGCATAACAGAATGATATGTTTCAAACCAACAAGATGGCAGCTGTCCCTCCGGAGCATGATGACGGACTCTGACGACGTCTTTTGATGGCGAAACGTTTACAGTGGAGTCACGCCATGTGACGTCATCATGATCCGGAAGGACAGCGGCCATTTTGTTGGTATGAAACACATCATTCTGTTATGCTGTTTTTTGATGATACTTATTCGGCTACTGAGAATTTTCTGTAACTTGGGAAAGTAACTTTGATTGCACTGGAAGTGATCTTTACTGAAGACCTGTTGCTGTATCAGTTTGATATATTCTACTGCTCATGCTGGCTGACCCTTTGGGCATTCAAACCTTCTGGTAAGAGGCCAATTAATTTGGGTGGAAGGTGATGGTCTTCTTTCTGGATTGGAATTCTCTCTTTATGCACCCCACTTTTCTCTATACATGTGAAGCTTATATGGACTTTGTTCCACCTATGTACATTTTCCATTTACCTTTTTGCTTTTTCAATTAGAAGCATGTATAACTAGCGCTGCAATTATTTTGTTTTTACCTCTTGTTAAGACTGTATACATTCAGTTCAGTAAACTTTACCCCCTAATTTAGTTCCCCTTGTCTGCATTCTTTTCAGTTCTCTAGCATCCTTTTTGAGAACTTGTGCCCACAACTGAACTTCATATTCAAGATTAGGTCTCATTAATGCTTTGTAAAGGGGCAAGATTATGTGTCTCCCTTTTTGGAATCTATAAGAGTGATACGCAAATATGCTTGGGTTCAGTTTGCAGGCTGTTCATTGAACCCATCATAAAGTCTAAGTCTGAACCTCACTGAAATCTATGGAAATGTCTGGAAAAACAACAGTTCTGCTCATTTCTACGGCTAATAGGGAATGGATTTTTAAACAAAGGGCATAGGGATCTGAGCACTGTAGCACTGATGTACCAATGCAAAGTACATTCAGCAGGGAGAGGGTCCTCCTTTTTATGCAACTTTGAGGGTAATATTAGAAAAACACTAATCCTTTCCACTACATGCTTGGGAGATGCTTTAAGCTGTATGTGAAGATTCACACAAACAGCATCAGAGACATTATATATTAACAGCACATAATTTGCATACGTAACAATTTTTTTACTTTTATATTATTGTTTGACCTTACTATATCAGCAGCAGCACCCCAAACTGACTTTTTATAACTAGAAAAAAACAACTTTTTAATGTAGTTTTGGATGCAACACTTTTTTTTTTTTTTGTTACAGGTATGAACTAACTAGTGGGAAATTGACCAGTGGCAAACAGATTGATAGCATGGTTTGTATGGTTCATTTTTGGAGGTGCAATGTCTTAGAAGTTTAATAAAATGTCATAACAGTGCACGGAAACAAATAAGAACCACAATCCCACATTCCCTGAATCTTTTCCAGTTCCCATATTCCAAATTATTTCCAAAATATCATAAATATAGACTTCAGGTATGTATTTAGTATAAACTTGCCAGTGTCAGGACAGAAAACTAGCAACTGAATAGGCATCAAATAGAATGTACAGAACACTAGTGATTGAATAGACATCAAGCAAAATGGATCTGCTACCAACAGCACTATTGTGGTCTGCAGCCTGTGCCTGCAGCATACCAGCCATGATAAAAATAAGAGCCATTTGGCTACCACATGTATGAGGAAATACAAGAGTGGGCTAAGGTCCTCAGTGGGAGCATCACCTCAATGATACCAGTCTGCAATGAAAGGCCCACGCTCAGTATCAAGACAAGGTCCTTGAGCACTACAGGCAAAAAGGCCAAAGAGGTGTAAAGAGCTGCCTGTCTGCAATGACCGCTTCCTGGCAGAATAGCTCAGTCAGGTTCAAACTAGCATTCAAACAATGCTGAACTTTCTCCTTTTGCCTTAATTCTCTTTATTGTTCTCTGAGTAATTAACAGTTGATATAACTATTACAGTTTGCTTTGAATGAAGCTGGCTATACACTAGTAGAATTTTGATGGCATTTTTAATTTAAACAATGTTAAAATTAATGTTTGTTTGATTTTTCCAATCATTAGCGGTGTCAAATCAGCATTTGTTTGTGACCACAGTGACAAGAAAATTCAAAGAAGCGAGATGGAAATTTTTTCTCGAAAAGAACACATTTCTAACAGTGTATGTGGTTTTTGTTCAGGAAATTACATTCCAATATTAAAAGGAAACAAAAATTGGAAATGCTTTTAAACGGCATTCTTCCAGTCATCAAATGTACAAAGAATTTGAACATGAATGTTCATTTATAGCCAGCCAGACATTGAGTTTGTGCAATGTTATAGACTTTTTCAGGCCTACATTTGCTTTCCTATATAACAAGATGAAAGGTTCAGAGTTAGACTCCAACTTCTGTAACTCAGTTCTAATTATTGGTCTTTCATCGTGCCTCCACTTTGTAATATATTTCAATGTTAGCTTGTACTGCTAGGTTAATAAAAAAATCTTCATAGTAAACTGTCTCGGATTGCAGAAAGAGAATTCACAGAGCAACAGTTTTGCCTAATATAGACCAACAAATTTAGCAGAAGCTAGTAGGAGTTTTCATTCTGCTCTAGGAGGATGCAGGACCCCATGACCTCTATTTGGACAGTGCTGATTGGTACTGTGCTGATCACATACACCCTCGCAAGAAAAAAAAAAAACTATCTAGCAATACACACCAAACCGAGCATGTGCAGAGTGCCTCCACATGATATATCTTATCAGGAGACAAGAGGAGGACACTGGAAGAAGGGGAGGATCAAAGAACGCAGAATCAAACAGCGGTTTTACACAATGCAGAGGATTAACCCCTTAGGCTCCACAGTGAATATAACAAGCACACTTTACTGCATATACAGACTGATTTTACTGTTGTGGGTTTAGTAACATTTTAATTATTTTTTTTTGTTCTTCTTCTTAACTGTGTTATTTTACTGGTACTATGTTGAGAGGATTAAATTACATACAGTTTTAGTAATATAGTTCCTTGAGGTCATTGCAAAATGAAGTTAAAGTGGAGTTCCAGGCATTTTTTTTTTCTCCCCAGAAAGACAATGGTCTCCCTTCTCACAGTCCGTTTTGGCAACATATGTATATTTTTTTTTCCTAAATACCTTTTATTGATAATTTCTAAAATTAAAAATTAGTGAAGCGCTTGTATCACATGAATACAATCATGTATCTCCATATAGTGTAATTATAAATCAAAGTGACCACTATATATAATAAATGTGTGTTGACTCCCTCTAGTGAAAAGAAAAAATAGTGTCAACCAAAATAGCTAAATAACACACATTAGGAAACTAAATATATAGTGCATAAATCAAATATAATGAACAGAATATATATATACGTGAAAACAGAATATTGGCCACATACAATGGTGTCTAAATTATACATAAATGATATATGCCATAGGTGAACAAGACAATATCAAAGGTGAAAAAAAATATTCCATGCATGTGACTGTGCTTTAAGCTGGAACACACACGTGATGTTATGAGTTGCATAAGAGAGGAGGAGGAATAAGGAGTCTGCCAGAGGAATACACCACTGAGGTGGTAACTGCTTTGAGGCCCTGTGTGGGTCGAGGAAGGGAGGTGAGCAGGCATTGCTGCCATTTGAAGGAGAGTACTTGCACTTAGAAGTGGAGATCACGTGTGTGTGTTCCAGCTTAAAGCACAGTCACATGCATGGAATATTTTTTTCACCTTTGATATTGTCTTGTTCACCTATGGCATATATCATTTATGTATAATTTAGACACCATTGTATGTGGCCAATATTCTGTTTTCACGTATATATATATTCTGTTCATTATATTTGATTTATGCACTATATATTTAGTTTCCTAATGTGTGTTATTTAGCTATTTTGGTTGACACTATTTTTTCTTTTCACTAGAGGGAGTCAACACACATTTATTATATATAGTGGTCACTTTGATTTATAATTACACTATATGGAGATACATGATTGTATTCATGTGATACAAGCGCTTCACTAATTTTTAATTTTATTTTGCACTTATTGGTATCAGCTAAGTGACAGCAGCTGTATTTTGTCAATTATTCCCATGAGCGCAGGAGGATCCCTTATTATTTATTGATAATTTCTGTCTCCACTTCTGGTCCTGGCCGCCTAGGCGATTACATCATCAGGCATTCCCTAGGGCTTCTGGAATGGCGCCATTTATCCCAGAAGTCCTAGGGAATGCCTAATACCAAAATCTTGCGTTATTATGAGACCGGAAGCGACACGATCACAGGAATTTCTTCATACTACGCAGGTGCGAGATCGCTCCTTCTTCACATTGGCAGGAGCAAGAACGGGAAGTGCATGCTGGGTAGCCAGCTGCACAATTTCCCGGAAGACTGTCTGATTGAGCTTCAGCTGCCTACACTTAAGATGACCGTGTTCACAATATGACGGTGCAGTAAGTCATTTTATTTTTTATAAGGAAAGCAAAGGATTACAAGTACAAGTGATCTCAACTTGCATTGCCTAAACTGCCACTCTCACGTGGGTGCCTTTAGAAAAAAAATAATTAAACGGCTGGAACTCCACTTTAAGATCAACAGTGCCAAGCAATTGTAGCTCTTAAAAATCTGATCAATAAATTCTGAGATCAAACACTATAGCACTACAGTCTAGTCCTCTTTTTCAACAGGACCCACACCAACCAGCTTTTAACAGAAAAGGCAATCATACAGTGTATTTATTTCACTGAAAAAAGCCCCCAAACCATAGTATATAGTATGTGCACAGTTTTTATGTAATCTAACTGGGTAATTTTCAACAGGCCTCTCACTAGCTAACATTTTAAAAAATCAACATTACAGTGTATTATTTACGTAAAAAAGCCCCCCCCCCCCCCTAAAATATTGGAGTGAGTATATGCACAGTCTTTAAACAATTACTAAACTCCCACTTCACCCTTTTAAAAAATTAACTAAAAGTAAAAAGGAAAAACAAATGAAATATGTACAAAAAAAGTACCCCCAAAAAATCAACAAGAGAAATCCAGCAGTTAAAGCAGAAGTGAAGGCTTGCTGTTAAAATTAACTTCTTGCAGTCAGTTATGCCATATCACAACAATGGTATGTTTAGAATGAGTAAATGAGGTTTCTTTCTACCTTTTTTATTTAAAACACATCCCTGTCACATGACCAAATTGACTGTGAGGTTATACAGGTCCGGAGCCTGTTGGGCATGTATGTTGCCTGATAGCGGCGTAATTTCCAAAAGTGATGTGCCTAGCTAGTGGGCGTGAACATTGAGGGCTTTTCTGTGGTAACAGGATCCCAGGCAGGACAGGGGTAGGGCCAGGAGTGGAGATGGGGCTGGGGCTAGGACAGGAGAGGGCAGAGCTATGCTGTAATTCTTACATGGACACTGACAACGGTTCCAGGAAATTCCAGCCACATTCGGCTGCACATTCACACCGTTGTCTGTGAAGATCAGGAGGTTTGCTTATTGTCTAGATCAGGGGTCTCCAAACTTTTCAAACAAAGGGCCATTTTACTATTCTTCTGACTTTAGGGGGGTCTGGATTGTGGTCAGTAGGGGTAAAAATGTCTTAGGCCCAGCATCAGTGAGAATATAATATGGCCTCAGGGTTGGTGGTCAGTAGGAGGAGTAGTGTCTCATCATTGGTATTAATAGGAGAAATAGTACCCCATCAATGGTATCAGTGGAAGAAAAATAGTGACCTATTGTTGGTGTCAATGGGAGGAATAGTGCTTCATATCACAGGAAGGAATAGTGTTCCAAGGGCCAGAAAAGGGCCGCATCCAGCCCTCGGGCCACAGTTTCGAGACCCCTGGTCTAGACTGAACTGATCAGACACTCAGCAATTAAAGTTATGCACAATATAAGTGTTTGATATATTATACATACCAGGCAAGGGCAGATTTTCATTTTTGACTGGAATTGTACTTAAACAGCAAGTGTTCACTGATGAAGCACAAAAAAGGTAGATCTCCCTGTAAACAATCTGCACTCATTCCCTATTCTGCTAAATGACAATCCAACACATAGCAAGGGGAATTCATAAACTGTGTCTATGACACTCTTTAGAATTTCCATCATGCCTTCACAGGACAAATGTTGGTTCAGGTGACAGATTCATGCCCCTGTTGGAGCCAGGTACATACATTCGGAGCAAGCACCATGTGCTGAAGCTGAGGTCAGAGTGTCCATTTATCACTAGCTGCTCTGCAATCTTAATTGTCATATTAAATGAATCCACAATTCTCTAACATTGCTCCAACAACAGATTTGGCTGTCTAGGTTTTACATCTCATGAAGGGCTCTGAATCAGACTTATTTTATTCATGGGTAAGAGGAAGTAGTTTGTTGCCCAAATAAATTAAGGGATGTGTTAAGATTGATATGTGCCCTATTAAAGCAGTTGTAACCCTCTAAAATGAAAAAAGCATATTTATAATTTATACAGTGTGTGCTTGCCTCAATCCTTAGCACCAGTGTGATTTCTGGCTGCTCTGTTCTCCCTCTGCTATCTGCAGTCACTTCTGAGAGTCCATATCGAAACCACAGAATCCTGAAAGACAGGCCCGTCCCACGTCAAGCACACAGCAGGCTATTGACAGCCTCAGCTGTGCATGTCTCCCTATGAGACTGTATAGGGGACGTCCTTTCCCTCCACTCAGGTCTCAGATCACACTTAGTTCAAGGGTCTGCAGATAAACAGGAAAAGCTCATCTAGGAGGATTTGTTTCTTCTCTGTGTTTCACCCAAGACTAGTCACTTCACTGGGTATATGTAAGGATTTAAAACTACTTTAATTCATATGAAGTGGTATGATGGAAAATGTGCTTTCTCAGCTAAAATCGAAAGTGAAATGCTTTAGTTTTCCTGCAGACAGCACACACCAGCTGCAATAGGGGTATGATGATATCATACATCTGTGCAGCTCTGTCGAGTGTTGGTTTTCATTATATTCTACTTGATGACAAGATTGGCTAAGTTCTCTGTATTTGAAAAATATCAAAAGGATTAAGCTCCTGGCATCCATTAAGAATGTATGTAATCAAAACCAATAAAAGAAGCTTTGGATCTAACTTATCACAGTTAATGGACAGTCCTCACAAACTATTTGAAAGGGATATGAAAGATAAACACAGCAAGCTGCCAAAATAAAAACTCCCCCCTGTAAGGAGAGTGCTTGCCAAATGCATCGTGTAAGCTCTGCATGAATTAAAAGCAAGAACTTACAAAAATTCAATTTAAGCCATCTGCATTGTGTAATCTATTTCTCATTAAATTGCATTACTTATGCTAAAGTGTATATATAGCCCAAACCCCTATCAGGTTATTTTTTTCTATTTCTCTGTCCAATTGGGGAGATTTCCCTTCACTTCCTTTCTTGAAGACATTCCTATCTTAGGCAGGTGTCATTGTAATATTTGTCCCATTGGATGGTTTACCCTCATTTCTTGTTCTGACAGTAACTCTAAAGTTTTGGATTTACCACTACCTTCCGTCCCAATGACAATGGCCACCAGCACAAATAGAGAGGTTGAATCGTCCAAATAAGGAAACCAAAACCATTACAAAACATAACAGAGGGTCTAAACATTCCCAAATTCACAATCCCAACTCAATTAAAGATTCTAAAGGCTTATTTTTTTTAAGAAAAAATAACAAACATGGCCATACTTACCTGCTGTGTACAGTGGTTTTGCACAAAGCAGCCCGGATCCTCCTCTTCTCGGGTCCCCCGCTGGCGCTCCTGGCCCTTCCCTCTTGTCGGGTTCTCCCACAGCAAGCAGCTTGCTGTTGGGGCACTGTCATGGAAATTTTGTATTACAGGTTGAACTTTAAATGTGTCATATATTAGTGTTATTCATATGTCTCTCGTGTGGCTTAATTAAAGCTCTGAAGGCTGCAATTAGGCCATGCGCATTTACAATGTATATATTACAGTACTCAGCTCGGTAATGGATGAGATGGCAGATCTGTGTATAGACCGGCGTGTATGCCACCACGGCATTCGATGCGAATGCCGCCGGCGGTAGGCCACGGGCCTGTATCCACATATCAGCAGCATAGTACCACATGGACTTCGTATGACCAGGCGCCGGGCAGTGCGAACTCCACATGTAGGCTCATGTATATCTTACAAGCCACTACCGACCTGAACTGTATCTGGATGGATGTGTTTTAATAAAGATCGTATAGAGCCCATTCAGATACAGACTGGCACTGTTTAATCTAAGGGATGCTTGTAAAGGGATGCATGTAAAGGATGGGAAGCTTGCTCTCCACAGAGAGCTTATGGAGGAGGGGAGGACTGGTTTAACTGGTTTTCAGTATAGATAAGAGGAAATGCTACACTCCAAACAGGATGTACATTCTCATGTATGGACACCCCCTATACATTGTTCTGTGGGAAGGGATTGACCTGACCCCCCGTGTGGGGGGGCGTGTGTGTGCTTTTAATAAAACAAGAGTCTGGGGTTAGAGCCGGACACAGAGTGAATTCAACCTCCAACCTGAGAGTATCATCTGATTATTCTTGGGTCACGGGAGCTCCATTTTTCCCCACACCTCAAAAGAGCTACTCACGGTAAGGAAAAATTCGTTGAAAACGAATTTCCAAGACAGGCACCCGCTGCTTTGTGTGTCCATTCACACATGGAGCAACGTCTCGGCCCTGCCCCCTCTATCTTCTCATTGGCTCACTGGGCTGTGATTGACAGCAGTGGGAGCCAAAGGCTCCTACTTCTGTCTCAGCCAATGAGGAGAGGGAGTCCCGGGATAGCGGAGACTCCAGTGCACATTGCTGGATCGTGAGGGAGCTTAGGTGGGAATTATGGGGGGGATGCTACACACAGAATATTCTTTTCATCTTCATGCATAGAATGCATGGTAAAAAAAAAAAAACATTGAGCCTTTTAGAAACACTTTTAGAGTTTTTATGGCTGGCCTGAGTGTCTCTAGCTTACAGGAAAAGGTATTAATTCTTCAACTGCCTCTACAGAATGATCTTCACCACCCAGAACATGGAATCCTTTCTCTTGATTGAAGGATTATTTCTGCCATTCAAAGAACAGAATCTGTGCTGCACCAGTAAGCACCCCTTACAAATTCATAGGCTGATCAAATTGACATGACACATATGTAGGTCAGTAAACACTAATTCTTATTAAAACCAATATGAAAGTATTAGGAAATTTACTATATAAAAATATATTATGTTCTTTATGTGGGTGATAGTGTGCTTTTAGTAATTCTGCATTTACAACATTTTCAGACTGCAATTCCAGTTAATAATAACACCTGGCAGATGCACAGCAATGTGATAGTTTACTAAGTAAATATTTCCAGCATGCATATGTCTTTTGAAGCAGATGGTAGTACTTAAAAAGATATTTCTATTATATCCATGGGAACTTTTCACCTCACTGGTCTGTAAGTAACATATGAATTAATACAATGTACTTTATCAACCAAAAGGAGGTAGGCATTGACAGACTTTGACTTGACAAACTAACATAATCTGTTGTATGTGTAATTTTAATAGCCCAGTGTCAGATATGTTCTGTCTGTGCTATGGTAAAACTAATCTGATGCTGTCCATTAGAGTGGTTTTAGATACACACTTTGGCCTACAGCATGCTTTCTCTTACTTTTGTTATCGTGAGAATCACATAATGATGTTACTGCTACTTGTATAGTAAGTTTTTAAATTGGTTCATTATGTCAGAGCCTCTCACCCACATCCCTGACCTGGAGGTTGTGGGGAATACTTGGCTGACAGATGAATGAGTCTGCCAGGGATGAGTTAATAGTTATTAGGGCACAAGCCAATGCTTGCTTCCTGGAAGTATCCATGAGCAGGAGATGTCACATTTAGCAGTGGTAGTAATACTGCTGCTAAATGTTTCACTTCCCTCTTCAAGGTCTGGTCTGCAATAAAATAAAATATTAAAAATCCACTAAATACCATACAATTTAAAAAATGAACGCATGCAGTATTTATTGCATTTTTGTAAGGGAATTACCTGCTTATGAGATAAATGCTGTATACGTTATTTTAATGCAAAAATTCATGCAGTATTTATTGAGTTGACCACATACAGAGAAAAAAAAAGATTGAATAATAAAGAGATTGAGAAAAAGAGTATATTTATTTGAGATAGATCGTTTTAGCGTATACAGTATGTAAAGATAAATACATGAAGTATAAGGAAAAATTGGGAGTTTATTATGAGCTAGCTGCATGGGAGAGTGAAGCTCATCACATCCATTATATATAGTATGGGGGAGATTTAATAAAAACGGAGCACTCAGAATTTGGTGCAGCTGTGCAAGGTAGCCAATCAGTTTCTAACTTCAGTTTGTTCAATTAAGGTTTGACAATAACCCTGGTAGCTGATTGGTTTCTTTGCACCAGATTTTAGAAAATTTCCCCCTATGTAACTTTATGACAGGTTGCTTTTTAAAATACATAATGAAATGTACTGTGTAAGTCAAACGTGGTTCTTCCGGGCAGTTTCCTGATGATTCAGTATGTCCAGTGATATTACTTATGCTCTAGTGCTGGTATCAGCAATACAATGACAAATGCTTCTCAGAATCACACTGCTCTCTATATTATTCTTTACTGACAGTCCTAAATACTACTCAGGAATCTTACAGTACCAACCAATGTCCACAAACACATAAATGCATACTGTAAGAGTGACATGCTTAACCACCCTCAAATGATCATGTAACCACTGTGAATGACTGTCACACTGATCGTCCTGCCAACTACTGATCGTTAGAATGAACCAAGAGCTGTCTTTGACAACTTGGTCTCTGTGTTTGGGAGTGTGCAATGAGCTCATCTCAGCACAGGAACATTGGCCGCCCAGCAACGCTTATGTGGGCATTAAACCCCACTCTTTTGCCGCTGCCAACTGGTTAACTGGTAGTGGTAAACCATGCATGAGATGGGGACACCTGGGAACAGTCCGAGTAGATTTGTCTTGCACTTTATTCAGACAGACAGCATACAAACACAGTTATCAATGCAGGAGGGCTTTGTATATCTAGTCCAGGGGAGTCAAACTGGCGGCCCTCCAGGTGTTGCGAAACTACAAGTCCCATCATGCCTCTACCTTTGGGAGTCATGCTTGTAACTGTCAATCTTGCAGTGTCTCATGGGACCTGTAGTTTGGCAACACCTGGACAGCTTGACACCTGTGATCTAGTCCTTAACAAAAATAAAGCAAAACATCTGCTCCTCAGAGCCACTAACTAAACTAAGGTCAGCTCTTGACTAACATGATGCCCTCTAATAGGCTCTCTTGAACAAATGGGCACCACATTTACCATTTTAGTGCTCTGTCAGCACTTAGCCTTTTCACCCTGCAGCAGGCTCCCACAGCAGAGAGAGAGAGAGAGAGAGCCCTGAGCATCATTCAGCTCACAAATATAAAAACCTGTGAACAGCTGCACCTATTAAGGTCTAGCTACAAAGTAAGACGTGGATTTAGAAATGGACGCTTTCTCGCACCCAAAGCCCTAGAAAGCCTCTGGGTTCCAGGACCCAAAACAAAAAAAAAACTATTTTGAGAAAATAAAAAGTTTGCTTTCTCCACATCAGTCTTCAATCCATAAAAACTATTTTTTCCAGCAGTCTACATATTGGCTGCTATATACAACAAATAAAACAATTCTTTTCTAAACAAGATACTTTTGTCATTTTTTTTTTCTTACTGCTATGTGAAAAAATTTTTTGGCATTCACATTTACAAGGATATTGAAAGAAAAAACTGTATGGTGTGCTGCCAAAAAATCTTTAATTTAATCTAAAGCCATAACTTGTACATAACAACACAGACATTAATTTGCCCACATTTTTAATACAAAAAAAAACACGTGTTTTAGTTGCACAACAATGACATGACAGGTTATTGATGACAATTTATGTATTTTTAAACTGCTGGTGGATAAGTCTATGATGGGAGGTTTATGTCTGACTTTGACTGAGATTTGAGAGTGCAATTTCTTTTTTTATACTGCAACCTTATAAAAATTTGTGAAATAGCAAATGTTCAGTAGAGACTTGGTGAGAAAAAGGAATAAACAAAATGTATATTTGTAAATCAGAATTTTTACAGCATTCACAGAACTTGCGGAGATAATCCTAATCCCCTACATCCGTCCCTATTACTTCTGTCTTGTTTTCATTCCTATTCTTACTTTCAGTTATTAACAGGCACTAAATCTTACTCTGCCTGAAACACTTGACAAAAGCTTGCTCATCCTAAACCATAGCCTGCTAGTTAGGATAGCTGTTATGTTGACAGCTAACACTGCTAAGGAATTAGCAATACTAAAGGCTGCTGCATTGATTGGCAAAAAAATGTTAAATAAAAAGCGAACAGTAAGATGTATACAGTATATTGGAGAAAAGGATTAATGATGCTGACAAGTAAAATGGCAATAGTTCTGCAGACTCTAGCCTATCTGCTGGGATAGATTGACTGATGATAATTATCAGAAAATACTAGAGTTAACAAAACCTGTGGTAAAGCTTCTCAGTAGTACTGCTGATAAAGTGATGTCTTAGAATGATAATGATCATTGGAAAGTCTACTGTAAAGCAGCCCATAGATTATGCAATTTTCTTTCCACCCAAGTGCAGGCTGTGAAAAGTGAATCACAGCCAGTCACATCTGCTCAATTAAGATCCCCTCATCTACCTCTGTCAAAGTCATTGCCTTGCTTGACTAGCAACAGCTGGATAATAATTATTTGAAGGTCTACTGTAAAAAGCAGCCCATAGATTATGCAATTCTCTTTCCTTCCACCACAGATGGAAGGAAAATATTGCTTGCTACCCCCATCAACTTAGTCAGTGTTGATGGAGGAATGCCTCCCGCAGTGCTATTGTGTTCTGAGCAGCCAGCAGTGGTTACATAAAAAAAAATCAGACAGGCTGGTTTTACTGAAGTCGATCGATGGATGAAATCAATACAACCAGCCTGCCCATAGATGGATCGAATCTCAACCAGTCCCTGCTGAACTGGATGAGACTCAATCCATTTATGGCTGGCTTAAAGTATAACTAAAGGCATACTTTTTTTTTAGCTCTGGATAGAATTGAGAGAGATTAGAACACTTGCCAGGTTTTTATTGCTGTCTGTGCCCCCATTAGGGAGATTTACCCTCCCCATTTGTCCTGTTTACTATTATCATCAAAAGCAAAAGAGAACCCCCACATGTTGGGTTGTCCCCGGAAATGTATTAGATGAGACATTTTCCAATGGGGACACTAGTTCTGTTGATCTGGGGGCCATTGAGGAATTCCCTTAATTTGTGGAGATTATCTCTTACATGGCAAAAAATAAACAAACAGGAGTTTTAAACATCCATTACACTATCCAAAATGAATAAAAAAGTGTTGCCTATAGTTCTACTTTAAGACTATGTACAACAAATGCACTGCCTCAAATGGCTATCCTGCAATGTTTTTATAGAAGAATCTGTGCCAGTACTGTTGAATGAACAGGGCAAGAAAACACAGAAGATCCTTGAAAAGTCATATGAAGTCATGACAACTCCATAAGATGCCTCCCTGAGGCTCATATCACATTAGTGACCCTGTTGCTGATGGCAATTTACCAGATAAGGGATTGATAAGAGAGCAATGATAACACTCCTAGGACATCACTCTCTCACTGGCCAAACCACCAAGGTGTGACTCTCCTACTGGCATGCAATCTTTGACAACTTTTGGTCAGCATGTGTCAGGAATTCCAGAGATCACCACGGCGCATGAATCTGCACAGGCGTAGGATCCCGACCGACATACAGGACACTAGGACCCAGGCGCAGCCTGCACCAATGACGGCCGGGCAGGCACTAGGACCCAGGCGCGCCCGTCGGCGCCGGGCAGGCTATTTAAACCAGCTCCTGCAATGCTCACATTGCCTTATGGTCTTCATTTCCTTTTCCCTGCTCGTCTGTTCCTGCGTGTGTTACCTTGTTGCCGACCCTGCTTGATCCTGACCTCTGCTGACCGTCTCCTGCTCTGATCCCTGGCTCGTCTGACTATTCTTTTGCTTACTCCTGATTACCTGACCTCCTATTGCTGAAACCTGACTTGTGACCCGACTACTCTCTTTCCGCTGTTCTGTACCGTTCTGCCTCTGCTGTTACCAACCTGGCCTGCCTGACTACGCTACACGTACTCTGTCATCCATCCATCCTGCACAGATCTGGTCACCACTGCCCAGGTCTGCCAGCCTCTTCACATCAGGTTCTCTTCTGATACATACTTCCGGCGGTTCCCTCTACCACAGTCAGGTGCACTCAGGGGTCGCGACCTGGTCTCAGTCTGCTCCAAGTCCATCCCCACCATCAGGGGCCCTGGTGAATAAGCAGATTGGGGCTTAGACCCTGCGCCCTGGGGAATCCCGTTCTGTGGGTTGCTAGAGATACCGCCGGGTGGATCATGACAGAACCATACTACCATGACTGAGCCTGGAAGAGGACCATCCCCACTGGACGATATATGCCAACATCTGGTGGCGCTCACCCAAGTGGTTAAAACGCTACAGGAGGGTTACACACATCTGGAAGGTTGTATTCAGTGGCTAGCCTCTCCGGCATCCACATCTCAGAAACCAATTACTCCATCTTTGACCAGGAACTCCTCGGAACCTCCTGTCGGAGCAATGGTCTCAATGCCTCCACCGGAACCCCGTGTACCGATGCCAGAACAGTTCAGTGGGGATCAAGGAAAATTCAGGGCATTCCGCAATGCATGCCAACTATACTTTGGGCTGCAGCCGCGGACATTTTCTGCAGAATCTGTGAAGGTGGGGTTCATTATATCCCTACTGCAAAATGAACCCCAGGGCTGGGCCCACCGACTACTCGAGACCCGCCATCCACATCTGGATTCGGTAACAGCATTTTTTAAAGCAATGGCGGTGTTATATGACGTCCCGCAGCGGGCAGCATCGGCTGAAACAGCCCTGCATACACTCAGACAAGGTCGTCGAGCAGCGGAAGAGTACAACTCGGAGTTCAGACGTTGGATAGGGGACACCCATTGGAATGATGCAGCCCTGCATCACCAATTCCGCATGGGCTTATCCAAGTCACCTAAAGATGAACTAGCCAGAGTGGGCATACCCGATACCTTAGAAGACCTCATAGCTCTGGCCGTCCAGATCGACCGCAGATTGCGGGAACGTAAGCTAGAGAGGTCCAGCCAGGATCAGAGACCAACATGGGTACTACCTCGCGTTCCGTTCCAGTCTACCTCTCCTGTTGGGAATCGGAACCCGGAAGCAACCGAGATGCCCGAACCCATGCAATTGGGATTGACGTGACCGTCATTAACGGTTGAAGAACGCCAGAGACGTCGGGCAAACAATCTCTGCCTGTACTGTGGGGGAGCAGGTCATGTGGTACGCTCCTGCCCAGCAAAACTGAGCAAGTGTGCCTCTGTTTTTTTCTTCTGTATCTCCCACCTGTCTTAATAAGTCAAATTACTTAGCCGTGCCTATTTTCTTCCAGCTTCCTGGAAGGACCGTGTCAGCGACAGCAATCATTGACTCAGGAGCTTAAAGCTGCTTTATAGACCTAGACTTTGCAGCTCGACAGCAGATCCCCCTACACACAAAGGAATGTGGGTTAAATATCTTCCTAGCTGATGGGTCTCGCATTAAATCAGAGTTAGTAGACCGAGAGACCCCACCTATCTGCACTACGGTGGCTGATCACCATCAGGAATTTCTCCGCCTGGATGCCATTGCATCCCCTCTATTTCCAATTATCCTGGGGCTTCCCTGGTTACGAGCACACGATCCCCAGATTAATTGGAAGACAGGGTCAACTCAGTTTTGGTCATCCTACTGTCAGGAGCATTGCTATTCCAGGGTTCCCGCAGTTCCACAGTCCCTGCTATGTATGGACGTAGACGCAGAACTGACCCAAATCATGCCCCGGCCTACCACAGCTACCTCGATGTGTTTAGTAAGCGGGGGGCAGACACTCTTCCTCTACATCGAACCTATGACTGCCCCATCAACCTTCTCCCGGGATCTGAGATTCCTTTTGGGCGAATATTATCCTTATCTGAGCAGGAGTTGGGGATACTAAAAGAGTACATAGATGAAAATCTCCAAAAGGGTTTCATTCGCCCCTCTACATCACCAGCTGGAGCTGGAATCTTTTTTGTAGAAAAAAAAGACAAGTCCCTAAGGCCCTGCATGGACTACCGGGAATTAAACAAAATAACAGTGAAAAATCGCTATCCGCTTCCCTTGGTTCCTGAGCTTTTTCAAAGACTAAGGTCAGCAGCAGTGTTTACCAAGTTGGATTTGAGGGGTGCATATAATTTAGTCTGCATAAGGGAGGGAGATGAGTGGAAGACAGCATTTCGCACCAGGTTTGGGCACTTCGAGTACCTGGTCATGCCCTTCGGGCTATGCAATGCCCCAGCCACATTCCAGCATTTTATAAATGACGTGTTCCGAGACTATTTAGATGTCTTTGTGGTTGTATACTTAGACGACATCCTGATTTTCTCCTCATCCCTGGAGGTACATAGAGATCATGTCCGGAGAGTGTTGGAGCGACTTCGCCAACATGGGCTGTATGCCAAGGCAGACAAGTGTAACTTTGAACAGCACAGCATTGCCTTCTTGGGATTGATTATCTCTACCACGGGAGTTGCCATGGACCCCCATAAAATCTCTGCAATCATGGAGTGGGCAGTACCCATCGATAAAAAAGGGGTTCAGCGGTTTATTGGCTTCGCCAATTTCTATAGAAAGTTCATCAAGAACTTCTCGGGTCTTGTGTCCCCCATTACCCAGCTCACCAAGCCGGGGGTTTGCTTCCGGTGGACACTTGAGGCACAGGTGGCATTCGAGTCCCTGAAGGGATTGTTTACCACAGCCCCTATTCTAAGTCACCCGGATTCCTCCTTACCCTATGTACTGGAGATCGATGCATCTGTAACGGACCACCCGACAGCACCTCTATCAGTCCCCTGATAGAGCCTCTCCAGCGTGCGGAGTCTAAGTTCCGGAGCACTTGTTCACCAGGGCCCCTGATGGTGGGGATGGACTTGGAGCGCTCCGGGACCAGGTCGCAGCTACCGGATATCTCTATCAGTGGTAGAGGAGTCTGCCGAAGGCTCCTGCAGAGTGAGAGTCTGATGTGAGGGGACCCGGGGATCCCTAAGGGATGGATGGATGGAGGAATGAGCAAGGGCAGAGTCAAACAAGCCGTGTCGGTAGCCGGGGGGTCGGTGCGGTACAAAACAGTAGGCAAAGAATGGTCGGGTCACACACAGGGTCAATAACAGGAGATCAAATCTAAAGGGGAACATCCAGGAGCAGAGTCAGGCAAGCCAAGGGGTCAGGACAGGAGAAGACAGCTAGGTCAGATAATCCGGATCAAAGTACTCACAACACAGGTAACAGGATATGCAGAAAGACCATTTGGCAACAAGTGTCTGTGCAGGGCTGATTTAAGTAGCCCGCCCTGCACCTGACAGGCACAGCCTAGGTCCTAATGCCTGCCCAGTATTGTCATAGACGACGGGTGCGCCTGGGTCCTAGTGCCCTGCTGCCTGTATGTCTTGACAGACACCTACGCATATGTAGACCCATGCGTCGCGATGGTCCCTGACATTGCCCCCCCCTATGGGCATCCTCCGGGTGCCCAACTCATCTCTCCTCCATGGGTGGCTACGATGGAACTCCCGGATGAGTCTAGGGGCATGGACATTTTGGGCTGGTTCCCAAGAGTTCTCCTCTGGACCATAGCCTTTCCACTTAATCAAGTACTGGGTCTGGCCTCCCCTCCTTCGACAATTTAGAATTGCTTCCACTTCAAATTCCTCTTGGTCCTCAACAGTAATGGCTTCAGGGGGTCTGGATTCCCGGTCTGGGAATGGATCTGCAACAACTGGTTTTAGCAACGAGATGTGAAACACTGGGTGAATCTTAAAGGTTTTTGGAAGGACAAGCTCATAAGCTACCTTATTAATCATACGTTTAACATGGAAAGGCCCCAAAAATTTTGGTCTTAGCTTCTTCGAGGGACATAGTAGCTTCAGATTTGTTGTTGCCAACCAGACTCTCTCCCCTGGTTGCAGCACCAGTTCCCCCCTTCGCTTCTTGTCAAAAATCCTCGTTATCCTCCTGGGCCTTAGCCATGGCTTCCTGCAGTAATTTATTATTATTAGAAAAGAAATTGATCATACTTTGGGTGGCTGGACCTGCGCTCTCAGCAATCAAATCAGGCAAGAAGGTGGGGTGAAACCCATAGTTTGCAAAAAATGGTGATTGTCCCGTGGCTGAGTGGTTTGCATTATTATAAGCGAATTCCGCCAAGGGCAGGAGTGTCAGCCAATCGTCTTGCAGAAAGGACGTATAGCACCTCAGATATTGTTCCGGGGTCTGGTTGGTCCTTTCTGTCTGTCCGTTGGTCTGGGGATGAAACGCAGAGGAGAGCGACAGTTTAATGCCAAGTGCCTTGCATAAAGCCCTCCAAAATTTGGAAGTAAATTGCACTCCTCGATCGGACACCACGTCTTCTGGGACTCCATGTAATCTGATCACCTCTCTGATAAAAATCTGAGCAGTCTCCACAGCCGATGGGGTGCTTTTCAAAGGCACAAAATGAGCCATCTTTGACAGGCGGTCAGCAATAACAAAGATCGCGGTATGGCCCTGGGACGGGGGAAGCTCCACTATAAAATCCATGGCAATCATTTGCCAGGAACGAACAGGTATGAGCAAAGGACGTAACAACCCCCAGGCCTTGTTTCTGGGTGGCTTGTTTCTTTGGCAGATGGTGCAGGACCTGACGTATCGCTCACAATCTCCAGCCATGTTAGGCCACCAGAAGGTGCGTCTAAGCAACTCCAGCGTCTTCGCTAATCCAAAATGTCCTGCCTTTGGGTGGTCATGACAATGCCCCAAGACCTGCGTCTGTACCTCCTCTGGCACTACGATCAATCCTTCCTTCCGTATCAGACCTCCCTCGTTCGAGAATGATACCCCTGGCAAGGAAGGCAATGTCCTTGATGCGTCTTGCAATTTTGCGCGCAGTTCCGTCTGAAGGGCCAAAAAGTTTCCAGATGACAGGATGGTATCTGGCCTGGGTTCCTCCTTGGGATCCTCGAACATGCGCGATAGGGCATCTGGCTTAGTGTTCTTGGAACCTGGCCTGTAGGTGATATGGAATGAGAAACGAGAGAAGAAAAGTGCCCACCTGGCTTGGCATGGCCTTAGACGTTTAGCTGTCCTCAGATATTCAAGATTTTTATGATCTGTAAAGATCAAAAATTGGGTGGGCTGCTCCTTCCAACAAGTATCTCCATTCTTCCAAAGCGGTCTTGATGGCCAGTAGTTCTCGGTCCCCGATGTCATAGTTTCGCTCCGTCGGGGGAAAGTTTGCTGGAGAAAAATGCCACCGGGTGCAGAAGCTCTTTTGGCCCCTTTCTCTGGGACAGAATTGATCCCACAGCATTCTCGGATGCATCTACCTCTAGTACATATGGTAGCGCTGCGTCCGGGTGGCCCAGGATGGGTGCCATGGTAAACAACTTCTTCAGGAATTCGAATGCCTGCTGGGCCTCCGATGTCCATTTAAAGCGTGTCCCAAGCTTGGTTAGCTGTGTGATAGGGGAGACCAGACCTGAAAAATTCCTGATGAACTTCCTATAGAAGTTGGCGAATCCAATGAATCGTTGGACGCCTTTCTTGTCAGTAGGAATTGGCCACTCGAGAATTGCCGCGACCTTCTGGGGATCCATTGCAACCCCCGCGGTGGAGATGATCTGGTCGGTGGAAGTTAGCTGACCTGTACCTCTGGGTGGTGCCCATGTAACTCCTTGACCCTGGCCAGACCTCTCAGACCGGCGTTCCCGTAGCCTGCGATCGATTTGAATCGCCAGGGAGATCAGATCCTCCAGGGACTCTGGGAGGCCCACTCGGGCCAGTTCATCTTTAAGGGCCTCTGAGAGTCCGACCCGGAATTGGTGACGCAGTGCAGCGTCATTCCAGCGCGTGTCACCCATCCATCGCCTGAACTCAGGCATATTCCTCTGCCGCTCGGCGACCCTGTCGGAGTGAGTATAAAGTGGATTCAGCAGAGGCTGCCCGTTGTGGGTCGTCATAAAGAATAGCCATGGCCTTGAAAAAATCGTTTACCGATTCCAACTGGGAATCATGGTTCTCCCTCAATCTATGGGCCCAGTCCTGGGGTTCGTCTTGAAGTAGGGAGATGATAAACCCTACCTTAACCGACTCGGTCGTAAATGTGCGGGGCTGCAAGTCAAAGTATAGTAGGCAGGCGTTCCGGAACGCCCTGAACCGTGCACGGTCTCCCCGGAAACGTTCAGGCATGGGAACCCGGGGTTCTGTTGGAGGGGGTGCAGCCGCAGCCCCTGTGGTAAGTCTAGAAGTCTCCCCAGAGCCGACGGCCGGAGCCGGGCCCTGTGTAGACCCATGCGTCGCGATGGTCCCTGACAGCATCTGAGAATGCAGTGGGGGCAGTCCAGTCCCAGAGAAAGGGCACCAAAGAACTCATGCACGTAGTGGCCTTCTTCTCTAGAAAACTAACGTCAGCAGAGAGGAATTATGATATTGGAGACCGGGAACTCTTAGCGATCAAGACGGTTCTGGAGGAGTGGAGGTACCTACTGGAAGGGGCTACGCACCCGATCTTAATTTTCACGGACCACAAAAACTTGGAGTATTTAAGGACGGCTAAGCGCCTGAGACCACGCCAGGCCAGAAGGGCACTATTCTTTTCAAGGTTCGTGTTCCATATCACATATATACCTGGATCTAAGAACACAAAACCTAACGCGCTCTCGCCATGTTCGAGGACCCTGAAGAGGTTCCCAAACCAGACACCATTCTGTCTACACGGAAATTTCTTGCCCTCCAATCTGAACTACGTTCCAAATCTGTAGGGATGCCAAGCCCACCGGGGGTTTACTTGCAGAACAAGGAAGGACTTTTCTGGAGAGAGGGACAGATCGTGGTGCCCGAGGAGGTGGTACCATGGTCCTGGGTTACTGTCATGATCACCCATTGGCAGGCCATTTTGGAACATGTAAAACGTTAGAGCTGTTACAATGCACATTCTGGTGGCCGAGTATGGTCAAAGATTGTGAATCGTATGTGAAGACTTGTGCCATTTGTCACAGAAACAAGCCCACCAGAAATAGGGCCTAGGGTATATTACGACCCTTACCAATACCTGACAGGCCATGGAGAATGATCTCCATAGACTTTGTAGTGGAGCTCCCACCTTCTCAGGATCACACGGCAATCTTTGTGGTTGTAGATTGCCTGTCAAAGATGGCCCATTTCCTTCCATTAAAAAGCACACCTTCGGCTCCCGAGACGAGACAAATCTTTGTGAAGGAGGCTATAAGACTCCATGGAATCCCGAAAAATATTGTATCGGACCGGGGGGTCCTGTTCACCTCAAAGTTCTGGAAGGCTCTATGTGAGATCTTAGAAATTAAACTTTCTTTTTCATCTGCATACCAGTCACTCTGCCACCAAGCAATCTCCGTTCTTTGCGAATTATGGGTTCCATCCCACGTTTCTGCCTGACCTGATCCCAGAAAGTTCGGTGCCCGCTACACAAGATATGATAAATTTCTTTTCTTCCAACAAAAAGGTGCTACAAGAGGCAATTGCTAAGGCCCAGGAGGATAATAAAAGGGCGTTTGACAGAAAAAGAAGAGGCGAACTGATCCTGCAACCAGGAGACCAGGTCTGGATAGCCAATCTAAAAATGTCATGCCCATCAAGGAAATTGGGACCGAAGTTCATGGGGCCATTCCGAGTGAACGGAAAATTAATGAAGTAGATTATGCGCTCACACTTCCTGAATCATTTAAGATGCACCCAGTTTTTCATGTGTCTTTGTTGAAACCTGAAGAGCCAGATCCCTTCCCAGATCGGAGGTCCAGACCCCCAGAGGCCGTGACCATCGACGAGGAAGAGGAGTTTGAAGCTGAGGCAATTTTGGATTGTAGAAAGAGGGGGCCAAACGCAGTTTCTCATTAAGTGGAAGGGTTATGATCCTGAGGAGAATTTGTGGGAGCCAGCCCAAAGTGTCCACGCCCCTAGGTTGGTTTGGGAGTTTTTCCATAACCACCCACAGAGGAGAAATCAGTTCGGCAACCGGAGGCTGCCCGTAGGGGGAGGGGCAATGTCAGGAATCCCAGAGATCACCACTGCGTACGAATCTGCACAGGCGTAGGATCCCGACAATACATACAGGCAGGTGGGCACTAGGACCCAGGGGCGCCTGTCACCAATGACGGCCGGGCAGGCACTAGGACCTAGGCGCGCCTGTCAGCACCGGGTGGGCTATTTAAACCAGCTCCTGCAATGCTCACATTGCCATATGGTCTTCATTTCCTGTTCCCTGCTCGGCTGTTCCTGCATGAGATACCTTGTTGCCGACCCTGCTTGATCCTGACCTCTGCTGACCGTCTCCTGCTCTGATCCCTGGCTCGTCTGACTATTCTTTTGCTTACTCCTGATTACCTGACCTCCTATTGCTGAAACCTGGCTTGTGACCCAACTACTCTCTGTCCGCTGCTCTGTACCGTTCTGCCTCTGCTGTTACCGACCCGGCCTGCCTGACTACGCTACACGTACTCTGTCATCCATCCATCCTGCACGGATCCGGTCACCACTGTCCAGGTCTGCCAGCCTCTTCACATCAGGCTCTCTTCTGATACATACCTGCGGCGGTTCCCTCTACCACAGTCGGGTGCACTCAGGGGTTGTGACCTGGTCTCAGTCTGCTCCAGGTCCATCCCCACCATCAGGGGCCCTGGTAAATAAGCAGATTGGGGCTTAGACCCTGCGCCCTGGGGAATCCTGTTCTGTGGGTTGCTAGAGATACCTCCGGCTGGATCATGACAGCATGGGAGTGACATCAGAATCAGGTGAATACTATCATTGGAGTCCTGCTACTGGGATTTGCTGCACTATGACCCTAATGCAGAAGCGGTGCTGAACTTGTGCCATGAAATACTGCATGGATGGCCAAGTTGTAGTCTTAACTTGTTTAAACATATATCATGGTTTTTCTGCCAATGACAGGTTAAATTCATTAAATATTACATAATAACTAATTATTTTGAGTTGCTGTTAGCAGTACAAATATGAGTGCAAAAATGATTACCTGGGGTACAAACACAACATGTTCAGCATGCATGTAAGACCTCTGATCAGCCCCAGTGCTTGTACTTCAGACCTTAGATAAGACGTAATGTATACACATGCTCAGTGCATATTCTTCAGATCTCAGGTCAGCGCCAGTGCATTTACTTCAAACCTCAGATCAGCCTTAATGCATGCACATTAGATCTCAGATCAGCCCCAGTGCATGTACTTCAGACCTTAGATTTGCCCCAGTGATTGCACTTTAGACCTCAGATCACCCCCAGTGGATTCATATCAGACCTCAGATCAGTCTCAAATCCTATAGCTTTAGATATGCAAGGTACCGCTGTAGTTGTGGGCTCCTTCAGTACAGCACGCCGGTGGATAGTAACTGGAGGGCTTTAAGTGGCATCAGGGAGGTGGGCCATGCTTTTGTAATTGTCAGCCTAGTGAGATGTCAATTACAGCCAATGGCAAAAGGTGCCACTGCAAAGAGCATTGCAAGCACTCAGGCATGTGTTTAAGGGGTTACCAGCACTGGTTCTACACAAGAAGACTAGCCTTTCATTACTTAGTATCCACCCCAATGCACCGCATGAAGGCATTTTAACTTAAAGTGATATTAAACCCTCAGTTTCTAAGCACTTTCAGCTGCTGAATAAATTACTGAGTATTCAGCATCTTCATTTTTAAATCCTTGCCTATGTTCCTGTTAAGGCAAATGCTTTGACCGCTGTAAAGGTTTCCTGTTTCAGAGTGGCTCCTTTCTCTTGCGGCATCCTATGGATCCATTCTTGCATTAAGGGACATGAGTTGTGTCTCCCTACACAGTGTGCATCAATAGAAACACTCAGCCCTGTAGCCTAGGATTGTAAGATAATCACCTGCTCCTCGCTCCTCCTACCTGCTTCCTTTTCCAAGCAGATTGTCTCTAGATTGCACTGTACACTGTTAACTCTTTCATGTCAATACCAGAAGTTTAGGAAAACAGCACTGAGAGAGAGGGACTCAGCAGCATTGAACGATGTAACCTGCAAGTGCTTGGGTAACAACTTTAACAAATAGTTTACTTGGGAATGTTATATTGTATTTCACATAACCATCCAATCAGGTCCACCTGTCAATTTTTCAGAAGGACCTGATTGGAAGGTCCATTAATCCCTACCTATAGACAGGTAGGTAAAAATAATTTTGTGGCACACAGTAATTAGGTATAGCTAAGGTCAAGAGGGTAGCTCCACATTTTATTACTATTTAATCACACGGAATTTCAGATGAACATATTCATTTTCCAAGGTGTCTTGTAAGTGCACAACCCTACAAACTGCAAATACATTAAAATCTTATCATTAAGAATAAACATGAACGCACATAACTGCATGCATTTCATGGAAAATAAAATATAAAAAAAATATAAATAATTGTCTTTACATTACACCCTCTACAAGGAAAATATCCACAAATGTTACAAACGTCATGCACTCTCAAAAAATAATCAAAATAAAAACAGATTTTCTAAAGGTGACTTTAGATTTTTTTTGTTGTGTAATGTATAAGTTAGCAGGCTTATTTGCAGCTCAATACAACCACATGTGAATTCAGGGCTTACCTCGATACCTTGATGTGATTGGTGGTAAAGCATCACCAAGAATACTATGAGGACAAGCATCAACATCCACTGCAACACAGATGATGTGATCAGCATTAGGTTCCTGCGTCCTGCCGTGTCATGTCTCTCTGTGTACTCATATGCAGCCGCTGGGTTCTCTTCATCCATTCTCTGCAGTTTTTCCTCAATCAATAAAAATCAAGCAATAAAATCACCCCTACGTCTTCTTCCTCCTTATCAGCAAGCTGTGTTATAGCACAAATACATCTTTAGGATAACAGAACTTTCCTTTTATGTATGAAGGCGGGGGAACTTCTCTCTGACTAATATAAATTTCCCTTTTATCTTTCTCTAGTCTTTCACTCCACAGTCCTTTGTGGTTTTAAAATGTCATATGATAAATGCTGTTAAATTAGTTGGTTAATACATGTCACTTTTTCACATAACCATAAACCTGCCATTAGCATGACCTAAAGGACACCAATAATTGTCACCATGATCAAAGTTTTAGACACCCCTAATTGGATGGTTACCATTTGTAAAGGCTTTATATACTTTTTGTTGCTTTAACTAGGTATTACTGTAGGTATATTCCCTGTGCTGTTTATTTGCCTTACCTTGTAATGATAAGCTCATATGTCCATGTATTTATTCACCTAGCTTGTCCAAATCTGCCAAAGAGATAAGCAAATTCATGTTCCTGGTCACACATCATCTAATCCATGGCTTGCTATTTCCTCTGTGTTGTATCACATATGTGGGAGTGCTAATGAGATGAAAAACATCTCTTCCCTTCATTGTTCTGCCTGCTTGTGTCTCTTTCAGATCTATTTATTATGCAGCTTTCATCTGCAGAATCCTAGACTTAAGAAACCCAGCGATTTTGGTATATATAGTTTCTTCTCAGGAAATGTTTGTTCTCAAACTACAGACACAGGCCATGCAGATTTACTGCAGCCCCAGGTCTTAAATTGGGGACTACTAATGTAAATTTCATTTTTGGCTGGGCTATAGGCAGCTCAGACTGACCGAATAGTTTGTATTTAGGCTTTCCCTAAGTCCAGTTGGATTGTGCATTTCTCACTGTTGCCAGTAGGTGTCATTGATACCACAGGTCATAGTATGCGATTGCACAAATGAGTTATGAATATTTAGATTTCTTCCAGCCAGACCAGTAGAAGGATCATGTCCACTGGTGAATGCTGGGAAAGGACATAAATATTTTGGGCAGATCATGTGCTTGCTCTGTTGTCTCAGGTGTGAGGAGGTGCTGCTGCAGAGGGCTCTGTGACTATGCCCTGAAGCCTGTTTGGGGCCTATCTAGGCTGAGGTGGTTCTGAGGCTGTCCTGCCCTGTGTGTAGGAAGCCAAGCCAAGGTGAAAAGATCCAGAGGAGGCCCTTGCTAGAGAGGGCCAGGAAGAAGGCTGGTCTCTTAGAAGGGCCTGGTGACTTGCTTGGAAGAAGTACTAGAGTCTGAAAATGAGCTTGCAGTGCTGCCAGGTTAGATTAAAGGTTCTGACACTGTGAAACTGGACTTTGTTCTGGGTCTGAAGAGTTACTTTACTATAGGCTGTAGATATAAGTAACTACAATCAATTCATTTTCATAGTATATGCTCCTGGGTAATGTCACATGGTGGTCAGATAAGCTGCAACTATTTAACCACTTGCCTACTGGGCACTTATACCCCCTTCCTGCCCAGGCCAATTTCCAGCTTTCAGCGCTGTCACACTTTGAATAACAATTGCGCGGTCATGCAACACTGTACCCATATGACATTTTTATCATTTTTTTTTTGTGACAGAGCTTTCTTTTGGTGGTTTTTAATCACCTTGGGGTTTTTTATTTTTTCTTAAACCAAAAACCACTGAAAATTGTGAAAAAAAAAATTTTTCTTAGTTTTTGTTCTAAAATGTTGTAAATAAGTGATTTTTCTCCTTCATTGATGTGTGCTAATGAGGCTGCAGTGATGGGCACTGATAGGCTGCACTGAGACACTGACAGGTGGCAATGATTGGCACTGATGAGGAGGCAATGGTAGGTGGCACTGATGGGCATTGACAGGCATCACTGATGGGCACTGAAAGGCAGCACTGATACATGGCACTGATATATGGCACTGTTAGGCGGCACTGACTGCCACTGTTAGGCGACACTGATAGGTGGCACTGATGCACACTGATAGGCGGCACTGACTGGCACTGATAGGCGGCACTGATTGGCAGCACTGATTGGCATTGATAGGTGGCACTGACTGGCACTGATGGATGACAATGAAAGGCAGCTCAGATGGGCACTGATATGTGGCATTGGTGTGCACTGGTATGCACTGATATGTAGCATTGATGTGGCACTGATAGGCACTGGCACGTGGCACTGATGGACTTTGACAGGTGCACTGCTGGGGCTACACTGATCATCAGGGCACACTGATCATCAGTGCCCTGATGATCAGTGTACATGTCCCCTCCGCGGAAAGCCGATTACCGGCTCTCCTCTCCTCTCGAGCTGTCAGCATGACAGCTCGAGAGGAGAGAAATGCCGATAACTGGCATTTCCGTGTTTACATGTGATCAGCTGTGATTGGACACACCTGATCACATGACCGAGCCGACATCTTCGGCTCTTTCCAAGATCAGTAATCCGCTGTGTCCGAGGGACACAGCGCACCGCTGATTGCCGCGCTGTGTGCTCCCTGAGCCGCGCATGCGCGGTAGGAATAGGAGGACGTCATATGACGTCCTTTCAGAACGAGAGAACCACCTTGCGCCCGTCATTGAACTATATGGCGGGCGGGAGGTGGTTAATGTCCAACTCCAGGATGAAATGTCCCTATCCCGTGTTAAGCAGCCCAGTCTGCAATTAGCACCTTCAGTCTGGAACTGAACCCTGCAGTATCTTTTCTCCATTAGATAACCTCATGCTTCAATCATTCAGCCTGAAAGATTGAATACATACTTTGAGTTATGGTGTCACCATTGATTTACAATATATAGGGGCAGTGTGCGGAGCTGACATCACATCAGCACCTGTCTCTGCATTGTTG
The DNA here is from genome assembly GCA_951230385.1 of Staurois parvus. Lineage (NCBI taxonomy): Eukaryota > Metazoa > Chordata > Amphibia > Anura > Ranidae > Staurois > Staurois parvus. The sequence goes on from CATNWA010017267.1 coordinate 119,156, forward strand.
AGAACTGCTAAGACCGGAAAAGATTCAAAGATACTCCTGTATTTTGTGACCAGTCTAAAGCTATCCGGAAAGTATAGGTTTAAAAACCAAAAGCAAAAATTCAGCTTGAGATGCTACAAGACAGAACAAGGAGTCTAAGAGCTGATTCACACATGTGCAAGGAAGATTGAAGCTCAGGTTTCACAGCTAATTGACACAGTAGTTGTTCAGCAGTTCAGCTCAGGTTTACATCAGGTTCAGGACAGAATTAGCTCAAAATCTTATCCTGTTCACACATGTGTGGTTTAGAAACGGTTCCCAAAGAAGTCAATAGCCTGTAATCTGCACCTGAACCTGAAGTCACTGCTCAGAAATTGGACATGACTCTTTTTCAAACGGCACTGAATTTGCGCTGAATCTGCACTGCTAGTGCACCAGACATATGTGAACAGGCACTATAGGAAGCAATGTTTCAAACCGCATCCAATCTGCATATATTTGAACCGGCACTGAAATTGAGCTTCAAACATTCTACAAGCTTTTAACCCTATGATTTGCATGTGACTGCATATACAGGAAGAAATTACTTTGTTTTTGTCACACCAACATGGAAAACATGACCCAAGCATTAAAAGTCCTGCATGTAACGTTCGTTTAACTGGCTCTTCTAATTCCCCCCAATTCATGGCGCTTCCTGTCTTGCAACTACTGTTCCAGGGAAAGAAAATAGGGGAAATTCTCTTAATAAGGGCACAGTCAATGATAAAAACTTTAACTCTACTTTACTAAAAAGTGCTGAGAGTCAGCCTCACTTGGGAATATGCAGTTCAGTTTTGGGCACCAATTCACAAAAAGAACATTAGGGAACTGGAGAAAGTACAGAAAAGGGCAACCAAACTGATAAAAGGCATGGAGGAGATCAGCTATGAGGAAAGATTAGAGGAACTGAATTTATTATCTCTTGAGAAGAGGAGATTAAGGGGGATATGATCAACATGTATAAATACATCAGTGGTTCGTATAGTGAACTCTGTGTAGAGCTATTCACCCTGAGGTCCTCACAGAGGACAAGGGGGCAATCTTTACGGCTGGAGGAAAAGAAAGTTAGTCACAAAACACGGAAAGGTTTCTTCACAGTGAGACGGAAAATGTGGTTCCCTCAAGAGTTGGTTCTGGCAACAGTGGATTTGCGCTAGTAAATATGTAAAAATGTAAAGAAATCATCAAATCATAAGTCCAGAAAAATATATAATACCAATACCACAGAAAAAATATAAAAAACCCTTTTGTGCAAAAGGAGTGTCTCAATTAAAAAAAAAAAGTGTTAAAAACCTAAAAAGGCTGTGGTATTGGTATATATAATTTTTCTGGACTTATGATTTGGATTTGCATATATTTATATATTTACTCAAATTATTTATTAATTGGTACACTTTAAAGTACACTATTAGTAAGTTATACAATTTTGACCATGGATTTTTCTTAAGCTCAGTGGATTGCTTCAAAAAAGGCCTGGATTCTTTCTTAGATAGATACACAGAATATAACTGGATACTAACATTTATAGGTAAAGTTGATCCGGGGAATATCAGATTGCCTCTCGGGGGATCAGGAAGGAATTTTTTTCCTAGCAGGAGCAAATTGGATCGTGCTTTGCTGGGTTTTTTTTTTGCCTTACTCTGCATCAACTGTGGGTATAGGATTATAACTTTTTTTTTTTTTTCTATGGTTGAACTGGATGGACTTTTGTCTTTTTTTCAGCCAGATTAACTATGTAAATATGTAACTTCCTGCTGTAGTGATCACGGTTATCAGAACAGGCAGTAAAAACAAATATCCCCAAAAGGGACAACAATAAAAACCAAATACAGAATTCGTCCTCACTCTGGGAAGCAAGAAAAACTTCACAAGCTACACCAAGAGCAGACCTTTTGGATACAACCTAAACATAAAGGCAACCCAACATCTATACCTCCTATTATCAGTGACCTGGAATCCAATCCAGAATCCCAAGGTATTCCTTGTGTAAGTGCTAACCTGACTGAAAATGTGAATATAACAGAGGAACTTGGAATCATCAATTTGTCAAATCATAAACTTTCTGAACCAGAATTAACCATCCTCTCCAAAAGCCTCACATTCTTCCCAACCACCAAATTGGATCATTTGCAATTATTGTCAAGTATGAAGGAATTCTTCATGAAACTAATGCTCAAAGAATATTTCCACAGTAATGAAAGGAATCCTAGAACAATGGAATGCGACACAAAAAAAAAAAAAAAGAACAGCTGTTTCGCACTTCCACAAAAACACAACCCCAAACTGGACACCTATATTGATAACTTCAAACTGTGAGTTACATCCCTTACATCTACCCAGCAAAAGAAAATTCTGTACAATCTTTCACCACTGGAGCGAAGGGCTAAACACAATTTGCACAACAATCAGGCCATCACCATCAAACCAGCAGATAAAGGGGGAGCAGTTGTTGTGATGGGTACAAACAAATACATACAAGAGAGCCAGAGGCAGCTGGAAAATTCTACTTCCTATAAAAAACTGGATTATGATCCGACACAGAACTTTAACAAGCAAAATTATCAACACTAGCATAAACACAGCCTTGAAAACCCGAAGAGAAAATGTACTCCAATACAAAAAGAAAACAAACAACTGTGTACCTCTAGTAACCACATAAAACCCAGCACTAGAAGGAATAAGAAAAATAATCAAAGATCTACAACCCATCATAAAAGAGGATGGAACTCTGAAAGAAATATTCCAGCAACCCCCAATACTGGCTTTCAGACAAACCCACATCCTCAGCCAAAATTAATCAGTAGCAAACTTCCTTCTGATTATGATGTCACAAATAATGAAAACAAACCCTGCCATAAAAACGCTGCAAACTGTGCAACCAAATGAATCCATCAAAAAGTGTCACACACTCAAAAGGGATCTTCAATATCACTGGATCATACAGCTGCACCTCCAGTAATGTTGTGTACCTTATCCAGTGCAGAAAATGTAGCAAAGGATCTTATGTTGGCAAAACAGGACAGAAGTTGCGAACAAGGATGAATTTGCACAGACATACCATCAAGGAACATAAAGAAGATGACCTCTGCACACCTGTAGGACACCATTTCGCACAACCACACTAAAAATCTTGGTTCTTAAAGGGAATTTTAAAACTATCTAGGAAAGGAAAACTTTTGAACTAAGAATGATATTTTTATTTGATACAAAAGATATCGGCCTTAATTTGGACATGGGATTCCTCACTCATTATCCAACAGTTTTACGGCCCCCTCTGTGACTGTCATCACAACCCTCCCAGTCTTTGCCTTAGCTCTGTCTTATCTCTAGTCTATTCCAGTTTTATTTCATTGATGTGTACATTTGTTTGTGTGTGGTTTTTTTTTTTTTCCCTCAGAGATTATTTTTTTTAATATACTGCTAAAACTTTGTGAAGTAGTACAAATAAAAAAAAAGTATCACGGACAGTATTCAATTGTTTCTCTCACTCTACCCAAAAATTTAGAGGAATGTTTGGCTGGAGTTCCACTTTTATAAAGTACAGCATTTTGAGATCACCCATGTGGCTTTGTCCAATCTATGCATTCCCTTACAGATCAGTTGGGAATTTTCTGTGCTAGTGTCTTGAGTCATTTGGTTACTCTGACATGTGAAAGTATTGACAAAACTGGTATCATGTTTAATACGTATTGTCCTAGAAAACCTGAATTGTCCAACAGAACTTCTGTTCATAAGTAACTTAACCACTTGCTGGCTGATTTAGGTATATAAACGTCCTATAGGCTAGTGTCTATTACATAACCATGAATTCATTTTTTTCAGCCGGCGATCTGCTATTTTGTGATTTGGTGGGTTTACAGCTGCCTGATCACTTTTACAGCACTGTGAAGGGCGAACCTCCCCCCCACCATCACCACCTGCAGGAGTCCCATAGAGCCCCGGACCACTTTTAGCTGTCAGGATGGCTGCACACAGAGGAGATGGAGGAACATCCATTCCCCCATCTCCTCTGTGATGAATGAACCCAGTGATGATGATTTAGTCACTTCCGCTTTCAGAGCTGTCATTCACAATTTGTGCTTGGTTAGCTGCTTTGGAGGGCATAAATAAATAAACCTTTGATGTCTTCCTAATGAGTACCTGTCATCTGCCCAAAGCTATCAAAAGGGGGCTTGTTAGCACTTATAACTTTAGATGAAAAAAAAATGTACAAACTTGTACAAAAAAAGCTTTATTAAAATAAATAATTAGCATACTCCATCTCCAAGAAGAGAACGGAGGAGAGTCAGACAAGCACCAGGATGAACCGGGATAAAAGGACTTTGCTCGTTTGTTTCTCATACATCCTTTGGATTTTTTTTTTTTTTTCGGTCAGTGCTGAGATATCTCTATATCCCTGAATACAATGTTTGCTTTTCTTATATATATATATATGGATGTGTTAAAGTTTAACAAAGGTCTTCGGACCTTTATCACATCGCCCGTATGTTAATGTTTCTAAAACTCTTGGATACGTGATCCCACCCTGCCGCCTGGCATGGCCGGAGGTGTCACCGCCCAATTGTGGGGTGGCGGCTCTGTTTTCCATGTTTTACGGCGACAGGGTTTGGGCCCGATTAGCCCTTTGATATTTGATTCTTATGTTTTTTCAGGTATGGCAAATAGCCCGCCTGATCCATGTTTATTAGCATTCTTCCTAATTGTAGGAGCCCTTATAGCTCTATTTCTATTGTTTTATGTCCTTTTTTTTTTTTAAAACTTTAGTATATGATATTGTTTCTGTGCCAGTTTGTGGATGTCCCGACACCCGTATTGGGGCCTGGACGTTCCCTAAATTGGTATTAAAAGCTATAGCCTTGTCTGTTGTTGGTCTGCAGGTTCCACTATCTAAACAATAATAATAAGAGATGTCTTTCCAATATATACTTTCGTGCTGATAACTATAATTTTCGTTTACCATGGTAATTCAATGTATTTTGCATAATGTCCAGGGTTTCAATTCACCAAACAAGCGCAAAACAGCCTTTCTTCAATATAAACATTTAGGGGCTAAAGTTATTTTACTACAGGAAACCCATTTTGCAGCCGCTAAACACCCAACATATTTTCATAAATCCTATAAACAGGGGTTCTATACTTTACATTCTTCCAAAAGTAGAGGAGTAGCCATTTTTTTGCATATCTCATTTCCCTTCGAGGTTCAACATGTTTATCGTGATCCAGAAAGTAGGTTTCTCATTATTAAAGGTACCCTCTTGGGTCGTGAACTTACGATCGCTAATATCTATGCACCAAATTCAGCCCAAGCTTCCTTCTTCTCTCAGTTTTTCAAAACTCTAGACAGGTTTTTATCTCCCCATCTATTGGTGGGTGGTGATTTCAACCTGGTAGCAAACCCCCTTTTGGACCGTAGCTCATCCTTGCAATCCTCTCAAGCTTTCCCAAAATCCCTTTAAAAAAAATGGATACTCTCCAGTTGGTGGATTCCTGGAGAGCGCATAATGTAGGAGCCAGGGACTATTCATTTTATTCTCACCCACATGACTGTTATGCTAGATTAGACTATATCTATGGCACCCCCATTTTGTTAGCTAATTCTAAGAAAGCCTGCAATCACTTAAGCCCCTGGTCGGATCACAATATTATCGCCTTGTCTTTCACGTTTATAGGGTTGGCACCTACCCCCTATTCATGGAGACTTAATGATTCTATGCTCACTGATGCTATCTCTCGCCAGGAGGTGGTCTCTTCCATTCAGGAATACTTTCAACCCAACACTACTCCTGATATATCCCCGGCCACACTGTGGGTAGCACATAAGGCCTGCGTGGCCACCTTATTTCCATGGTTTCTTCTAGAAACAGAAAACGGTGGCAACAAATTCTGAAACTCACCCGAGAATTAGAGGCACACTATAGAGTTCACATCGGTAACCCATCTCTTCTTGACCAACGGATAATATCTCAAAAGCGTTTAGAATTGAATACTTTGGTCTCTCAAAAAACTGAAAAAGCTCTCCGCTGGTCAAAGGCCTCATTCTTATTACATAGCAATTCAGCATCCACCATGTTTTCAAGGAAATTGAACCATTCTCTGCGACCCCCACATATCTATAAGTTACGCACTAACTCTGGTGCTCTTTCCTCTCTCCCTCAAGAAGTTCTGGGTATTTTTAAAAATTTTTACTCCAATCTATTAGCTCCCCCACTGTCAGGGCTCCAGGTATGACCAGAGATGTGTGGACTGACACAGGCTTCAAGTATGGTGTAAAACAATATAATTTATTAAAAGCTACACAGTACACCCAAACGCACAGTGCAAGAACCAAACCTCCAACAGATCCCAGTATGTGCGGGAACACAAACGTAGTCAGGCAGGCCAGGTTGATAACTATTGGGCAGACAAGGTACAAAGGAGCAGGCAGGAGAGTGGTCAGGAATAGCCGGGGTCGGTGCAGGCAGAGTTCTAGCAGAGTCCAGATCAGGCAGGAATATCAGACAGGATGCAGGTACAGGGGCTCATGAGAACAAACACCAAGGCACTGACTGCAGGCCTGGCCATTGCTTAAATAAACCTCCTGCAATCAGCCTCAGGTGATGGCTTGATTGCAGGAGTGAGATTCTGGCTGCTGAGGGCACCCGCTGGCCAGCACTGGTACTGCAGCCCACAAGGCAGGTGAGCCCCAGCACCACCTGTGCTGAGCCTATTCCTGACACCCACAGTCGACTTCTGTTCCACCATCCAACTCATGGCTGGATTCTATGCCCCTCCCTGCTCTCACACCCTCTCAGCCTCTCTCAATGCCCCCTGTACTTTGGAGGAAATAACCCATGCGATTAGTGCATTAAAAAGCTCCACTGCACCAGGCCAGGATGGAATTACTACCAATTATTATAAACACTTTGCCCCCACTTTGGCTCCTTTTTGATGACCTTATTTAACAATGTTTTGCAAGGAGGTAGGTTCCCTGAGGAGATGCTATTGGCTAACATATTTTTAATTCCTAAACCACTGAAAGACCACCATCTACCACAAAACTATAGACCAATCTCAGTAATGAACAATGATTTGAAAATATTGAGCAGTATTCTGGCAAATAGGTTGGCCCCTATTATCTCTTTGGTCCTCAATTTTATCCCAGACAGATTTATCACTGACAACATTCGCCTTACGTTAAACATTATTCAGGATGCCAATTTGCACTCCAAAGAAGTTTTGTTACTGAGTTTAGACATTAATAAGACCTTTGATTATTTGTTTTCATTGCTGCAGAGAATGGGTTTCAGTGATGAGTTTTTATCTGGTATACATGCCCTGTATGACTCTCCCAAAACAAGGATAAGGCTTCCTGGCTGTAACTCAGATTTTTTTTTTTTTACACTGGGTAGAGGTACCCATAAAGGCTGTCCCCTTTCACCCTTATTGTTTGTGCTAGTTTTGGAACCTTTGGCAATTGCAATCAGATCACACTTGGACATTTCTGGTTACCCTTTATTGGTTTCACATTTCCAAATATGTATGTATGCTGATGATGTTATGCTTTTCCTTACCAACCCGTTAGTTTCACTGCCTAATTTATGCACTGTATTGAATGACTTTGCTATAGTGTCAGGCCTTACTGTAAAATTTACTAATCTGTGGTTATGCCTGTCAATGTTCCTGATTCCCTAAGTGCATCTCTCCGTAGTTCTTTTCCATTTTGTTGGGCCACGGATCAGATTTCCTATTTAGGTATCAACCTTACTCCCAGATACTCAGACATGTTTGCTGCTAATTACCCACCATGTGTGTCGCGCCTCTCCACTCTACTGAAAATTTGGCATGGTTACCCCATCTCCTTCCTAGGCAGAGTCACGGCAGTCAAAATGAATATTCTGCCTAAACTACTTTATCTATTTAGAGCACTCCTAGTCCCTGTCTCGAAAACATTTCTGGATCACTTTCAGCGGATGATTAACAATTTTATTTGGCGTAACAAACATCCACGTTTTACCTCATCGGTTTTGTACCGGTCGCAACGGACGGGGGGCCTGGGTCTTCCCAATTTTTGGCTCTATTACCTTTCAGCGCGTTTTGCACAATTATCACAATGGGCGACTGTTAACTCCCAGATCCCATGGATAAGATTTGAATCTCAATCTATACGTCCATTTTATTTACCGGGTATTTTGTGGTCCAAAATCCCTCCTCGATTGTTAACTTTTTCTAACTCTATTGTGGCTCATTCATTGACACTTTGGTCTCGATATAAACTTAAATTAAACCTGGTCTCTTTTGTTTCCCCAGGTGTATCGTCTATATCAACAATTCCTGGTCAGTTCCTCTCCTACACCTCCTTTATATAGACAAAAATGGGAAGCGGATAGTGGTATTACTTTTTCGGATTGGGATTCCATGGTGGATAATATATGTAAGAGCTCTAGATCCCTTTCTGTCGGTGAGACTGCCCTTAAGGTACTAACTAGATGGTATTATACCCCATCAAGGCTACATGTATTGTACCCACAAACATCCCCCTTATGTTTTCGGGGCTGAGGCCTTACCGGTACTTTGGTACATACATTTTGGACTTGCCCAACTTTATCATTGGTGTGGCGCAGGATATCTGAGTTGGTAACGTGGGTGCTCCGGTACGTCTGACTATACAGTCTTGCCTGTTGGGAGCTTGTATCCCAGGGGTTCCTGATAATGTTATGAGATTGATACATACTATTTGTATTTCTACTTTGTGGCCTATTGCCCTACATTGGAAATTATCACTGTACCATTGGCCTCTGTTTTATATAGAGTAGATGCTGTGATGCTCATGGAGTGAATTTATCATACCTTACTGGACAATATGCACTTGTTTGATAGAAAATGGGAATCATGGAAGGTTCATAGACATTTACTACATGAATAGTGGCATTCCATTTGAAGGTTGATTGACTTGTACTGTTGACAGATTTATCATTCAACCTACTTTTTCATTTATATCTCTCATGTACTTAAAATCTATTCTCTTTTTCCTTCTCTTCTTCTTTACCCTTTCTACACGATTGTGCCTTTCTGAAATTGTACAATTCAATTGTGCCTTGTTGATACTGTACACGTTGTTTGAAGCTGTACTGTTGTTCTTCAGTCTACTCCTTGAAAAAATAAATCGTTTGTAAACAAAAAAAAATAAAAAATTAGCGAGGCATTCCATAAAAGTTAATATATTTTTGGGATCGATATATCTTGTTGAGTATAATCTCCAGCCTGCCTGGGCATCTTCCACAGACAAGCGGTTATTTTTACTTGAAATTATGAAAAATGCTACAGCAGTTAGTCTCCATGATATTGGGCTCAAAACCAAGAACTCCTGCGACTAAAGTCTCCAACAGAAAGAAGAAAAACTTAAATATTGGTTTTAGACTGACACTTCATTGTTTTTTATGCTAAAAACAGAGGATACAAACCAAATTGACATTTGATTGGTCTTGATCCAATGAAAGATATGCTTCTGTAATAACTAGGGTTGCAAAGTGAACTTCATTATTTAGCATATTATTCCTGGCAATCTATCAGCTTCCAAACAGAAATAATACACACAAGCTGCAGGAAACCACACACAAGAAGTTTAGCCCACAAAGGGGAACGGATTCTACTAGAAAACCACAAGATGAATAAGGCTTTGCAGGATCTGGAAACTGAGTCAGAAGAGACAGATGCAATCAATGAACAGGAAAACTCTTTGGACTAATTGGGACAAAGTGGAAAAAGCAGAATGGAAGAGGACCAGAACTTGGAAAAAGATCTTCCAGTTATTTCCTAACTTGACCGTGTGATTTGAGAGGCTTTCAATTTATATGTCGCAACAATGACTCACAAAGCTTGAAGCACATAGTTTGGAAGACATGGCCATCATTCATTGAGATCATGTCACCACTTCTTGCCTCAAGACATTTGAAGCAGTCTAGTATTCAAAACCTTATTCAATGTTGATATCACACAATTGTACTTCTCATTCTATTTGCATAGTCACCAGAGATGAACAACTCCCCAACATACCACCACACTCCACTAAAGTCTATGAGAAATAGATCTTATTATATTTTTCTAGCCATTTCCAAGGCTAATAGTCAAGCTGGTGTTGCAAAAAGGACATGGATAACTGGGAACTGCCTTTGGGGACATGTAACAATGTATAGGCACATTCCATAAGTTTTTCTCGCACTGCATGCACAGCACGCTGCCTTTGTAATATGCTGCGGGAAGTACATTGTTAAGGGCACTCCAAAGAAAGTACATTTGCAGGCACCAGATTGCATGGGATCGTAGTTTTTTATAAAATAGTGCAGGCACTACTATTAATGCCTTCAAGTGCGATTTTGCATTCAAATGAATAGACTGCAAAATCATAGGGCAGGGGAATGTACAGGAATCACACAGGAGCACAGACCACATTCCTATGCAATTCTGGTGTGAACTGCCCCTCAAACAATTATGTGATTTATAACAGCAGAGATTCTGTGTAAAAAAGAAAATGGTAATATTTGTGTTTTAATGTTGCATGGCATTTGCACAACTGTATAGCAAATGCATATTTTCAGCAAAATGACATTTAATGTACACAAACACAATATAATACTTTAGGTGGTATAAAATATAGGGTTGTGTTGAATAAATAGATACCAAATATGCCAAGCCCAAAAACTGTATGTCCAGAAATGAAATAGTGAAAAACCACAGGACCCAAAATTGCCCATACGCGATATTGTAAAAGTCTTTAACAGCACATCAGTTTAGAGTTATCAGTGAATGATGGCCCTAGTATTATTGTTCTCACACCAATGTTTGCAGAAATAGCTGACATACAGCATGTGGCATAATCAATTTTTTCATACAGGTGCACACCCCATGCACATGTTTGCATTCACATGTGTGCACAGCGAAATGGGTTTGCTTTTAATTGCATCCATGAGCTTGTTTTAAAGTGGAACTTTAGATCCCACACTAAAAATGTGCTGAAAGGCAGGATTTTTAATGCATAAGAGACATGCTTTATCTCTTCTGCAATAAAGTTACTAACCTGCCTGTCCACCCTTGTACAGTGAGATGTGTATGTGTGCTGGAATCACACAGGTGTGTTCTAGAGGGAGGGAGGACAGGCTCCCCCAGAGATGTGTACACTGACTGCAACATCACCCCATCATCCAAAGATCAGTATCCTTCTCTCTTTAAGTTGAAGCAATTGATTTTCACATATGTCCCTGATGACAGTTGCTGTTATATATATATATATATATATATATATACATATATCTCCTAGATTGTAAGCTCAAAAGAGCAGGGCCCTTGAACTCCTTGTGTTCTGTTTTGTTACTGTATTGTCTTATGTTCTGTCCCCAACTATAATGTACAGCGCTGAGAAAACCTTTTGGCGCTATATAAATACTGTATTATAATAATTATAATAATATATAGTGTGATTCAATTCTAATTAGTTTAACAAAGAGCATGGTTGCTCAAACTCTCACTCTGTTACCTATATCTTTTAGATTAAGCAAATTACTGAAGTATGTTGCAACTCTACATGTGGATTACTATATAAAAGGATTTTGAAGTGGAGTACTCTCTTGTTGGGTGGACATATTGGTTTAGCAAAGAGTTTCCTACACCTATGCAATTTTTTATAGTAAGTTAATATCAATAAAATGTTATTGGAACAAAAAAAAAGGTTAATAGGCTAGCATTAATGTATTCAAGTAAGAAAAGAAAAGAAAATTATTCATGGTGCACACAACCTGTGGGCTATAGCCAAAAGAAGTACAAGTTCTATGAAGTAAACTAAGTAGCCACCAGAGGGCTTATGGAATCTGTATAAGCAAAGAACAGTGAGAAGATGTAACAATGTTGCAAATGAATAAGGCAAATGTGTTAACATAAGATAAAATTGTATCTCACAAAAAATAAGACAGTATCTCACCTAAAACAATGAATAGCATAACTTAGTATATACAGAATAAAACAAGATATAAAGTAAAACATGTCAAAGGTTGAGCTGGCTGCTAAACCCTGAATAACTAACTCTAGCTAATGATGGCTGTGCTGCCACCTAAATAATGGCTTAGGGAACCAGGATCTAAAAACAAAATGAGAAAATGGAGCCAAACAGCCTCATAATATAGTATTAATGAATGTAATGAATTACAAATAATAACAACAAGTTACCCACAAGTCCAGGATGGAAAATTGGCATATAACTGAGCAGAAAAAGTCCTATAACCAAAGCATCAAGCCATCCAGCTAATGCTTCCACTGGAGAACTGGCCAACTCCCCTGATCAAATAGATACTGTAGGCACCTCCACACAGAATCACCATTCAAATCACTTCCTGCTTATGTCTAGTCATTAGGAATCTGTATCTCCCAGGGTTCCCATTGGCTAAGTGAAGTTTTTGAAAGCTTTAGAAACATCTAAGTGTTTTGTTTTTATCAATTTACAATACAGTGTCTTAAAACAACATATTTACACATAGAACGATACATAAAGTTTGAATTTTAGGTGATACTGTAGTAGAGTACAATGGTCAAATGTAGGCGCAGGCCCTTCCCACTTCTCACAGCTCACTGGCTTCCAGGGAGTGTAAATTCCTCTGCTTCCCTCCTTTAGAAACTTAGGCCACACCTAATGAGACATGAGGTAGCTGGGCAAGTAATCTTTAGCCAGATAAAAGGCCCCCCACTGTCAGAACTGGGATATGGGCAGCGAGTCAGAGCCAAACTTGGCTTCTCCAGCAGACCCAACTACTATGGGAGCTCCAGCCCAATTGCTACCTAAGTAATCCAGTTTCAATGGGGTGTCTAGGGCATTGTCTCCCTCCAGCTCTTTGCCTGTGTTGCTTTAATGTTTGGAAGAGGTACTGTACAATTTTTAAATATTAGGATGGAAAGTTGATTTCTTCCTATTTATATGTATTTGTATTTTAACCATGATTATTATTATACATATTCCTGTGTTTTTATATTGCACATTTACCAAGTATATTGTGAAAGACAGACAGCTTCTGGTCATTTGATTTGACAAAGAGATATTATCATGGGCAGTAGACTGCAATTCTGGTCTCATTTGGTTTTCAGTTCAGTTTGGAATTCAGTTCACAAACAATTTGCTTAGATTAGAGCATTATTAAACCCAGGACTCTGCATTCACTATATCCGGTCTTACACAGAACATGAAAATGCAATTATTTTTGAAAATATAAACAACTAAATACCTTTTCTCATCAGCAGTATTGTGATTTCTATCAGTGTCTGGCCGAGCACTGGTTAATCTTGTAGGAGGAGTTTTCATTCTCCTCTCACTACCCTATGAGGATGCATAACCCCCGAACCTCTGTCTGGACAATGCTATTTGGCTCTGTGCTGCATAACCCCTGACCTTCTTTCTGGACAGTGCTGATCACATGCACCCTCTCAAAAAAAAAAAATCTCTAGTAATACTGCTCTAACTTTGGCAGATAGACTGGGGACAGCAAAAGAAGGGGAAGATCAGAGAAGACAGGATCAAACACCTTTTTACACAATGCAGAGGATTTACCCCTTCCGTAGTGAGTATAACCAGGGGCGGACTGACCATTTGGAGGGCCCAGGGTCAGTAGGGGGCCCCATGAGATGCCCCTGGTACCTTTTTCATAGGCTTTTTGAGTCTGGGCAAGGACACAGGGGCCCCATGATCCCCTATTGGCCGGGGGCCCCATGAGTTGTCAGTCCACCCCTGAGTATAACAAACATGCTTTACTGCATATACAGACTGTTTAGTAACACTTTAGTGACGTTTTTGAACATTGCGCTGATCCCCATTAAAATCTAGGGTAATAAGTCTTGTTGTTCAATTCTGCCCATTTCTAGGGTTAATAAGCAAGTTATTTGTAGTCAAATGTTGGTGATAAGCAAACTTCACAAAGCTTCACAAATCTTTGGAATGCTTCAAAATCATAGTAGCAGCAAAACTAACTCTGATCCCAAATGTTAAGTTCCAAACTGTTATAATCTTTTTCTGGAATAAGTAAGTGCGGTCCTCAGTAGACCTAATGCAGCCGACAATAGGCATCATGTAGTCCCTTTGAAGATTTAGTCATCTTAACTAAACCCACTGGGTTTTCAGAGTGTAATCCACCTGCTCCAACCCAAAAACTAAATTAGCGTTTTGGGCTAGTTGGGCTTTAAATTTGCATACATACTAAATCTAAAGTAGATCAGTAAATCAATAATGAAGTGAAGTAAATAAGACACTCCTTGTCAAACAAATGTGTATCTAACTAAATGTTATGAGAAACATGGGATACTAGGATAAATTGACTCACAATCCTTTTTGAAACTGCAATCTTAATTTTATTGCACTGAATTGTTTTATTTTTTAAAAAAAGCAGTAGTTCCCACAATAAAAACCTTATTTATACATATTTTAACAAAGCTGTGCTTGAACAAATCACGGAGCTTATAAAATTAAAAATCTTTCATCAGTTGTCAGGAAAAGGAAGCTGAGCAGAATAAACAATATTGCATAGACTAAATCATTTTGTCATATTACCTAAATATGAAAAAAAGAAACTGCTTAAAATTAAGCATATTTAGACCTGAAGATAAAGAACCACTATAGCAAAAGAAAATGTACTATGATAAATATGTGGGGTAGATACCTATTTAGTATCTAAATTCATTTATATTTATACATGGCTATTTTTTTTATTTGAGACAAACTGTACATAGCAATGATCTGGGATGTCACTGACCAATCATAATTGCTCTGGTCTGTCCGTGAAGCACTGCACAGGGAAGAGAGAGATTTAAAATTCTCAGACCACTGGACTGGCTGCATGGGCAATGACAGGTCAAGATCTCTGGAGGTAACTACAGCAGGGACCAGGGGGATGGGGAGGGTGTACAGTGTTAGTTCACCTTTACATTTTATTTCATATTTTGAAGCTTAGTTCCAGGTACACATATATTCGCACAGTTACATTAGTCTAGCTTTGACTAATATAATTGTGCATATGTCATACCTGGCCAATCCCTGTGGAAGCTAGAAATCACTGTACTAGGCACTGCTACTTCAGTAATATTGGGTCCAATGCCAAGTGACTACCCTTCTGTGTTCAGTAAGTATCAGGAAAGCCTCTCTTGACACAGGACCTAGAAGTGAGCAGTTTCTCTAGTAGCGGTATCTAATGCAGTGATTTACAGATTATGACTCATGCATACTTACCCTGGTCCAAGTTGGACCAATATAATTATTAAAATAATATGCATACCTGGAATTCAGCTTTAACTGCAGCAGAGAGAAATTGAGTCTCCTGTTCTGACATTCAGGGTTGTGTCCTGAGTGGCAGAGCTGAATTAATCTAACCAGTTGCCGCCTGGCCTATAGAGATGGTGGCCAGGAGAGCAGCTCGTCCCTCCGGGTGGACGCCATATGGGTCCTTCCAGGCATGCGCATTGCGCCTACCTGCAGGGCCACGCAGCGGCGAGATCTGTCACCGGCCGGCCATGTACCTCGGACACGGCCGATGACAGATCTGTGTCCCGTCCCTGTTACCAGTACCATGTGACCTGCTGTGACCAATCACAGCAGGTCACTTGACAGTTGTATACAATAGATGGCTTCCTTTCATGCCATCCATTGTACACAAGTGTGTCTATCTGTGAATGGTCACAGTGATCACATGCATAAGCTGGGCCAATCACAGCCCAGCTGTGTCATGTGATTAGCTGTGGCCGAGTCACAGCTAAGCAAAAAAAAAAACCCTGAATGAATCGATTTCATTTATGTAAATGCTTGCTTATAGCAAAGAAATTCTGCTTATAGCAAAGAAATAAATATGAAAAAAAAAAAATCTTTCAAAAAGAGAAAAAAAAAATGTAATAAAAAAATAATACAAACATTAAGAAAACATTTTTAAAAATTATCACATTTTTTTTTTTCGTACTGTCACCAGTCAGTGTCCCTGATCACCACCATACCAGTTATATGATGACGCTGTACTGCACTGGTGACAGTATGTAAAAAAAAAAAAAAAAAATAGTGAAAATCATTTTTTTAATTTCTTCATTTCCGAAAAATTATGACAAAAATATTACAACTTCAAAAAACTCGCCATGCCTGTTATGAAATACGTTGGACTGTCTACTTTGCAAAAAGGGGTAATTTGAGGGATGTCTGTACTGTTCTGATATTCTTGGACTTCAAGAAATTAGATTGGTCGTCAGCACTTCAGGATTGATAAATTTTCAGATATATCCCATAGTTTGTGAACTCTATAACTTTCTAACAGACTAAATAATACATCCTAATTTGGGTTATTTTCACCAAAGAAATGTAGTAGAATACATTTTGGCCTAAATTTATGAAGAACAATTATTTATTTGCAAACTATTATAACAGAAACAAAGAAAAATGTGGTTTATTTTTATCATTTGTGGTCTTTTTTTGTTAATTTAGCAAAAAATAAAAACCTCAGCGGTGATTAAATACCACCAAAAGAAAACTAGTTGTGTGAAAGAAAATGATAACATTTTAGTTTGAATGACAATTGCGCGGTCATACAACATTGTACCCAAATTGTGGGAGCTCTGAAACCTGAAAATAGGCCTGGGCAGGAAGGGGGTAAAAGTGCCCGGTATGAAAGCGGTTAAAGTCATTTTAAGGGCTCAAGGTTTTTTACATTCATGCATTCTATGCATGAAGGTAAAAACCTTCTGTGTGCAGCAGCTCCCCCAGCCCCCCCTAAAACTCACCTGAGCCCCATCTTGATCCAGCGTTGTGCAAAAGAGCCTTGGCTCTCCCTGGCCTTTCCCTCCTCATTGGCTAAAACAGCACAGGTCACCACTGGCTCCCGCTACTGTCAATCACAGGCAGTGAGCCAATGAGGAGAGAGCAGGGACAGGGCCGAGCCAGTCTCCATGTGTGAATGGACACACAGAACAACAGCTTTGGAGCAAGCCTGCTCAGGTGCCCCAATAGCAAGCTGCATGCTATATGAGCACTAGCCAGGAGGGAGGGACCTGGAGCGAACCTGAGAAGAGGAGGATTTGGGCTGCTCTGTGCAAAACCACTGCACAGAGTAGATAAATATGACATGTTTGTTATTTTTTAAAAAAATAATCTTTAATGTCACTTTAAGGAGACCTCCAGGAAATATATCTAAAAAGAACAGTGGTTGGTAAGTGGAAAGCATATCTAAACCTAACAACAAAAAATTTAATATGTTACAGCTTCATATACTTTAGTTGTGGTGGCTGCATTCATTTCCTTTTTTTATATCAGCCTCTTTTTCTTTAATTTCCACCTGATGATTCTAACAGTAAAACACTTTCTGTCCTATGGTGGCATTTCAAGTTCACTGGTATACCAAGTTTTAATAGGTTTTTATGCAGTTAAAGCTGAAATCCAGATACAGCTTTTTGTATAGATTGGCTTCCCCTCTACTGCTGTTCTAGTGACAATCTTAATGACAATGTTGGGATTTTTTTCACTTTTCTTTTTGGTGACAATGGGGATCAGGACAAACAGAAAGGGTGAATCTCCCTAGCAAGAACACAGAGATTCTAACCCTTTCCTACTCTTTCTAAAAAAAGCTGCTTTAGATTGACTTCAAACCCTAACTCTAGCCTTTTTTTGTTTTGTATTGGAAAATAGTTAAACTTTCTGTTAGGTTTTTCTTTCTCCTTGACCCATTCTGTGATGCCAAAACAAGAAATGGGGCAAGAGATTGTCAGCAGTATAGGAAGGCAAAACAACAGTAAATCCATCAGGCTCTGTTCAAAACCAGTTCAAAACCTTTACACAACAATAACGATTTTTATTTATAGCCAAGTGAGAGCAATTTTAAATTTGTATTGGACCTTTAATGTGATCAGCTCAATACAGTAAATGCTATTTTCATATACTGTATGTAAATCCAGTTTCCATATGTATAGGTTTCTGTATTTGTTTATTGTTTACATTGCCACTCAGACTGGAAAGTTGACATGATTGAGCCACGTTTTTACGGGTCCCCAACTGCTTCCACTTTATACTGCAAGCTTAAGTACCATTGTATTAAACACATGCAGTACCTTTCTATTTAGGGACAGATTTCTAATACGGACTTCTATAGACACCCAATTATTGATGCCCAAAGCAACACCCTTCTGTTAGGATTGTGTGCTTTACCTAGTATATTCTCTTATTTTACGTGTCCAACCATCATTTTTTGTACATTGTTAATCTAGTTTAGAGTAACAATGTACAAAAGGGTTTATAGGTTTTCACACTATTTTTATTGATAATGGGGAAATGTAAAAGTATAGCTATACCTTGCCTTTACTTCTTATAGGCTCAGACTGTGCCTAATGTCCAGCCCTGCCTTGTAAATCACATTCTGAAAAATTTCAACAAGGATTCAAAAATATCAACAATTTGAAATATTGTTATTTTAAATATCAATATTTTATGTATCTGATATATTAAAAAGGAGAAGGGTTTTATGATTTGCAGTACCACTTTAGTTCAATTTACCCTCTGAAACATGACAAACTCTTTAGGTGGTTAGCTTTGTAGAGCATGTTCTTTTAGTAATAGTATCATCAAAATTAAAAATAATATATAAAAGGAAATATTGTTTAGGTCAAACTCAAACAGTGCAAGAGTAAGGGTTGTGCTGGGATTTCCTAAGGCTGATGTCACATAGGTGACTATGCAACTGACGACACCACCAGTGGCAAAGTCACATGGGAAAGCCTTCTGCTTACCTCTGTGGAATTGCTTCCATGCGGGCTCCGAACATTGCTGAACCTTTTTGCTAGTGCGGGGACAGAGAGCAAATGATATCTCCCTTGCTCAGTTAGATAGGAAGCAAATCCATAGAGCCCGTTTCTTAGCAATCCTGATGCAGAAGAACTGTCATCAGCATCATCCATATGACAAGAACTCAAAATTTCACCCTTTTGTAGTAATAAACAGTCTAATAATCACAATCAATGATTTGAAGCATAGTTTGCCTTTATTGAGCAATTTATGTTCAGTCTTTAGCAGCAAAACCTGTATAAATAAAATATCTGACCCACTGATTTTCATCAATGGCACCTGTAGGTGTACAGCCTTTGTTGCCAAGAGCGAAAGCATCTGCTAGGATCACATTATTTATACAAAGTATTTTTGTTTTGACCACAATTTTAAGATTATATGAGAAGTAACTGAAAAATGCATTGCCAAATGGGGTTGGGAAAGTTGTATGTATACTTCTGCCACATTTAGGCAAAGGTAAAAGCCAGTCTTGGTCTTCAATAAATTTGAACTCTCGAAGTAACCAAGTACCTGAATAAAAGATAGTATTGAGAGGTGCGTTCCAGGCAAAAACAGACATATTTTTCTTCTGAATCCAGATTCCCATAGGCTTTATATTAAAATATTTTTGGTAATTGCCTGGTAATAGATCAGAACGTGTAGTATTGAATGTCTGCACATGCTCTTTTACATTGTTGGCACTGTATCATTTCTATTTTTTACACTGACTGGAATACTTTATTTCATATTGGAACATGCTTAGGCCTGATTGAGAAATGTTTGAAGTACGTTATTGCTTTTACTGGTCCCTTGATATCATTCATATCCAGGGGCAGACTGACAACTCATGGGGCCCCCGGGCAATAGGGGATCATGGGGCCCCCGTGTCCTTGCCCAAACTCAAAAAAGCCTATGAAAAAGGTACCAGGGGCATCTCATGGGGCCCCCTACAGACCCCGGGCCCTCGGGCAGTGCCCGAGTTTCCAAATGGTCAGTCCGCCCCTGTTCATATCTACTGGTCACTGGTCTCTCAAACATAGAGCATATGGTTTTAGGCTTGATGCCTGATGAGACAATGCAGATTGTTGTTATTATTTCAAGATGTAATCCATATACATATGTTTAAAATTAAATGTAAAAGTTGAATAGATCCTAACCTTTCTCTGACCCTTGTTCATGTGATACAGTATGTGTACAGGCATCATAGCCTCTAAAATGACTTGCACTTTGTATTCTACAGCTAAATTGAGGAGTCTGCCAAAGAATGACCACATTTCATTCCCCTCAGAATGGCAAAAATCAGGCAAGGCCAACATAAAAAAGAGGCGGAGAAACTCCCTAATTTTCACTGCTTGCAAAATGGTGCTGTCACACTGCCCTCATAAGGCCTAACTACCATATTTACCATAATTACCCAAGGGAAGGTAATACACGATGGACCACTGAGTCCTCTTCTGCCATGACCCTACAGTCTTCCCATAGTTCCAATGATCCCACAACTACTGTATTCAAGTTGCAGATGGAACAACTAACACCCCGACCTCCTTTTATCGTAAATTGTATACCTCTATTGTGCATTATTTAATGGAGGACCTCTCCACCAACTTATTCACTATGCCACTGCCCATGAAGCCCCCATGAGGAGTGGAGGAGCTAGAAGTTATAATCAATAGGTACTATGAAAGCATTTGATAGTGTCAAATGGCCTTACCTCTTTCAAGTGCTGCAACTTTATTACTTCAGTCCCAACATGATACAATGGATATGTGGCTTGCAACTGAACTCAGTAGCCAAAACCCATACAAATAATATAATCTGAGACCCATTCACAGTTTTAGGGCAATCAGGCAGGGATTCCTCCTCAAACTCCTACAGTTCACCCTAACAATAGAATTGCTTACAATACTTATCCCCTGATTTAGGACCTCCACATTTTGCTCCCTGGAGGAAAAAGTGTCCCTGTATGCTTTATGATATGCTAATCTATTTAGCAGACCCCCTTGGCTTATATGTTGTCCCTAATTAATGGCTTGGTGACTTTTCTGGTTTTCAGATGAATTGGGAAAAGTCTCTCCTCTTCCCATTGAATCTGGCCACTATCAATAACATGCATCCCACATTAATCCTGAAAATAGCAAATAAAATAAAATATATGGGAATTTTGTTAGAAATGCATATACAGAACTATGTTGAGAATAATCTAGCACCAATAATAATGCACTGCAAGAAAGAAACAGATCCCTACCTAATGATTTGATGGACAGGGCCAATTTACTTAAGATGATCTACCTTCTAAAGTTTCTGTATATTTTCCAGAACTGCTCCTGTCAGATCCCTCAGGATATGTTTAAGCATATACAGTATATTCAATATGCAGCTTTTTTTTTCTGAAATAAACATACCACTAGAAATTCCCTTCAATTACCACTTCAACTACCATCTCAAAAACCAAGGCTAGCTTTCCCTTCCTTTTATTTTTATCTTTTTGTGTTTCAGTCAATACACTTTCATGACTGGTTGACACCCAGAGGTGAAAATGCCTGTATGACCACTGGTTTAGCTGTCATTGGATCATATAGGACACTGAACAATGCAGTGTACAGAGAAGCATCTCTACATGTGGGTCTACCCTTATTACACATTCCCTGCATTTGACACAATGCCTATACACCAGTAATGATTGAAATACTTTGCCTAAAAACCCTCATATGAAATAATTCTACTCTACCTAATTTTCTAAAGGTCTCTAACATAACATATTGGACAGCCAGGAGAATAAAATACTTTAGGGACCTCTACCAGGATGAACAGTTTAAAGTTGTCCTACAAATATATGGATTCCCCATCCTCCTTTTTTGGGAGTTTTTCATATATTCATATTTAACATGCAATTAACCTTCAATTAGGCCTTTTGGGCCCTAGTCATACCCCCTACAACTTGAACATATTGTTTCAGAGACCCTGCAAATCTAATCTCCAAGTATTGTTTAACCTAATAGACAAATGTATAGACGCCAAAGGTCCAAAAATAAACTGTCTACTTTAAGTGCCAAGCTGAAAGAGGATAGCTAACAAGAGTACCTATATGCAAACAATAATCCCATTTAGGATATGATAAATCCACTTAACATGTTTTCCCTAAATTTACTATACTCCAGCAAAGTTAAAATATCTAGGTTTGTCCTCCTCTGCCCCTGTTTTAAGGGATTCTCAGTGTGTTTGGACTTCCATAACACAATTTCTAGCAATGCCACCATATAAATACATCCTGGCACAAAATAATGAATTATATTGACAACTTCTTTGGTTTCCCTGATATACTTAATCCAGGGATGTGTCTGCTGGGTTTACTGACCGCCCTGCAATTTAGGAGTCTGTCAGGGATACCACAGGCATCCAGCAAGGATGACCAGATCAGTTGGCCGTATCTTAAGGAATAAGGAACCAGACTGGATAAGGTTAAAATATTTTTTTTAAGGCTAATGACACATTTCCAACACCAACACCAGTAGACCATAAGCAATGCAAGTGACAAATAAACGTGACAGTGCAAAACCCCCAAATACTAACCTTACTAAATACAAAACAGAGGGAGCACACATGAGCAGGACAAGGTCAGGACAGGGATGGGAGACAAGGGGAGCAGGAAGAAGCAAGCAGGGTACAGACAGCAAGTCTCAGAGTCAGATACAAGGATCAGGAACCAGGATAAGGCTCAGGCAGGGACACAGCTTGCAGAAAGAATACTGAAGCACTGAAGTTCAGTCAAAGGTGGGATTATATACCTCCCAGCAGCCCACGTCAGGTGCAGCCTAATTACTCGGACAGCCCATCTGCTGGGAGACACCTGCTGGTGACCACTGGAACTGCGCCCTACGACTCTGGCAAAAAGAGTGCCACCAGCATGTGACCCAGGTAATGACACAAGTCCTGACTGAATTGTGTTTGGTATATGCTCTCTTATGCCAAAAAAAATGCATTTTGCTATCATGGAAAACATCATAACATCAGCCTTCTTGCTTCAAATGATAAACTCCACCCTTCCTTGGTACAAATTGACCTGTGAAAATAGAGCTCAAGCACA
The DNA here is from genome assembly GCA_951230385.1 of Staurois parvus. Taxonomy (NCBI): domain Eukaryota; kingdom Metazoa; phylum Chordata; class Amphibia; order Anura; family Ranidae; genus Staurois; species Staurois parvus. The sequence goes on from CATNWA010017267.1 coordinate 142,048, forward strand.
TGTACAGTTTTTATTAGGATTTGGGGTCCATTGATTGCTTCTCTATATGAAGTCCCTACCTCCTTCCCCAGGATTCCACATGCCTAAAGGCCCTCTATACTAATGATTTACATTAACCAGATGTAATGAATACATAAGGGATGATTTACTAATGGCAAATAGTTGTTTCCTTCCTTCTTCCTTGCTTTCTTCTGTCTATGATGCATCATAGGTAGGGTCCCACTGGCATCAATTGCACTTTGTATTCTTCTGCATACATAGTTCTCTGTAGTTCCTAACAAAAGTGATAGCTTTGTAATAAAAATTAAAATGCAATGTGAAATTATTGTTTCAAGATGTAGACTATGAGTATTTTTAAAACCATGTCTGAAAGCTGTAATACATTTTAATAAAAGCAGTAGAGTATAATTCCATTAATCTTTGTCTCCCTTTCATCCTCTCTTTTTTGGCAGAAGAAGCTTCCAAAGACATTACCATAATTCATCATTATCCAGCCAGTAGTTCTATTCAAATACAGTAAATAGTAAAAGAAATGTGTCTCCTTGGTAATAAAAAATCATTTATGATGAAATGTGGACCTGGCAGCTAAGACACTTATGGTATAGTTGCTTTGTGAAACATTCTGTAACAGACATGCACAGGCTTGAAAAAGGTTGAAAAGGGAAATGGCGTTATATAAAGTGGTAAATTTTAGTTTCTCTGGGAAGGGGTTAAATTGTTTCTAAATCAAAAAACAAAAATTCAGTATACTACAGCTTATGAATCTTTAGATGTTGTGATGAACTAGGAGCGCAGAGAGAGAGAGCACACAGCGGCAGATCACATGAAACCCAGCATTTATTGGGGAAACTCGGGGTACAGACAATAGAAAAACTAGTCCACAGAACTACACAGGATACAGCAATAAAGAATGATTCTCAGGGTGACCATATGGGGCAGCAGAGGGCAGGTAGTCCAAAGGGCAAACGGCGCAGAGGTTTAAGCCCTTGGGCAAAGGATTCGGGCAGAGCAGGATTAAGTCCAGCACACAGGGCAAAGGGTTCTGGGCAGAATATGGTTAAGTCCGACACACAGTGTGAAGGGTTCCGGGCAGAACAGGGTTGAGTCCAGCACACAGGGCAAAGGGTTTCAGGCAGAACAGGGTTGAGTTCAGCACACAGGGCAAAGGGTTTCAGGCAGAACAGGGTTAAGTCCAGAACACAAGGCAAAGGGTTCCAGGAAGAACAGGGTAAAATCCAGTGTACAGAGCAAAGGGTCCAGGCGGAGCAGGGAGAAATCCGGCACACAGAGAGAGCAAAGGGTCCAGGCAGAACAGTGTTACTCCAGCACACAAGGCAAGTCAACCTCAGGGCAGAGATCTGGGAAGGAGAGGGTTAAATCCAGCACATGGGGCATGGCCAGAGGTATGGTCTCCAGGCCGGGGTTGTGGGGTCTGGCTGCAACTCAGAAACACCCCAGTACAGGGAGAAAGACAGGAGGCACAGAGTCCACACACAGCAGGGTTGGCAGAGTTCTGGCAGGGAAAGGGTTAAACTGCACAAGGAACTGGGAACACAGCAGGGATTGACAGGGATTCAGTACAACAGGGGCTAAGTCATTGGCACAGGGTGGCACTCTAGTACAGCAGGGTTTAGTCCAGATTCAAAAGCAACAATCCTAGGCCCAGTGAGTAGCAGGCCACAAACTGACACAGCACAGTCCAGGGGCACAGGAAAGCAATTCAGGGACTCACCAGCCAACAGTGTCTTCAGCAGAGGAAGTCTAGGCAGAGTGGCATGGAGAAGGAGGTCCAGAGGGCAGAGGTCCTTCACTAACTCATCCTCGGAGGGCTGTGTGTTCTGGCCACAGCTTCAAAGCCACACAGGCAACAGTTAACAGAAGAGCAGAGGGTAGAGTAAAGTCCCAGTGTCCAGAAAGCCACATAGATAATGCAGAACTACAAATCACAGCAGTGCAGAAAGCAAAGCAGAGCCCATACAGAACTATCTGTCTCAGCAGTTCACTGCATCCTCTAGTGAGTCCTGCAGGAGCCATGAGCTCCTTTGTCCATCAGCTTTGATCGTTCTGACCCTTTCTGCCAGCATAGTGACATTATATTGTCCTTTCAATTCAACCAAACCTTAAGCACCTGGTCGCTTTTTCCAGCTGCAGGACACCCGGCTGTCTGTGCCTCCTGCTGAGATTAACCTCATCACCCACCCCCTTGCGAGGCACAGGAACTCATAGATTTTATTAAGCAGACAAACTGACTGCTTGTCACATTGTTGATTTCAATAATACAACAAAAAAAACTAATATTTCTGATTTCCGTCACAGATGTATTTACTGCATTCCTTTCCTGGGATTTTTTTTTTTTTAAGGGCTTTCCATTTAACAAAACAAAAGGGAGCCAACAAAAGCTAATTGTTATGTTATATATTTCTTTATTAGTGAAATACAGATACCTCTAGGAAATTCATTGCACTAAAAGTGAATCTCATTTAAAATGATACATTATTTAATTACTTATCATTTGGAATTTATTGTGTCTTTGTGGTATGTTTCCTTTTTATTATGAAGTTTTATTTGTCCATCACTGGTATCTGGGAGAGCAAGATCTAATACAACGCTGTAGAGCTTCTATTCAAAGAAAACTCTGTAACCTCTTGTGCTTGTTACAATTATTTCACACATCTATAGTTAACGCAAGCTTACCTTCCAGTGCTTTTCACACTGTTAATAAGCAGCTGCCCATTAAACATACTATAATGATGATTTTAAAATAATCTATCTTTCCCTTGTTGTAATACATCATATTCTAACTGTCCCTTACTACAGGGAGAGCCCCTTCAACATTCTCCAACTGAAAAGATTGTTTCTGAAATGATCGCTTTTGCTTTGGAAAAGACTCTGCTGAGTCAGATAGAGATAAAATATATATCATCTGTTCCATTTATTGTTCTAAAATGACTAAATGGTCAGTTTGTCAAATAGAGTTTCAACCAAAGTCTCAGATGACCAATTTAGTTCTCATTTCTGTTGACAGAAACCACTCTGCAATGTTTTGTTATAGAATTGTTAGGCGAAAAAAAAAACTTTCCCCTCCTAAGAAAGGCATGAAATCATTATTTCTTTCAATATATATTAATTATTTGATCAGACTGGATTAAAACATATAATATCACCCCTTTTTGTGATTCCTTCTGAAGTTGATACACAGGGAGAGCTTTAATATTGTAGGTCTGTTTTGTTAGTATTGGTTCACACAATACAAGGCATTATGTGAATGGACAAGGAAAGAAAACGAAGTGGATAAATTACAGTTTAGCTTCTGTGTGGCAATTCTCATAGCCTCAGTGGGCCAGAAGTAGAGTGATAGGTATGCTATCCAGCATGAATGAAACTGAAATGACAGCAATTCTGGAGGTGGCATACATCTCAAAAGAGTTAACTTTTTTTTTGCACAGCACATTTCAATTTATTTCAGGTACTTATATAGCGCCGTCAATTTACGCAGCGCTTTCCATATATATTGTACATTCACATCAGTCCCTAACCCTCAAGGGCATACAATCTAAGGTCCCTAACTCACACTCATACATACACATACTAGGGCCAATTTAGACAGGTGCTAATTCACCTACCAGCATATCTTTGGAGTGTGGGAGGAAACCAGAGTACCCGGTGGAAACCCACGCAGGCACAGGGAGAACATGAAAATTCCAGGCAGGAGGTGCCACGGCTGGGATTCAAACCAACGACCCTAATACTGCAAGGCGGAAGTGCTAACCATTTAGCCACTGTGCTGCCCACAAAAAAACAATATCAAGATCAAAAATCAATAAACTTTTTGCCTAAAGTTCTGCTTTAATATATTTCTAGGGGATTTTATTTATGGTTTGACAACTCTCTTCTCATGATTACTTTTTGTACATTCTAAGTAAGCATAAGTTACTTGGTGTACTGCTAAGTAAACTAAAAATCTCAAAAAGTCTCAAAAACAAATTGGCTAAATCAAAGTCCGTATATGTTGAGCATTGTGACTCATAGTTCCCCATTTTTTTTATAGGTTATGTGTTGTTGGAAAACCAGTGAGAAAATATATCTCTGAGTTCTCCTTTATGTCCCACCCATTTGAAACTTAAGACATATCTTGAAAGATGTCTACATGCAAATATAAGTAAATGAAATTGAGGGGCTATGGCAATAAGGAACAGAAATAGTTGCAAAGCCCAATACATTTGAAACCTGTTAAAGCTGTTATATATACTGTACATATAAGTAGCAGCAAATGCTTATTTTCTTCAAGGAAACTTGTTAAAGTGAATGATGATTACAGCAACAACCATGTCTATGGGTGGATGTGTGGCTTAACCCCTAATTCTCAATGCTACCCTCGGCAACGCAGGATTAATCAACCAAATATCCCCATAATTGATGCCCATTTTGGCAATTCCTCTACAGACTCTGAATCAACTGCAACAAACTCTATTGTGAACAGTGCACTCCAGAATTTTTTAGGCCCATATGCCACAAGGTCCCAAACAGCCCCTCCAGACCCAGGCCTACCACCGCCAACTGGCACAGCTCAAGGAAGCATAGGACAATAAGGGACCATCACACAAAGAGGGAGAGGTCACCCAAAGACCTAGATTGCAGTGCAATCTTTAATTTAAGCCAGCACACCTTAACATCTGAAATCAGACTCCTCAACACCCTGTCCTACGTCCCTACTAATAGGTTTGATGCCTTTGCTTTCCAAGTGGACCTGTACAAATTTGAAAGAAAGCTAGAATTTTAAGGACAAACCCTAACTCCTTTTTGGGCTACAAGCACAATTGAAACCTCTGAAGTCCCAGCGTCAGCCAGAGCTTTCCATAGGTGGGAACACCATATGCATTGATTCCTTCAACAAAAGCAATGTACTATCTCCTCTGGGAACCCTTAATCCTAATCAAGGGGATGGCTCTCCTGAACAGATCTTTTTTTCCCACCCATTTCTCAACAGACAGTCGAATGACCAAAGATATTATTGAGTCATTTTGGCCCTTTATTTCCAGTGACCAGAGCCTCACTACAGCTAACTCTCTGCCACTTATGAGCTACCATAGGAGGGGACTCGCTTAATGTGTTGTGATGTGATGTGTTAATGAGGACTGGCTTTACACCTCCCAGCCCTTGGTTGACCTGGCTTACCACCAGCCTGCTTGGATGTTATTATTGTCCTGACTGTGCCACTGATAGACATATGATGGTAGGTCCCTACTTCACTCACTCACAATCTGGGAAACGTATGTCTATCAAACACAGGCTCACCAGCACTTAAAAGTTTTGTCAGCACTATATAATATGATGAAACCAAAGTGCTAATACTAAAATGAATGAATAAAGTGACAATAGTGGCAGATTCAAAGTGAGGAACACAAATTTAGCGCTGACATGAATCATAATAATAATAATAATATTGCAAATTGACAGCGAGAAAGTGATATTAGTAAATAAATATAAAGTGACAATCTTGAACAGTCCAATATAAAATATGATCATTCCGATAAAGTAGCAAAAAATGTCCAAGTAATATCCATGATGAATAGGTGAAAGTGACTAAGTGCTAGGAAATGCTGTATGAATGCACTCACCTAAAGCGCATATATAAAATGCGCATAATAATATATACAGCTCCTCCACAGGTAGGGAAAACTTCCATCACTAAGATCATGGTATGGAGACAGGAAAAACACCACTGGCTTCTCACAGCATTACAGGGATGACACCGACACCACAGCTGGCCTCTAGCGGCATTACAGGGATGGCTCAAGGTACCTCTCTACCATGAACAGAGCCAACAGAAATAGCATTATCCACCTTAAGGAAAATAGCTTGCACAAAAGAGCCACGACAGGAGTAAAAAATGGCCACCAGACCTCTGTGAGAAACCGGTGGTGTGACGTCAGTACAGCAGGCTCCTCCCTGATGCGTTTTGTGCGCATTCACATTATCAAAGGGATAGGCCTAGATCACCGATCACTGTACGGGACCTCTGTGTGAGGTCCCAATCATGTGATCACTGATTGGCCAATCAGTGATCATATGAATCACTGATTGGCCAATCAGTGATTCAATTGATCACTTCTGACATCATTGCTTACAGTGTGTGAAATCTGTGAATGATCTCAGAGGTCACATGGTACAAGGCTATTCACAACAGCCTTGTACCATGTGACAAGCTGTGACCAATCACAGCTCTCACAGTATTTCTCAATGGCTGCAAGAATGCAGCCAGAGAGAAAGAGCATTTATGGGTGTAAAAGCAATCCGTTTAAAAAAAAAAAAAAAATCTTCATCACCCCCTCACAAGTAGTACAATGTCACTATGGTGACACTGTACTGCTAGGGTGACCGTATGTAACAAAAAAACACAAATAAAAATATAAGAAAACATAAAAATGTAGAATAAGTTTTGAAAAATTATAATTTTTGGTTATAAACTAACGTGGGTTATTTTTTTTTTTACTAAAAAACTGATAACTGAATAAATTTTGGCCAAGATTTATGAAGAAAGATTATTTATTTCCAAAATGTTATAAGAAAAACGGTTATTTTTTTTTTTTACAAATTTTTAGACATTTTAATTTTTATAGCAAAAAAAAAAATAAAAATCACCAGTGGTGAATAAATACCACCAAAATGTTTTTGTCTCAAAAAAATGCTAAAAATTCATATGGGTACAGTGTTGCATAACCACGCAATTGTCATTTAAAGTGTGACAGTGCTGAAAGCTGAAAATCGGTCTGGACAGGAAGGGGGTAACGTGTCCGGACTTGAAGTGGTTAATAAATCAACCCCAGTGTAATACCACAGATCACTTTGCACAACTGCCCTGCTTGTTTGTGAGTTTTATATATTGATAATGGGTACCAAAAAGGTTTTGACAGAAGGAGAGAAGAATATAATTTGTTGTTCCCAATAGTGAAAACAATCTTCTCTCTGAGTTTGGTTGAGGATACAACAAATAGCATGCATTTTTGTTTGATAAGGATTGTTTGGTCTGAAACTTGAGTTGTGGCTGTGTTGCTTTTAAGAGCTGAGTATAAATGTCATTTGAAAGTGTTTTATCCCAGAGTCCCGACTTCCTATTTATTGTTTAGATTTCACAAGTGTTGGACTGTGTCTGAGCACTAAAGCAGCATATGAGAGTGGAGCCAGTGACCGGATGGGTGAGTTTTTTTCAATTGTTTGTCTTCAGTGATATACATGCACTGACACAGACATATAGTGGCAACAGATTAGTAGTCTCTCCTGCCAAAATCTCAATATGAAAGATTTTCAAGATGAAACTCTGCAATAGGGTACTACTGGAGGAATGTTAGGTGCACAGTTCCTGCACTCGATAAGATGAGTGTGAAACTGTAGGGTCTTAATTATTATAAATTGTTTTAACAGCCTCCCACCCACCATATAAGGAAATGATGATGGATGGGCGGTGGTCCTCTCGTTCTCGGAAGACGTCATATGACGTCCTCCCACTCTAACTGCTTATGCACGCCCCCGGGGACACATGGCTCTGCGATGCACTATGTCCCTGGGACACAGTGGATCACCGAGTAAAAAGCCGATGACATGAGCTCTGTCTTGTGATCAGCTGATCAGCTGTGATCAGCTGATCAGCTGTGTACAATCACAGCTGATTACATGTAAAGGGAATGTCGGTTATCGGCAATCGTCTCCTTACGCTGACAGCATGTAAGGAGAAGACAGCCGGTAATCAGCATTCCTCAGAGGGGGACATCTACACTGCCTTGGTCCACTCAAATAGGAGTTCTATATCACATATAAACACCCGTGTCCTAAAACGTGTCTGTATAACATACACACACACACAGAAAAAAAAAAAAAACAACAACAGGTGCCTTAGGCTTAAACAACCAAGGTAAACATTTTTAAAGTAAAAATCTATATTTCTGTTAAGGACCTCATAGTACCTGAAGTGTAATAAAAAAAAAAAAAAAAAATAGATTAGTGTAATCATCAATGAAAAAAATATTGATACAACTGATACATTTACATTGATAACATTACATAAAAATGCAAGGTTATTGAATGCTTCACAATATTTTGAAAACTACAAATGAACAATGAAGACAGAATTTGTAAATTGAGTGCCTAATAGATTATAATACGTAATTGCATGAGTTTATCTATACAGTACTGAATGTTTGTCCTCTTGCGTTCTCCAAAATGTATCCTCAGTTCTGCCCACTTATAAGAGTTCACAGGGACACAGGGGGCCGTGACCTACATATTGTGACCCACAATTGATGAACTGCTAGATGGGGTATACTTGACCATCAACACCAGTGACTTCTTTTTCCTGTGCCACATATATTTACATGATCTACAGTTAATGACCCCATATTGAAAGCTTCCTAAAAATAAATACCCCTTATATTTGGGTTTTTTATTTTTAGGAAGTTTAACCCTATTGGGGCAATGTGGCTCCTAAGGTCTCTCGGCTTTCTGAAGACAATGATGGGTTTATCATGAATGACACTAGAGAAAAGGGAATCCAGTATTTCATAAACACTCTTATCTTGAAAGCTTTCTTACAGAACTTTGTACAATGTCCTGTAGGTCGTTTTTAGTATGCAGAACTATCCAAAAAGAGACGTTCTGATTCCACTTTGGATGATCATGGGTTTTTGGTCCTGATTCTGTATTGGGAAAAGTTCCTTGTGTATTGTCAGAGCAATCCCTTTAATATAGAATTCCCATGTGGTGGATAAAAAAAAAACTGGTGTTCTTTGATTTGGAAGTTTTGATACATACGGTCATGCAATACTGTACATGAATTAAATTTATGTCCTTTTTTCACACAAAAAGAGCTTTTTTTTGGTGGCATTTGATCACCTCTGGGGGTTTTTTTTTTTGGCGCTATAAATGAAAGTCTGAAATGTTTGAAAAAAAAACGATGTTTTCTCATTTCTGTCATACAAAATATCCAATAAACTCAAATTTCATCATAAATTTAGGTCGAAATGTATTTTGTTACATGTCTGGTAAAAAAAAAATCCCAAAAACTTCATATTAATTGGTTTAGCGTCTACAAAAATGGTATATATACTAGAATTTACACAGCTTTCACTTTCTGACTACTCACATTTCTTGAGTTGATAAAATACCAGGGCAGTACAAACACCCCCAAAAGACCCCCTAAGCTATCTTCTGAGAGGCATGTTGAGTCCATGGCAGATTTATTATTTTTTTCCACAAGTTTTTGGAAAATGACAATTTTTTTTTTACACTAAGTCTCTCACAGTATTTTCATACTCTATATTTTTTTGTCTTTTTCCAAAAACTTGTTGTAAAAAATAAATTCTTCTATTGACTCAACATGCAAATAGTTTGGGGTTTCTGCTTTCCAAAAAGGGGTCATTTTGGGGGGAGGGGGGGCATTTTATGTCCAGCATTATAAGTTTATGCCACACATCACTCACTCTTCTAACCACCTGAAGACCAAGCCTTTTATGACACTTTTTGTTCACATGAAAAAATCATTATTTTTTGCTAGGAAATTACTTTGAACCCTCAAACATTATATATTTTTTAAAGCAAACACCCTAGTGAATAAAATGGTGGGTGCTGCAATTTGTTATTCCTTCATAAAAGGACGACAGAGTGTGCTATCACTGAAATGCATGAAGCGCATTATAGTCTCATATCTACAGTATGCCTGGCTATGGCAGCAGAGAACACGGGTATATGATGAATTGGGTCTGTGGACCAATACGACCGAAACCCATTCTTTTTTGTAACGACTATGTTGAGGGTTAGGCCCAAAAAAGTGTTAAATTCGGAAACCGTAATAGGTTTCCATGCGAATTGTCTGGCAAGGTTTGAATTTGGGTTTGTGGTGATATATTGTTGAGCATATACATTTATTTGGCCCACAATCAAATTGTACAAATCTTCTGTGAAAAACAGCTTCCTAAAATCAAGGGCAGTTGTCAGGAATCTAGGAATGACCAGAAAGGCGTGGACTGACAACAGGGAAACGCAGGTTTCAGGTACAGTATAATACAGTTTATTATTAGCCACCCATATATATATATATATATATATATATATATATATATATATATAAACGCACAGTGAGCAAACCAACCTTCCAGATATATATATAAACGCACAGTGAGCAAACCAACCTTCCACTAATCTTAGGAGGTGCAGGAACACAGGCGTAGTCAGGGCTGGAGAGGTGGAACGGTCAGGCCGGCCGTAGGGTTCTGTAATGACCGTTTGGTGGTACCTCTCTAGTGGTCCCCAGTACAGGATTCCCCAGGGCGCGGAGTCTAAGTCCCAGTCTGCTATTCACCAGGGCCCCTGATGGGGGGATGGACTTGGAGCAGACAGGAACCAGGTCGCGGCCCCTGAGTACACCTGCTAGTGGTAGAGGGATCCGCCAGAGGTATGTGCAGGTACGGCTGGATCCGTGCAGGATGGATGGATGGCAGAGTAGTTTAGCGTGGTCAGACGGGCCAAGTCAGCAACATGCGGGCAGCAAGGTATCAAAGGAGCAGGCAGAGAATGGTCAAGGTCACAAGCCGGGTTCAGTAACTCACGGGCAGCGCGGTACAGGGGATCAGGCAGAAGGATTGTCAGGCAAGCCAGGGGTTCAGCAGGAGACGGTCAGCAGAGGTCAGAATCAAGCCGGGTCAGCAACAAAGCAGGAACACATGATACCAGGTACAGAGGCTCATGGGAAAACATACACCAAGGCCCAGAGCACAGGCCTGGTCATGGCTTAAATACACCTTTCTGCAATCAGCCCCAGGTTTGCTGATTGCACGTGTGAGCTTCTGGCTGCTGAGAGCACCCGCTGGTCAGCTCTGGTACTGCAGCCCACACGGCAGGCGAGTCCCACCACCAGTGCTGAGTCCATTCCTGACAGCAGTAGTTACATTTGCTGTTTCCACATGAATTCCGGGTTGGGCAGTGAATGGGGGAAGTACGGGTGCTGCAGAATGTGTGGGCTGCCAATCAGGATTTGCAAGCACATCCAGAAGGACACTAGGGGCTCTACAGGCCTGTTTCCAAATTATTGGTGACTGCAGGACACCACTTGTGCTAGCCACCGCACTAGCTTGTTCTGCACTTATGCTGGTATGAAATAGACCAGATGTACTAGGCCGCTGATGCTCGCTAGTTCATCAAAACGTAGTGCGGCACTAGTACTGGCACTCTGCTGCATATGAGACAAGTCGTGCAGTGTGATCCTAGCACTTCAGCTTCATGGGGTCGGGGGTACACCTGATCTTAACAAGGACCTCTTTCTCCATTGTCCGAGCTACATGTCGTATTCTGATGCGGATTGTCAGAATTCGCTCTCATCTGACATGCTCAGAATCTTGTAGGCCTCTTTACTAGTGTACCTTTTTTGGGACATTTTGGCTCTAAATTTACAGGTACCTAGTGCGACTCACGGGAAAAAGAGCACCTGGCTGTCAGAGACTGTTTGAACCGCTACCAATAAAATCCACCTGCAAGTGCTAGCAGAGATCAGGCCTGATCTAATGTTGCACAAATGTGATGAGTCTGTGAATGTCTTCTCAACCATGGTAAATTACTGACAACTTTTGATGGACATCCTTTAATAAAAATTGACCTGGTGATAATTTATTAATTAATGGATATGAGCTAATTAAATATGGACAATAGAGAGTGCACCCATGAATCAACAAAATAAAGGCCATATGTTTTGTATTTTGTGGAAAGTGTTTTGTATATGGGTGTTTGTTGGTAACTATTCGTTTATTTCTAGGAGGGAAATGTAATGATAGCCTACTAAGACCTTTCATTTTGCTTAGTTTCTAGATAGTACCAAGCATCAATCCACCTGTCTGATATGGTTTGATTTCCAAGAACTAAAGGCGAAGATTACATCCTGCTAGAAACAACCAGTGCAAAATCGTGATCAAAACAATTAAGCAAACAATATATTAGTAAAGAACATCCATATATCAACAATGTGATAACCAGGTGGATAGGTGAACAAAAAAAAAAATATATATATATATATATATATATATGTAGTAATGTAATAAAAAGCGAAATGTGACACAATATAAATGTCCCAAACTGAATGTAATGTAATAGTCCCAAAACAAAGAACACAGTGAATCTGCAGCACAAGCCGTGAAACATCCAGTGATCACTGCAATCAATCAATCCTCCACCACCTTCAGACTGCGACCCACACGGGTTCATAAGGCATAGAAAGCACTTAAACGATGATCTCAATATTTGTTGCCCTTGATAGTAATCAAAAGGACTCCTCTACAGTAAAAATGATGAGTACTCACAGGCTTAACTGAGATGTCCTTATAAGGATATAGCCATAGACCTCTTTCACCTCCAGTATCCCCACATGGAAGATTTAAACAAGAAGACTTCCCATAATGTAGTAAGTCAGATAATTTATGTAAAAAACACACAAAGTAACTACTCATATTTAAAAAATGGAATCAGCAGACCCATACAGGCAAGAAACACTGCAACATACTGCAGAATGGTGTATGTGGTTGGGAGTACCAAGATGGCGGCTGCCATCCGTACCGGAAATTACGTCACCACGCTTCCGTCCTAACGGAATGGAAATGTGGTGATGTCATTTCCGGCCACTTGGTGGTGATTTAAGGAGGATTGTTTCCCTTTATTTTTCATGTTCCCAGGTTTGGTTTTCCTCAATTGCTTGGGTGTGAAACTGGCATGCAAAGTATGGTGACACATTATGTATGGGTAATTTGTACACACATACTGGGTCAATGTAGACAAGAGCCAATTAGCCTGTCAGAATGTCTTTAGAGTGTGGGAGGAAACCAGACTAAAATATACACATTAAGTAGCTTGAGGTTGGACATATTGTTTACGACAGTTTAGTTTAGATACAGAGTAGTGTAGAGTTCAGGTGGTAGGTGGGTGAAAGTACCTGTAACATCACTTTGCCTAACAACGAAAAGCTGAGTTTTTCTTTTAGTGCTAGGCCAGGTCACTAGGGATCATGGAGTACCTGTTCAGAAATCTATAATAGGCTATATGGGCAGTGTTATGGAATGTTGGAATAACAGTCTTGGTAACACACCTGCCTTGCTGAAATGCTTTTAACAGCAACAACTGTCAATAAAGACTTTAACACTTAGCTAAACTGTTTGTGCAAGTTCCACTTGCTACGATGGTCAAATAACTGAACTGTTCCATCCGTTATCATGCTCTAATCAAGTACATGAACTGTCAGTACAAATAAACAAACGTTCCATCTGTCATGATTGTCAAGTGCCTGCACGTCTATGATTCGTGAACTGCAATAGTCCGGAGGATGAAAAGGACTTTGTATTCTACAGTTCTTTGAGTTTTATAGTATTGCAATTGCTGTGCTGCAGCTGCGACCTGACCACCGGATTTCTAAGACTCTGCTGTCCATCACCAGATATGAAGGACTTTGACAAACTTCTACACTTCTAAACTCTTGAAAAGGAAAGTTTGATGTTCATATCTACTCCTGTGCTTTTGAATTCTTGAAAAGGATTCTTTGTTACTCCAACACATAGTATTTTTTTTATATTTTCACCATTTTTTTATTTAAGATACATTTAAATGGGGGGGGTGAAGGTTTAGAACCCTTTTGTTTTTTTAATTAAGTAAGTGTGTATCCGCACTGTTGACTTGTTGTCTTTATGAACAGTTGGAGGCATTACTGTATGATATTTGTGAGCCAGGGGGTGGAGTGATGGGGAAATGGCATATTACATGTTTCCTTATTAATACAAATCCTGCTAAACTGGTAGGAGCTCAGTCTAGTCTTTAGAGCTTGCTATCATGCATGCATATGTGATAATCTGCCATGCTGTGAAAGCGGGGGAACTCCATGGCAAAACATCATCTTTAGTTACGTATTCTTGTTATATTTTCTGTTATTTGTTATCTATATCTGTCATTACTTAATTAAATGTTATAAGTATTTGTGTGATCTCTCTTTGCACATATCGAATACACTCCCAAAAATGTAAACTACCGTGACAAAACACCCAAAAAGTTGAAATAATTAAGAGTTAGGATGAATTCAATGCAATGAACAGCAAAGGTAGCTTGAGCTGGAATTATGTTACTGTCTTTGTCACAGCTTGTATCACATATTCTTAATGTATGGATGTGTACAGTGAAGACATATCCAATGATAACCATTTATAACTCACATACCACCAGTAGTTAGAATATCCAGGATATGGCCTGAATCTCCCATGTAAGAGGGTAATTGTATGGCCAAATTCTTAAAGAAAAAATCAATATAACACCCTGTATTTGTTATGAGACTATCTATGCCTACTTTCCTGGTGGATTCGTCATATCCTTATAGATTTTTGGAATGTGCTAAAAGTGGGGTGTTAATGGAAATGTTTTGAATAAAAATTGCTACTCCTTTATTGTCAATATCTTCTTATCAAAGGCCAGATCCAACAGAGACTTAAGTGTCTCTCTATATGGCGCAATGGGCTCTCCTGCTAGTTTTTCATATGATTTATTGTCACCCAATAGTCTTTTACCTTAGGCTAAATATGCTTTCCTATCCTGAACCACTAGACCCCCTCCTTTTTCAACCTGTCTGATAATAATATCACTATTAGACTTAAGACCCCTCAATGTTTTCCTTTCTGTTAGGTACATAAGGCAGTGGGATCCTTAGACGTGTTGTTACAAATCATGACTAATTTGGAGTAAACTACTTCATAGAAGGTAGGGATAAAATATCACTCATCATATCCAATTCAGGCCAAGCTTCACTTTCTACCCTCATTGGGCTGAGTACTACCCATACACAGACTTTCCCAAGGGAGGTCCAATGATTGAATCTTTGTGAACCATCTTTCTAAAGGACTTTCAGAATCTCCAGAGTTATCAGTTCCTGTTCCTCAAAGTCCTCAGGAAATTTAGTGAACCCTGTGTTGCCTTCACAGGCTAATTGAATTGAAGTTACTTATATGGGACATGTAGTGAACCACTGCCATCTAGTGGCAAACATGAATGGCAGGCCTCCTCTGCATATGTAAGCTCTCAGACAGGAAGTGACTCTTGGTTTAGGAAGCTCGTCAGCCATTTTAGACTTCTATTCACTGGGGATGCAGTGTGCTTGCTTCTCTCCCAAGGGGCCTGAGACATCATCACCTGTAAGTGCCTTTCTTCTGTGTCATCTGTCATTTATGTTACACTAGTTATTCTATGTATACTGATATGCTGTTATTGTATTGTGTTTCAGTTTCACCTATAAAATAAAGTTGGATTCTTTGGTAGACAACACAAGCAGTGGGCTTCTGTTTGCTGGAGATTCTGACAAGGGTTTAGCTGTCCGTTTAGAGCCACACATAGTCAGTGTTTTGAGAGCGGAACAGTGAAAAGGTGAAGCGCAACAAGCCTGGAGATAGGAGTCACTGCACAGACAGAATGAGTCTAAGATCAGGAAGACAGTATAAGGCTGAAGATCAGCCACCCGGGACACATCAAGGCAGGGAGAGCATGCCAAGTGTCCAGCAAGATGATGCACGCTCACACTCGTCTAGATCAGCAAGGTCCAGTCAGATTTCATCAGCAAGTGCCCTTTTAGCCAGAGCTCGCGCCAAAGCAGAGGCAGCTCGTGTTCAGCTAGAATTCGCTGAGAAAGAGGCCACCGTTATGAAGGAAATTGCTGAGAAAGAAGCCGCCGCTGCAGCAGCAGAGGCTGCCATTATAAAGGAAAGGGCTGAGAAAGAAAAAGAAAAATCAGAACAAGAAGCAAAGTTGCATATTCTTCAGCGTCAGTGTGCAGCCGCCGCCGCCGCCGCAGCAGAGGCCGCAGCTTATGCCGAAATGGAACGGTATGGAAGTGGGTCTATCCACGAAGGCCCATATGTGCCTGAGAAACCCCTCTCCTCAGTAGAATGCACAAGGGAGTATGTCCAAGAACTTTCAAGCAGCAATGCAACAAAACAGTTCCCTAATCTAGAGTCAGCTGAATCTAAACCAAGACCAGCAGAATCCCTGAGTGTACAAAAACAAACCAATCCAGAATCACTGAATCTAAACCAAGACCAGCAGAACCCCTGAGTGTACGAAAACAAACCGATGAGGCCAGCAGTACCAGAGCGATTAAAAATGAATCCTTAGTACAGCAATCCAAACACCAGAGTACACAAGATGTCACTAAATATCTTATCCGTAAAGAAATGGTTAATTCGGGCTTTCTCAAGTTTGATGACTGCCCTGAGAATTACTGGGCATGGAAGTCTTCTTTTCTGTATGCAGTCAAAGACTTAGGCTTATCAGCAGCCGAGATGCTGGACCTGATGATAAAATGGCTTGGGACGGAGTCAGCAGAACATGCAAGAAGGATGCGCAGGGTACATATATTTAACCCTCCAGCAGGACTTGATATGGCCTGGCAAAAGCTAGAGGAAAGATATGGATCACCAGAGGCAATTGAAGGTGCTCTCATGAAAAGACTTGAGTCTTTTCCCAAGCTAAACAGCAAAGACAACTTGAAACTGCAAGAGCTGGGTGATATTCTTTGGGAAGTCCAGTGTGCCAAAGAAGAAGGCTATTTAAGAGGACTTGCACATTTAGATACCGCCAGCGGTACTAAGCCAATAGTGGAGAAACTACCTCACAACCTGCAAGAAAAATGGGTGAGTGTTGGAGCCAAATACAAAGAAGAATATGATGTCCCCTTTCCCCCTTTCTTTGTGTTTTCTAGATTTGTACAGCAGCAAGCAAGGATCCGGTGTGATCCCAGCTTTTCCTTCATCACCAGCAGTCAACTGCCAAAGGCAGAAAAGCCACTTCGATCCTACAATAGGACTTCAGTGATCGCCCACAAGACAGCGGTTCCCTCTGAGGACCCAGGCTGTCCAAGCAGCTACAAGGTAAACACCTTTGAAGGTCCTGACAGACTTTGCCCACTTCATAAAAAGCCCCATCCTCTAAACAAGTGCAAAGGGTTCAAAAGTAAACCCATCAAGGAAAGGATAGCCTTTCTTAGACAAAACGGCATCTGCTTCAAGTGTTGTGGATCCACTAAGCATCTAGCAAAAGACTGCAAAATACAAGCGGATTGCTCAGAATGTGGCAGTAACAGACACATCACAGCTTTACACCCTGATACATTGCATCAACCACTAGAGGTCGCTGAAGAGCAGAAAGATGAGGGCAGGGAGCAAAAGGATAATTCAGCTACCCCAGTAATGTCCAAATGCACTGAAATCTGTGGCAACAGTACAAGTCCACGCTCATGTGCCAAGATCTGCCTAGCAACAGTGTACCCCACAGGAAAAAAGGAGAAGGCAGTTAAGATGTATGTAGTTCTGGATGAACAGAGTAACAGATCACTGGCAAGGTCAGACTTTTTCGATGCCTTCAACATTACATCAAGTGCTATCCCATACACCCTAAAGACATGTGCAGGAATGATAGAAACTTCAGGAAGAAGAGCTACTGACTTTACTATTGAGTCTCTTGACAAGAGAGTCC
The DNA here is from genome assembly GCA_951230385.1 of Staurois parvus. Lineage (NCBI taxonomy): Eukaryota > Metazoa > Chordata > Amphibia > Anura > Ranidae > Staurois > Staurois parvus. The sequence goes on from CATNWA010017267.1 coordinate 159,577, forward strand.
ATCTCTCACTTCCCATTTTGATAGAGTGTGATATGATACCGGATGATAAAACAGAAATCCCTTCACCAGAAGTAGCCCGTCATCATCCTCATCTCAATTCAATATCTCACCTTATTCCAGCTATCCAGACAGATGCCTCTATTCTTATACTTCTTGGGAGAGACATTCTACAAGTACATAAGGTACGCCAACAAATTAATGGGCCCTTCAATGCCCCCTATGCCCAAAGACTTGACCTAGGGTGGGTCATAGTAGGAGAAGTTTGTCTAGGAGCAGTACATCGGCCTGACAGTGTCAATACGTCAAAGACATCTGTGCTACTGAATGGACGCACATCCCTTCTAAGTCCATGCCAAAACAGCTTTGTTGTGAAAGAAACCCTTAACATCCCAAAACCATACTGTGACTTTCCTTCTAGTTACAATAGAGACATTAGTAGTGGCATGGAGTCTGACACTTTAGGGAACTCAGTATTCCAGAGAACAAAAGATGACGACAAACAAGCAATGTCTATAGATGATCGAGCTTTTCTCCATATCATGGATAAAGAGACTTTCCAAGATGAAAACAACAATTGGGTAGCTCCCTTACCCTTTCGCACACCAAGGTGTTACTTACCCAGTAACAGAGAGCAGGCCTTGAAGCGCCTGAACACACTATGTAAAACCTTGCAAAGAAAGCCTGAAGTGAAAAAAGACTTTACAGAATTCATCAAAAGGATGCTTGATAATAATCATGCTGAAGTAGCACCGTCACTGGATGAAGGTAAAGAACACTGGTATCTGCCGATGTTTGGCGTTTACCATCCACACAAGCCAGACCAAATAAGAGTTGTGTTCGATTCCAGTGCTCAACATGGAGGTGTTTCATTGAATGATGTACTAATGAGTGGCCCAGATCTAAATAACACACTTCTGGGTGTCCTCTTACGCTTCAGGAAAGAGCCTATTGCTTTCACAGGTGATGTGCAACAGATGTTTTATTGTTTCCTAGTGAGAGAGGACCATCGTGACTACCTGCGTTTCCTGTGGTACAAGGATAATGACATAGCTAAAGAGGTGACAGAGTACAGAATGAGAGTACATGTTTTTGGTAACAGCCCGTCTCCTGCTGTTGCCATATACTGCATGCGCAAAGCTGCCCAGAAAGGTGCAGAATGTTATGGTCAAGATGCCAAACACTTTGTGATGAGACATTTCTATTTAGACGATGGACTTGCTTCAGCTAACACACCTGAAGGAGCAGTCGACATTCTCAACAAAGCAAAACAGATGCTGGCGGAGTCTAATCTGCGACTACATAAGATTGCCTCTAACAGCAAACAAGTCATGGAAGCTTTCACCGCAAAAGATAGAGTCAATCCTGAACCTCCCTTCACTAGTGTGGGTGTTGATGTGTTTGGCCCCTGGGCAGTTGTAACACGACGAACTAGAGGAGGCAGTGCTGACAGCAAACGCTGGGCTGTTCTTTTCACATGTCTTTCTACAAGAGCAGTGCATATAGAATTGGTTGAGTCCATGTCGGCATCCAGTTTCATTAACGCTCTAAGAAGATTCTTTTCTATTCGTGGTCCAGCTAAGTTGATTCGCTCTGATAGAGTTACTAACTTTGTAGGAGCATGCAAAGAGCTGCATATATGCTCAAATGATGCAGAACTTCTAGACTATCTTGAAGACAAAGGATGCACATGGATCTTTAACACTCCACACTCATCTCACATGGGAGGTGCCTGGGAGAGATTAATAGGTGTAGCTAGGCGCATTTTAGATGCAATGTTACTCCAAGCTAAACCTACTCGTTTGACTCATGAGACTTTGAGTACTTTCATGGCAGAAGTTATGGCTATCATTAATGCAAGACCTTTGGTACCACTATCTACAGATCCTGATAATCCTACAGTTCTTACGCCTGCCATGCTCTTGACCCAAAAGGTAGACTCTTTATCGGCCCCTTATGGGGACTTTAGTACAACAGAACTTCATGTAAAGCAATGGAAACAAGTCCAATGCCTGGCTGATACGTTTTGGAAGAGATGGAGGAGAGAATACCTGTGTACCTTACAAAGTCGCAAGAAATGGACTGAGACCAGTCCCAACGTCAAAGATGGAAATGTTGTTTTATTGAAAGATAGTCAAGAAAGCAGAAACAACTGGCCTGTGGGAATTGTCACAAATACATTGCCAAGTAAAGATGGTAATGTCAGAAAGGTTGAAGTCAAAGTGACAAAACAAGGGACTGCTAAAGTGTATACTAGACCAGTTTCAGATGTCATTGTTCTCCTTTGAATAGCATTTCTGTTGTGTAGTTGGCACAATACATAGCAGAGAGCTCCTCACTGATAGCGTTCAGGCGAGACATTCGCCATTGAGTTAAATTCCATCCTGTGGATTACAATTGGGGTTGGAGATAGTTTGGCCTTGGCGGCTACTCCAATCCGAAGATGGGTTTATGGACTAAACTATTTCTTCATGTGGGCCATAAGCTTGAAGTACCATAGCCAAAAGACCCTGATATGTTGTGGACTCATGTTTTAGTTTATGTTACCAATCTAGGCCGAAATGTATTTTCTTATGTGTTTTCCCTGTACAGTAGATATGCATGGTCAGTGATATAATATATTATATCAGGCAGGGAGTGTGTTGCCTTCACTGGCTAATTGAATTGAAGTTACTTATATGGGACATGTAGTGAACCACTGCCATCTAGTGGCAAACATGAATGGCAGGTCTCCTCTGCATATGTAAGCTCTCAGACAGGAAGTGACTCTTGGTTTAAGAAGCTCGTCAGCCATTTTAGACTTCTATTCACTGGGGATGCAGTGTGCTTGCTTCTCTCCCAAGGGGCCTGAGACATCATCACCTGTAAGTGCCTTTCTTCTGTGTCATCTGTCATTTATGTTACACTAGTTATTCTATGTATACTGATATGCTGTTATTGTATTGTGTTTCAGTTTCACCTATAAAATAAAGTTGGATTCTTTGGTAGACAACACAAGCAGTGGGCTTCTGTTTGCTGGAGATTCTGACAAGGGTTTAGCTGTCCGTTTAGAGCCACACATAGTCAGTGTTTTGAGAGCGGAACAAACCCATTATTTGTATGCTCACTATGTTTTTTTAGTAGTACAGTGATTTCTTTTGAGAGTGAGGTTTTTTATATATATTTGTTGATGTCTACAAAGAGCTCAAACTAATTTAGGGGAATCTTTGGGGCAATATTCAAACCTTTTTGTAGGAGTGCTGTCTCTGTTTTAGAAAGGACATGGCTAGGGAATTTGTAAATCGTTTCCTCTTTTTGAACTTTGTGCCACCCCTCCTTGGTCTTCTGTCTGTTCTGATCTTTTTCTACTGTTGCTTCCCCCAGTGGGTGGATAATGTGAAAATGAATCGAAATGGTTTGAAAGGAATGTACAGATGTGGTTGTTGCAACATCAGCCCATATGTGGAACAAGCAACAGATTTTAGTCTACAGATGGTGTCAATTAATTTTACATCAACACTTTTGTTAACTGTTTATCGAGTAGAGTGGTTTACAAGATTTAATGAATTAATTGATTTAAGGAGAAATGTTTGTGATTTTACATGGACTGGTAATTGGTACATGCATGTGGAGGGAGAACTTACTTTCTTTACATTGATTGTATATCTGCACATACTCAGCAGTGAAGTTAACCCTATGCTGCACTTCAGTTTGCACCTACCTTTACATGAGCTGGCGATCATCTACTAGAAATTAGATAGAGAAAGATTGACTGTACAAATCCAGATGGTGCATGTATGTGAAAAGATCTTTAATGCATATGTCCTGGGAGGTATGGTGCTATATGTTGAATCCTTGTTCAAGCCGTACAGGTGCTTGTACTCCATAATGAATTTACTGGTAAATAATTGCAGTACAAGCAGCATATTTGGATGAAATGTTTCCCTCAAAAATAAATTGTTGCAATTTCTCCCAGTTCAAAAGATAACATACAAGATGCATCAATTAAAGCAATCTTTTTTTGCAATGACAAGAAGAAAGTGTGGCAGACTTCGTACTATTCATTTTTACAAGGATCCATGTGTTCACTGAGTTCTAACCCCTATAGTTGGGGAGTTTTAAATTTCCTTGGTGATTATCACAAACCACATATCACAAAGAAAAGATTTCCTAGCACACTTACCAGCCATCCTGCAAAAAAACAAATTGACCCTGTCTTACAATTCAGAGTAAAACCAGAAGGTTTTGTTTGCACACATTTGCAAATATATGCGTAAGCAGCAGTGCCCACATCAAGGCTCCTCTGTGTATTGCGGTCCTAACTCTATCATTTTCAGAGTCTCCCAAGTTGGAGCACATATAGCAGTGAATAGATTAAGGTAGGTGTGCCTGGAGGGAGCCCACGCCTCCCCAAACGCACAGGGAGGCACGACACCCAACAAGAGCACAATTGCAGCTAAAGGCATCCAGAGCGTCCCCACACCCAATTCAACCAACTGTACAAAAAACCACCCAAATCTATAACTAGCATTTACAATAAGGAGTACATGGAAAGGCAGCACACATCACAAACAAAAGATTTCTCAGCATACTTACCAGCCAGCCTGCAAAGCAACCAAATTGACCCTGTCTAACAATTCACTTTAAAAAACAGAGGGTTTTGTTTTAGGTTGGGGTGGTTACCACCTTTTTGTAGTTGATTAGTCTACATACAGAAGCTGACAATTTGTTTTGTACAATATGGGTGTCCAGTTTAGCATGAATCCAAGGGGTGGAGGTTTGTAGTAAATGTATATTCCCTCTTGGATACATGCCCCATGGCACCACTAACAGATTAGTCTCTTGGGAGAATTTATAGGCAGTTATACATTTTAAGTATAATAGGAGGTTAGTTTGTTATATTGGTAAGTAAGATCTAAATTTTTGATAATAACGTATGTTACTATTTGTCAGGGCAGGAGCTGAGGAACGGACAGGCAGGCCTAACAATGTAACGCACTGGCTGACGACAACCACCACCCACAGACCAAAGTCCCTCAGGGCGCGGAGTCTAAGTCCCAGGCTGCCCTTCACCAGGGCCCCTGATGGTGGGGATGGACTTGACGCAGCCAGGAACCAGGTCACGGCCCCCGAGACAGCTCAGCTGCGGTAATGGCCGCCGCCAATGGCGTGTAGCTGGTGGAAGAAACAAAAGAGTAGTCATACAAGCCGGGGTCAACAACAACAGGACAAAACAGTACAGGACAGCAGACGAGAATCACAGGTCACAAGCCGGGTTCAGCAACAGAGGGTCAGATCAAAGGAGAATACAAAGAATAGTCAAGTCACAAGCCGAATCAGGATACCAGGAGAGTCACGAGAGTCAGAACAGAGTAATAGTAAACACAAAGACACAAGACACAAGTGCAAAGAGCATGTGCGGGCCACAGGCTTATATGTCATCAGCCACGCCCCTCTGGGGGTGGACCTTAGAGACCTGAAGACATAAAAAGGATTCCCATCATGCACAGCAG
>CATNWA010017268.1:0-180554 GCA_951230385.1 Staurois parvus
TCTTGATGAACTTCCAGTAGAAGTTTGCGAACCCGATAAATCATTGGACGCTTTTCCTGTCCGTGGGTTCAGGACAATCCAGAATTGCAGCGACCTTCTGAGGGTCCATTGCGACCCCCGCGGTGGAGTTAATCAGGCCCAGAAATGTAATGCTAGACTGTTCAAAGCAACATTTCTCTGCTTTAGCGTACAACCCATGCTGCCGCAACCGCCCCAACACCCTTGCTACATGTATCCTGTGCTCCCCCAGGGAGGATGAGAAAATCAAAATGTCGTCTAAGTAGACGATGACAAAGATATCCAGGAAGTCCCTAAAGATGTCGTTTACAAAGTGCTGGAAGGTAGCCGGTGCATTGCACAACCCAAAAGGCATGACCAGGTATTCAAAATGGCCGAAACGGGTGCGGAAGGCCGTTTTTTCACATCATCCCCCTCCCCCTCCCTTATGCGAACCAAGTTGTAGGCTCCCCTTAGATCCAGCTTGGTAAACACTACTGCAGCCTTTAAACTCTGGAATAATTCCGGTACCAATGGTAGTGGGTAACGATTTTTGATTGTGACCCTATTCAGTTCCCGATAGTCAATACACGGCCTCAAGGTCTTGTCCTTTTTTTCCACAAAAAAGATCCCTGCACCTGCCGGAGAAGTGGAGGGACGGATGAATCCCTTCCGGAGGCTGTCCTCAATATAGTCCTTCAGGGCTCCTAATTCAAGCTCAGAAAGGGGAAAAATTCAACCAAAGGGAATTTCTGAACCAGGTCAACAGGACAGTCATACGGGCGGTGGGGGGGTAGAGTATCTGCTCCCCGTTCACTGAACACATCGAGAAATTCATGATAGGCTGCAGGAATCACTTGTTTTAAGCTGGCATCCCCTTCAGAACACAGGAGGACCTGGGGGACCTCCGGGCCCGAAGTTCGGCAAAGTTCCCGACAGTATGGTGAAGGGAACGAGACAACCCCAGTTTCCCAGTCAATTTGGGGGTTATGGGCCCGCAACCATGGGAGCCCCCAGAATGACTGGGAAAAGGATGTGATGCAATAGCATCCAGGCGGAGGAGTTCCCGGTGCTGGCCGGCGATGGAAGTAACAATGGAAGGGGTCTCCTGGTTAACCACCCCTGATTTTATCCGGGAACCATCGGCCAGAAAGATGTGAAACCCCTTCTCCTTTGGATGGAGGGGGATACCCTGCCGGTGAGCAAAATTGATATCCACAAAACAGCTGCATGCCCCCGAATCAACTATGGCCGTCACCTCCACGGTCCTTTCTGAAAGCTGAAGGGAGGGGGGCACAACTAAGTATTGGGATGGATTCATATTGCCAATAGATAAGGAAGATGAGGTGAACTTACTCAGTTTCTGCAGGCAGGAACGTACCATGTGACCATATATATAAAAATGCAGCGCTTGTAAAGAAAGGTGATGATAAGACACAGTCCGATGAGAAAAAGTGCTCCGTATTTCCTAGTGCAGATGGTAAAGATTTACACTAACCAGATAGCGTAAAATTATACGCATGTGTACATAAATCCTGTAGAGTCCCCTTCTGCACTCAGATCTGGTCAAATAGATAGCCGGAAAGGATAGACATCCTACGCCCTCTTGTGGTGAAAGAGTGGTCCAGCAAGTCAGAACGATGCCAATCAGAGTAAGCCTTCTCCCTTCACTGAAGATGACAAGGAGATCCCTTGGGGCCCTTGGAATTAAAGATGGCCGCCGGGCCTCCTCGTGGCACCGGCGGCTTAGTGTCAACGGCGTCCTAGGTCCACCTCGAGGGCGGTGCACTGCGCCTGCGCCGGGACCCATCGCGGCGGGGATCGAGGAGATCCCTGACAGCCCTACTTACTTTGCCCAAACTTAAAGGGGGTATAGGCCTGCAAGACGTTTACAAATACTACCTGGCATGTCACCTAACGAGACTAGTAGACTAGCATGTACATGAGAAAACAAAGGCCAGGGTCTTCCTAGAGAGCGCAGGATCGATAATACCCTTAAATTTACTCCCATGATTACCCGCCCCAAGAATGTTAGGAGCACCTAACTGTGGGCCCTTCTTTACATTGCTTTCAACACAGTGCTTCTTCCCCTATCTGGCCCATGTGGGGGTGCAGGTCTACTCACTCAGTCCTTCTCCTGTGCTGCTGGTGGGTCGGTGGCTGCTTCCAGGCCTTCTAGCTGGGCCACTCCTTCCCTGCCACACAGGTGGTCCTCTCCCAGGGGGCCAGTGAAGTCCCAAGCTTTCCTCCTTCCGAAGTCCTCCTGCCTGGAGGTGAGCCCCTCTCCCATCTGGGCCCCCTTCCAAGCTCCTGCTCTCCAGCCTCACTTCATCTTCCACCCAAACTCTCCTCCAACTCTTCTGCTGCTGAGCAGGCCTGGGTACTCATAAAAGGCTGTCCTGGCCCCTTGCCAAGCCTCTTGTTGGGGATTGGCCAGGATCCTCTAAAAATGCAGGATAGCCACTCCTCATCTCCGCCCACTGCTTCTAGATCTTTCTCCAAGGTTCTAGAGCAGGGGGAAATCCAAGAGCACTAGTCTGCACAGCCTCTCATCTCTGACCACAATTTGACCCCTGCTTCCAAAACGCAGGCTGCTACTTGGCCCTCCTAGCTAACAATTTGAATCTAGCACCCCTGACTAGGAGGGTGCTACATAGAAACAAGTATTCACAGTATTGCACTAAGCTATGAATACCTGTTAGTTAGTATGACCTTATACACTTCACCTATTCACCCCTCCCTCCCCCTCCTTTCCTCTCCAACTCACTTCATATCCCCCCTCCCTCCCCTGTCCCCCACTCGTAGTTTCCCCTAATAGTGTTCTCTCCCTATATTTTCCTCTTACCCCCCCCCCCCCCCCCCCTTTCTTTTTATTTCGCCCTCTCTTCCTGTTCCTTCCCTGCCTACCCCACCTGCTACCAAACTTTTTAAATTAAAGTTCTCATAGCTAAGGCAGCCTCAATAATAGGACAGTGAGACATTGGACACTTGAAAACCCCCGTAACACCCATTTGACTCCTTTTTGGATGTTACAAAATATTGCAAAAAAAATATTGTGTACTCTAAGTTTGTATCTTTATTTCTATTTTTAATAAACACTACCTTATATCCCATGGGGCTGCCTCTTGTTGTGCCTATTATGCTACCTACAACACCCGGTAGTTGGGCTTGGCATATCATGCATGGAAGTCTCAAAACAAATGAGAAAGCCATTCATTTACTTGATATGTAAGATTTAGGTTTCATCATTCTTATATGCCGCTTATGATTTTCTTGTTCTGTTATGAATTTTATCCTTCCATACATCACTGTAATATTGTTATTTTGTTACAAAATTCAATAAGATTTTTGGAAAGAAAATAAGAAGATTCTAAATTTTGAGTTGCCAATAGAACAATTATGAAGAAAGATTTTCCAAAGAGGAGACTTGTTTTGGAGATATTTTCTTCCACTTGCTACTGTGTCTACAAAGACAGAATGGAATTTCTCCCCAAAGACAAAAAGCTTGGGAGAAAATTTACAAACACGGTTTTGCATTGAGCTTTTATGCTCCTATAGTTTATAGTAACCATTGCTTATACTGTAAAAAGGGATAAAGTTCAAACTTGTGGCAAGGTAGGGTTGGCCACAAATACTGACTGTTTGCAACTCATGAGTGACAAACTTATGGGCACATTTGCCTCAGCACCAAAAACAAATCTCCATAGTGCTTACTGTAACTTGACATGTGACCTGTTGTCAGCTGGTAGAGTATGGGCAATAATTGGGCTTGGCAGATGGGCCATCCTCCTCCTCTTTATATCTCAGCTCTCCCAACAACCTTCATATGTGTATACTGTATTATATAGTGTCAGAGTGCTATATAGTGCTGTATATTGCCGCTGCTACACTACAGTAAATTGCAGAGTGGTGGGCTACAGAGAGTGGAGTGTATCCCCCTCCCCAACCCTTCCCATAGGCTGTACAGTGCTCCATAACTGGGAGTTGCATTGTGGTGTGTATAATCCATTGTAATCGCACTGAATAGACCCAACAGCCCTTGTTAGGGCTACTTTTTTCTTGTGCATGTCTGCAATATGTTTGGTTGTTTAGCTCATGATATTCCCTTTCTTTGGGGGGGTTGTGTGTGTGTGTGTGTGTATATATATATATATATATATATATATATATATACACACACACACAGTGGGGCAAAAAAAGTATTCAGTCAGCCACCAATTGTGCAAGTTCTCCCACTTACAAAGATGAGAGAGGCGCCTGTAATTGGCATCATAGGGAGACCTCAACTATGAGAGACAAAATGAGAAAACAAATCCAGACAATCACATTGGCTGATCTGGAAAGAATTGATTTGCAAATTATGGTGGAAAATAAGTATTTGGTCACCTACAAACAAGCAAGATTTCTGGCTCTCACAGACCTGTACCTTCTTCTTTAAGAGGCTCCTCTGTCCTGCACTCATTACCTGTATCAATGGCACCTGTTTGAACTTGTTATCAGTATAAAAGACACCTGTCCACAATCTCAAACAGTCACACTCCAAACTCCACTATGGTGAAGACCAAAGAGCTGTCGAAGGACACCAGAAACAAAATTGTAGACCTGCACCAGGCTGGGAAGACTGAATCTGCAATAGGCAAGCAGCTTGGTGTGAACAAATCAACTGTGGGAGCAATAATTAGAAAATGGAAGACATACAAGACCACTGATAATCTCCCTCGATCTGGGGCTCCACGCAAGATCTCAGCCCGTGGGGTCAAAATGATCACAAGAACGGTGAGCAAAAATCCCAGGACCACACGGAGGGACCTAGTGAATGACCTGCAGAGAGCTGGGACCAACGTAACAAAGGCTACCATCAGTAACACACTACGCCGCCAGGGACTCAGATCCTGCAGTGCCAGACGTGTCCCCTGCTTAAGCCAGTACATGTCCGGGCCCGTCTGAAGTTTGCTAGAGAGCATTTGGATGATCCAGAAGAGGATTGGGAGAATGTCATATGGTCAGATGAAACCAAAATAGAACTGTTTGGTAGAAACACAACTCGTCGTGTTTGGAGGAGAGAGAATGCTGAGTTACATCCAAAGAACACCATACCTACTGTGAAGCATGAGGGTGGCAACATCATGCTTTGGGGCTGTTTCTCCACAAAGGGACGAGGACAACTGATCCATGTACAGGACAGAATGAATGGGGCCATGTATCGTGAGATTTTGAGTGCAAACCTCCTTCCATCAGCAAGGGCATTGAAGATGAAACGTGGCTGGGTCTTCTCAACATGACAATGATCCCAAACATACCGCCCGGGCAAGGAAGGAGTGGCTTCGTAAGAAGCATTTCAAGGTCCTGGTGTGGCCTAGCCAGTCTCCAGATCTCAACCCCATAGAAAACCTTTGGAGGGAGTTGAAAGTCCGTGTCGCCCAGCGACAGCCCCAAAACATCACTGCTCTAGAGGAGATCTGCATGGAGGATGGGCCAACATACCAGCAACAGTGTGTGCCAACCTTGTGAAGACTTACAGGAAACGTCTGACCTCTGTCATTGCCAACAAAGGATATATAACAAAGTATTGACATGAACTTTTCATATTCACCAAATACTTATTTTCCACCATAATTTGCAAATAAATTCTTTCCAGATCAGCCAATGTGATTGTCTGGATTTGTTTCCTCATTTTGTCTCTCATAGTTGAGGTCTCCCTATGATGCCAATTACAGGCCTCTCTCATCTTTGTAAGTGGGAGAACTTGCACAATTGGTGGCTGACTAAATACTTTTTTGCCCCACTGTATGTGTGTGTGTGTGTGTGTTTTGTTTTCTTTCACTTTTTTCTTATTTTTTTAAGATTTTGTGTTCAGGTTTAGGGTTTTTTGTTATCCAAGTTTATTTATTTTATTTTTTTATGGATTGAATTCTTGGTGATACAGGCAAAGTTGCTCTTTGTTACCACATTACTCCCTCTTGCCATAGCTGAGGGAAGAGGCCGAGGTTATTCATGTGCAGCTAGTAGGGAATCAATAGATTCTGAAACCACAGGCCAACGTAATGGTTGGGCTGTACAATTGAGAGACAGGGCACATCTGCCTTGCTTTTCAGACAGTGAGCATGCTATGCACCCAGAGCATGCAGAGGAGATAGTTGAGTGGATACCTAAGATTTTATTACCCTGTGTAATGGAATGGGACCCAGACCGCACTTGGGTATTTCCCTGTCCGAACACATATCCCTGGACACCACCGCTGATCATACAGGAAATAGACAGCACCAGACTCTTCTTAAGACAGGAAGTCAACTGCTTTATTTTTACACAAACACAAGATATATACACAGGGCGGGGAAATACAACCAGGAACAGGAAACACATCAGCAGGCTGTCCCATCAGGGGGAAGGGCTGCCGAAAACAACCCCACCAAACCAAGACACACAATGGAACAATGGGATACACCACCTGGCAGTAGACAATACAGGAACACATGCATCCCATAATAGTTTGCTGACAAGCAAGACAAAATAGAACAATGGGGCAACCACATGGCAGTGAACAAGGAACAACCCCCACACCAATACACAAACATTACATCCCATAATAGTTTGCTAGAACAATGGGATGCAGCCGCATGGCAGAGAACAATGAACAACCCCCACACCAATGTTAGAACATTTCACCCTGTCCCCTAACAGGCACAGGGTGACTTAAACAGGGATTTGGGAAGATGATATAGGGGTCCCTCCACCCCTAAAGTCACTCCCGTCACACCCCGTTTTTCATTCTCCCAGTGGCAGATTAGTACAGCTGCCTCTTCCTCAGGGCTCTGAGGAAGAGGCAAGTCCTCGAAACGCGTCAGCCTATTGGATGTCTATACTCCCTATTGCGGACTGTTACTCAGTGCGGTGCTGACCCAGCTGTTCTTTATGATGTGCCTTGACTATATTGTCGTTTGTGAGTACAACACATACTTTATTTTTTATTAAACATTTTTTATGGTAATGCACTAGGCCTGTGTGCCCTCTGTTTTGTCTTTCCTCACCCTGAAATTCATGGTCTGCTCCACAGGGCTCAACACTGTATTGGTTTACAGCCTCTGCTTGCACCATATCAAGTGTGCTAAATCTACTAGTTATTTGGTATCACATGTGGTAACATTTGGTAACACAAACTTTGTGGTGAACAGTAATATGTCTTCTTGTGTATGAAGAGACGTATTACTGTACAACACAAAGTATTGTGGAAGCAGCAATGATGCCGGTCAATAGCAAAAAGCCTGCAATCCTCAACCTTTTGCTCCTCCCTTTTCAATTCTTCCTCCAATTCATAAGAATCTCCAACTGCATCTGCTGCTACATCTTCAGCCTCAAGTGACAGGGATGGAAGTTTGATAAGAGTATTAAATGTGATGGCTTAGTGAACATCAAACAGAGTAGAGAGGGTCAGCATGGGATAGTGCTTAGCAGGGCCAAGCATTGACTTCAAACACCAGGTACCCCATCCGCAGGTATGAAAGAAAAATATGAATGAAGCCACACCTATGATCAGCATTTCAATGTCAGTTTGGCAAAATTGCTGGCTTTACAGCAGCTCCATACCAGTGGGTGAAGTCTGCCTCCTTCCATGAATTTTCAGCCTGTACTGTACTTTGGTGGCAGCTACCTGGCCACCATTTTCTTTGACCAGAAGGCCATCCCTGTCCTCCACCAGCATGTGGAAGGTAGAGTAGAATGATAGGCAATACCTTTTTTTTTTTTTTTTTATCTTGGATAGAGTAAGGGAGGGTTACCGATATAACCCCTGTCAGTTTTTTTTTTTTTTTTTTTGCATTCTGTGTCCCATTGGAGAGATTTATCTTCACTTCTTGTCCCATAGCCATAACAGGAAGTGAGAAAAACTATGCAAATGAAGGGAATTCCTTGGGATCCCCCCCCCCCCCCCCCCCAGGTCACCAGAACTAGTATCTCCACTGGAACATTTCTTCTCTATTACTCTTCTAGCGACAACCCAAAATTTGGGGTTTCTTTTATCTTCACTTTCAGTGATAATGGTAAACAGGACAAATATAGAGAGAATCTTCCTAACTTGGGCATAGACAGCAATAAAAACTGACAGGAGTTCCAATTCCTCTCCACTCCACCCAGAACTAAAAAAAGTTTTGCCTTTAGTTATACTTTAATGTGTCTGTGTCACTGGATCTCATGGCCAGCACCAGGGTTCACATGACCCTGTGGTTTGGACAGTATGGGAAGGGGAGGTGGTTGAGGTGGACACCATTGTCCTTGGTGACATGGGGACTTGGGTTCCTTAGCCACCAGAAATTTGTGGTGGATGGGCTTATTTACATTGTACATCCTGTGTAGGAACACCTGAGATTTGGGTTATCAAGGAGAGGGACCATTACTGATTTGCCACATATTTTTATCCAAATTGCAAAAGGGAAAATGTCACAGCTCATTTTGCCATCACAGAGCAAAAAATGCACCATATGAAAGAGGTGTTGTGGTGGAATCTGTTACATTCCTAGAGAGTGGAGAATCCACTTTCATAGCCAATGTGACTTGGGTCCTTTGGTCAGGAAAAGGAGCAGCAGTAGTGGTTGTGGCTGCCTAAGCGAGACTTTCAAGACCTTCATCACCATGTATACCCCAGGCCTGGCTGCTGGAAGTAGTCACAGACAGCACCCAATTCATATCATTAATGACTATATGGAGTGAAGATCAGATGTGGACAACCACTTTGACTACCAATGAGGATGGACCAGTGGCTTGAGCTTGGCCAAGCCTCCTTGCCGTGGGTGCACATCTGCGCACCCAACATTATGTTCTGCCCTTCCGTCAAGGTTTCTTGGGAGTTGGGAGTGCACATATTGTGGGCTGGTAACAATGAATGCATCAGTTGTGGCCGGGATGGATTACGTCAGTGGTCGGCAAGCCGCGGCTCGCGAGCCACATGCGGCTCTTTACACGCTTTAATGCGGCTCTTGTGTGCCGGGGCGCCCGCTCCCGTCCCTCCTCTCGGGCAGCAGGGACTCTGCAGCGTGATCCAAAAAAAAAAACAGCCAGGGCAGCGCGCTCAAATGCAATGATTGGCCAGTCTCGCTGCCACTCACATCCTGATAGCCAGTGATTGGATGTCAGGATGTGTGTAGGCGGGGCAGCAGCATGACGAACGTGAGAGGAGCTAGGCTCCTCTCAGTCCGCCCTGAAGAACGGAACGGCGCGGGAACACGGCGGCGAGAGGAACGCGCGGAGCAAAGGTAAAGTGAATTGACACAGGAGGGACTTGGCTTACTACTTGCTACTTACTTACTACTACTATATGAGGGATGAATTAATATGGGGGATGAATTAATATGGGGGATGAATTACTATATGGGGGATGAATTACTATATGGGGGATGAATTACTATATGGGGGATGAATTACTATGGGGGATGAATTAATATGGGGGATGAATTAATATGGGGGATGAATTACTATAGGGGGGATGAATTAATATGGGGGATGAATTAATATGGGGGATGAATTACTATAGGGGGGATGAATTAATATGGGGGATGAATTAATATGGGGGATGAATTACTATAGGGGGGATGAATTACTATAGGGGATGAATTACTATGGGGGATGAATTACTATAGGGGGGATGAATTACTATATGGGGGGTGAATTACTATAGGGGGGATGAATTACTATAGGGGGGATGAATTACTATAGGGGATGAATTACTATGGGGGATGAATTACTATAGGGGGAATGAATTACTATAGGGGGGATGAATTACTATAGGGGATGAATTACTATGGGGGATGATGAATTACTATATGGGGGATGATGAATTACTATGGGGGATGAATTACTATATGGGGGATGGGATACTACTATATGGGGGGTGAATTACTATAGGGGGATGAATTACTATATGGGGGATGAATTACTATAGGGGGGATGAATTACTATAGGGAGGATGAATTACTATGGAGGATGAATTACTATATGGGGGATGAATTACTATATGGGGGATGAATTACTATAGGGGGGATGAATTACTATATATGGGGGATGAATTACTATATGGGGGATGAATTACTATATGGGGGATGAATTACTATATGGGGGATGAATTACTATGGGGGATGAATTACTATGGGGGATGAATTACTATGGGGGATGAATTACTATATGGGGGATGAATTACTATATGGGGGATGAAATTACTATGGGGGATGAATTACTATATGGTGGATGAATTACTATGGGGGATGAATTACTATAGGGGGGATGAATTACTATGGGGGATTAATTACTATATGGGGGATTAATTACTATATGGGGGATGAATTACTATATGGGGGATGAATTACTATATGGGGGATGAATTACTATATGGAGGATGAATTACTATATGGGGGATGAATTACTATATGGGGGATGAATTACTATGGGGAATGAATTACTATATGGAGGATGAATTACTATAAAAACTTATTGAAACTAAAAACAGTGTACCATCCTATGTATTTTCAGTTTTAAAAATGTGGCTCTCAAAATAAATTTCAATCGTGGTTTTGGCGAGATTTGGCTCAGTTGAAAAAAAAGGTTGCCCACCACTGGATTACGTCATTCGATATGTTGCTTCCGGTCAGGGCACATATAAACACGGGGGGGATTGGTGGGGAAGATGCAGGGTGGACACACAGCAAGAGGCAGTGGTGTAAAGGAGTGATCCTTCCAAACAGCAGTACAGGGGTAAGTGATTGGCCATAGATCTGCAAGAGATGTATTGTAGGGAATTTTAGTTGTAACAGCATCTCATTTGATTCACGTTTTTAATGAATGCTCCTGGTTCCAAAACAAAGGGGATTCTGTGACCATAAGTGCAAATATTGACCTCATGGAACCTTCCTAGTATAGAATAGGACATCTGCATTTTTGTGCTGAATTGTTCCCATGAGATAAAGCATAGGATTGGGGGCATTAAGATGTAGTCATATGGTGAGTGACCCATTAAGATTTAACCCTTTACTACCTTTGTGGCATGTTAACGGGGAGGAATTACATGAATGGTTCTCTTCCTCTTGCAGTCCTTTAAATTTTCAATCGTCAGGCTATACAGCGTATATACCTTATATACTTTGATGGATGTATACTGTTGGAAGTGTCTAATACATAGATTATATAGGACACTATGGCTGTGCCCCGCATCCATAATCAGGATACACCATGGCCCTAAATGTCTCCCTCCCATGCTGTTAGTACACCCTGGTAAGCTGTAAGTGATATGTGTACTAGGCCAATTTAATGATGTCTATGTTGGTTGTACAATTCACGTTAACTTATGTATCTTGTATTTTGTTCAAATAGATATGATATTAATCTCCTGAAGAAACAGTAAGGGTGAAACATGTTGAGCTGAAGCTAGACAGATTGGGCTTCCCCAGACCATTCAATATCTTACAATATTGTTGGTGAATTGTCCATGCTGTTGTCGTGGTCAGGAAGCTGCATACCATTAGAGAATAGCAGTGTGTTTGAACCTGTGTGCATTTAACTGTATACAATACTGTTTTGGGTTTTTTAATATGGATAATAAAAGTATATATTTTAACAAATTACGTTCTGATTGTTGCCTAAAAAGTCAATTTAAAAGCTTGCAATTTGTTCATTTTTTGACAAGTTCACCGAACACGCTTCTGATCCGAACCACCACTTACAAATAAGAAAATTCAATTATTTAGTACAATACAGCCTGTGTGACCAAATCCTCCCCATAGAATCCCATAGAATCATTTCACAATGTCTGACTTTGTGTTTGACCCAATAAAAATGAAGGATTTTTTTTATCTAGCTTTAATGATCCCATTTAGCTTTTAGTGGCACTGCATATGAAATCTAAAATAATTAATTGCAGTCGGGCTACTGAAAACTGGGACACATTTGTATAGTAAGAGGGTGCAACTACATAAAACAGGAGATTAATAGAAGATTTATGTAACTATTATTATTATTATACAGGATTTATATAGCGCAGTTTGCTCAGCGCTGTACAATATAACGGGAGACAATACAGCAACAATACAGTTCAATACAAGAGGGTTAGGAGGGGCTGATCCTTGGAACCTACAGTCTAAGAGGGAGGGCCCTGATCCTGGGAGTTTACAATCTAAGAGGGAGGGCCCTGATCCTGGGAGTTTACAATCTAGGAGGGAGGGGCTAGTGGTACAAAAGGTAGTAACTGTGGGGGATGGACTGGTTGGAAGAGTAGAAGATTCCATTATTAGCTGAGGGTAGGATAGGCTTCCCTGAAAAGATCGGTTTTCAGAGATCGCCTAAAAGTGAGCAGAGTAGGCGATAGTCTGATAAATTGGGGTAGAGAGTTCCAGAGGATGGGGGAGGCTCTGGAGAAGTCTTGGAGACGAGCATGGGTGGAGGAGACAAGGGAGCTAGAGAGCAGGAGGTCATGCGAGGAGCGGAGAGAGGACGGTTTGGGTGATATTTAGAGACAAGATTGGTGATGTAATTTGGGGTGGAGTTATAAATGGCTTTATATGTTATTGCTAATGTTTTGAATTTTATCAGTTGGGCAATGGGAAGCCAGTGGAGGGATTGGCAGAGAGGGGTAGAGGATACTGAATGGAGGCCAGTGCAGGGATTGGCAGAGAGGGGTGGAGGACACTGAATGGAAGCCAGTGGAGGGATTGGCAGAGAGGGGTGGAGGACACTGAGTGGAGGTCAGTGAAGGGATTGGCAGAGAGGGGTGGAGGGCACTGAATGGAGGTCAGTGGAGGGATTGGCAGAGAGGGGTGGAGGACACTGAATGGAGGTCAGTGGAGGGATTGGCAGAGAGGGAGGAGGACACTGAATGGAAGTCAGTGGAGGGATTAGCAGAGAGGGGTGGAGGGCACTGAGTGGAGGCCAGTGGAGGGATTGGCAGAAAGGGGTAGAGGGCACTGAGTGGAGGCCAGTGGAGGGATTGGCAGAGGGGGGTGGAGGACACTGAGTGGAGGCCAGTGGAGGGATTGGCAGAGAGGGGTGGAGGACACTGAATGGAAGCCAGTGGAGGGATTGGCAGAGATGGGTGGAGGACACTGAGTGGAGGTCAGTGAAGGGATTGGCAGAGAGGGGTGGAGGACACTGAGTGGAGGTCAGTGGAGGGATTGGCAGAGAGGGGTGGAGGGCACTGAATGGAGGTCAGTGGAGGGATTGGCAGAGAGGGGTGGAGGACACTGAATGGAGGTCAGTGGAGGGATTGGCGGAGAGGGGTGGAGGACACTGAGTGGAGGTCAGTGGAGGGATTGGCAGAGAGGGGTGGAGGACACTGAATGGAGGTCAGTGGAGGGATTGGCAGAGAGGGGAGGAGGACACTGAATGGAGGTCAGTGGAGGGATTGGCAGAGAGGGGTGGAGGGCACTGAGTGGAGGTCAGTGGAGGGATTGGCAGAGAGGGGTGGAGGACACTGAGTGGAGGTCAGTGGAGGGATTGGCAGAGAGGAGTGGAGGACACTGAGTGGAGGCCAGTGGAGGGATTGGCAGAGAGGGGTGGCAGATACAGAACTGTTAGTAAGGTGGATGAGTCTGGCAGCAGCATTCATGATAGACTGAAGATGGGATAGCCTGCGATGAGGTTGGCCAATGAGGAGGGAGTTACAATAGTCAAGGCGAGAGATAACCAGGGAGTGAATACGTTGCTTAGTAGTTTCCGGGGTTAGGAACGGGCGTATCTTGGAGATGTTGCGGAGGTGAGGTCTACAAGATTTTGACAGTGATTGGATTTGGGGCTGAAAGGACAGATGGGAGTCTATGATTACACCGAGTACCCTGGTATGAGGGGAGGGACTGATGATTGTGTCATTGATCTTGATGGAGAAGTCAGGGGGGGGGGGCACAGGCTGGGGGGGAATACTAAGAGCTCAGTTTTGGAAAGATTGAGTTTGAGGAAGTGGAGTGACATCCATGCCGATAACTAGTATTGAAGTAACTTGTTTAACATCCAAAGCTGACATGATGTAATAATGTGACGTAACATTCTTACCGTTCACATTTGTTCACGATCTTATTAGTGAGGCCCTCCACACCTGTCCGTATATCCTCTTGATTGTCTTCGGCTCTGTTATAAGCACATGGATTGGATGCAGCAGGAAATGCATGAAGCACAGGTATGACCCACACCCATTCATCAATATTGGCATTTATGCATTTTTCGCAAAACGTCTTTAAACTGTCACCCAACCTGTAAAACCACAAACAGATAATTATTATTCCTTTCCCATAAATTATATCTATATTCAGGAATAAAAATGGAATATACAGTATGTTGTGGTTTATTGATCTTTAGATAAGGTAGCTGCATTCTTTAATGTGCATGTCAAGCTTTTTTTAATTTTTATTTTTTTTAAACTTTGGATGGAGTGGGAAATGATTAGAACTAGAGATGAGCGAATTATTCAAAAATTCGGTTCGGCTGATTCGCCGAATTCGCCGAATAAATTCGCTTCGAGCCGAATATATTCGCTGCGAATTTAACTTATAAAAAGGGTGTTTCTAGGCTTCAGAGAGCCTTTATATTAGTGCAGAACACTGTACCTTTAATTTAAATGCCCTTGGAGTCTGCTGGGGAAGAGAAATAATACTGTCAGTCAGTATGACATGCAGATGAGTGCCGTCGATCTTAGAATCACCGCACACTTCACTCATTTGGGCAGTCACGGGGCCAAAACCAGAGTGTGGAGCCACAGTGTGGCGGTGGAGGCAGCAGCAATGGGAGGCCATACAGCACCCTATGACAAAATGGAACCCACCCAGCAGTGTGAGGAGACCTGAAAGTGGCACATGGCAGAGTGTGGCGATGGAGACAGCAGCAATGGGAGGCGGTACAGGGACCCATGACACACTCTGGACCTGGCAGCAGCATGAGGAGGCAGTACAGGGGCCCATGACAGATTACGGGCCTGGCAGCAGCATGAGGAGTCGGTACGGGGGCCCATGGCAGATTACGGGCCTGGCAGCATGAGGAGGCAGTACAGGGGCCCATGGCAGAGTGGCAGAGCGTAAGCAGCTAAAATTGAAGGCCATACAGAGGCCTATGTTAAAAAGTCCCCCCAGCAGCGTGGGGAGACGACTATCAAGAGTCCAATGGCAGAGTGGCGGAGCAGAAGCAGCTTCAATTGAAGGCCATACACAGGCCTAGGTTTAAAAGTCCCTCACAGTTAATTCCAATAACGAACTCTACTCCTCCGTGCAATCTACTTACGAGACCCTGGGCAGGTCTGGGTCCAATTTGTGGTAGAGACTGGTTTTTGTTCAGCCATGCTTGAGCGAGTAATAACAGGTCTGTGCTGCCCTTTGGTGTCTGGCTTAATGCGCACAACACTGAACGTCCCAGCGTTTGTCAACGATTTGCCGTTAAGTGATGCAAACCCGCTGAACCACGTTCATGAGGAGCCGGTACAGGTGGCCATGAATCAGTATGGACCTGGCAGCAGCGTGAGCAGACGACAGAGGCACATGGCGCAGGGTGGCAGTGTAGGCAGCATTATTCTGAAGCCATACACAGGCCTAGGTTAAAAAGCGGAAGCCGTCAGCAGCGTGAGCAGACGACAGAGACACATGGCGCAGGGTGGCGGTGGATGCAGCAGTATTCGGAAGCCAAACACAGGCCTCGGTTAAAAAGCGGAAGCCGTCAGCAGCGTGAGCAGACGACAGAAGCACATGGCGCAGGGTGGCGGTGGGGGCAGCAGCAACGGAAGGCCATACAGCACCCTATCACAAAATGGAACCCACCAACAGTGTAAGGAGACCTGAAAGTGGCACATGGCAGAGTCTGGCGATGAAGTCAGCAGCAATGGGAGGCCGTACAGGGACCCATGACACACTCTGGACCTGGCAGCAGCAAGAGGAGGCGGTACAGGGGCCCATGGCAGAGTGACGAAGTAATGCCGTGGGTGCGAAGAAGATCATATACCGTCGTACTTCCATCCATAAGACGGAACAACCTGCGAACCGGGAGCTTTATTGCCCTGACCCGCTGAGCAGCTTCTGGGATACCCAAGAGGCCCATGGCAGAGTGGCGGAGCGTAAGCAGCTTCAATTAAAGGCCATACAGAGGCCTATGTTAAAAAGTCCCCCCAGCAGCAGCGTGGGGAGACGACTATCAAGAGTCCAATGGCAGAGTGGCGGAGCGGAAGCAGCTTCAATTGAAGGCCATACACAGGCCTAGGTTAAAAAGTCCCCCCAGCAGCAGTGTGGGGAGACGACTATCAAGAGTCCAATGGCTGAGTGGCGATCCGGGAAGTCAGCGTTGTGATTGCAGATGCAATGCAGAGATTCTATGAGGTGATGCCGTGGGTGCGAAGAAGATCATATACCGTCGTACTTCCATCCATAAGACGGAACAACCTGCGAACCGGGAGCTTTATTGCCCTGACCCGCTGAGCAGCTTCTGGGATACCCAAGAGTTTGGCTTCTGTGGGGAATATGGTTGAAAACTGAAACTTAAAGGCATGTTGACGGAAGGGCACCAGTGTCAGTGCTCCGGAGGGAATATAGCTTCAAAGCTGACACTTAAAGGTATATCGACGGTCAGAGACCACAGGAAGTGGAGCTTGCGTCTTAAATCGACTGAATGTGGCAGACGTGAAACGTCTACGGGCCATATATGAAATGGGTTGTTCCTCTTTCTGGAATAAGTGTTGGAAATGGCCACTCTTTTTGGTGTGGCGTTTTGTCTATTTAATTCCGATAACGGACTCTACTCCTCCGTGCAATCTACTTACGAGACCCTGGGCAGGTCTGGGTCCAATTTGTGGTAGAGACTGGTTTTGTTCAGCCATGCTTGAGCGAGTAATAACAGGTCTGTGCTGCCCTTTGGTGTCTGGCCTAATGCGCACAACACTGAACGTCCCAGCGTTTGTCAACGATTTGCCGTTAAGTGATGCAAACCCACTGAACCACGTTCATGAGGAGCCGGTACAGGGGGCCATGACATGGCCAGTATGGACCTGGCAGCAGTGTGAGGAGAGCCCCGAAAGTGGCACATGGCGCAGGGTGGCGGTGGAGGCAGCAGTATTCGGAAGACATACACAGGACTAGTTTAAAAAGCGGAAGCCGTCAGCAGCGTGAGCAGACGACAGAGGCACATGGCGCAGGGTGGCGGTGGAGGCAGCAGTATTCGGAAGCCATACACAGGCCTAGGTTTAAAACTGGAACCCAGCAGCGTGAGCAGACGACAAAGACGCACATGGCAGAGGATGGATCTGGCAGCAGTATGAGAAGGCGGTACAGGGGCCCGTGGCACAGTGTGGTGATGGGGGCTACAGCAACTGGATGCCAGAAAGTGGCCGATAGGGCTATATACTGCATGGAATTATAAAGTTGTAAAGACAGCGGCCTATAAGGCTATACACACTATAACAATCATGACTTGATTGACCATTGGCCTATAAGGCTATACACAGCATGAATATCATGACTTATTCTGAGAGTGGTTTGGAAGGCTATATACAAAAAGTAATTCATGAGCTGTCCGGACAGCGGACAATAAGTACATATATACAAATCAATTCATCAGCTGTCCAGCCAGCGGCCTCAAAGGCGACACATATAGAAAGCAATTCATGAGCTGTTCAGACAGCGGCCTCTAAGGCGACAGATATACAAAGCAATTCCCGAGGTGTTCAGGGAGAGCGGCCTGAACGGCTAGGTTATTACTAAATATATTTTTGTGGCCAAACATCGGCCTATAAATAGATGTCTACACAGTGACAAAAAATTATGTCGCCAGACAGCGGCCCCTAAGGCGACAGATATATACAAAGCAATTCCCGAGGTGTTCAGTGAGCGGCTTGAACGGCTAGGTTATTACTAAATATATCTTTCTGGCCAAACATCGGCCTATAAATAGATGTCTACACAGTGACAAAAAAGTAGGTCGCCTTACAGCGGCGTATCCTACAAATTGACATTATAAGAAATGGTTTAGACCAAAAAAAAAAAAAAAAAACTTTGATGCGATGCTATACCTTAGTAGATTGTGGAAAGTCGACAAGTCAAGCGTAACTGTGTACATTACAGAAAATCTTAACAAGACAACCAAACATGTGGCC
The DNA here is from genome assembly GCA_951230385.1 of Staurois parvus. Taxonomy (NCBI): domain Eukaryota; kingdom Metazoa; phylum Chordata; class Amphibia; order Anura; family Ranidae; genus Staurois; species Staurois parvus. The sequence goes on from CATNWA010017268.1 coordinate 18,086, forward strand.
AAACCGTGACCGATACAACAAGTTAACAATGTAAGAAACAGGAGGGGGCCAAACCGTGCCAATAAATAAACAGTCCACCTCATTGATGAGATGGACAACACGTGTCAAATAAATATTTAAAAAAATTGCTATTCCATCGGTCTGGAACTGGTCGACTATAAATAATTAAAAAGTTTAAATTCATGTGACAGTCGTCCAGCGACGTATAAATAATTTAAAAAAACCAATTCATGAGGGGGCCCGACCAGCAGAGTATAAGTCATTAAAAAGGTTCAATTCATGTGACGGTCGTCCAGCGAAGTATAAATAATTTAAAAACCCCAATTCATGAGGGCCCGACCTGCAGAGTATAAGTCATTAAAAATGTGCAAAACATGAGTCGGCCGACCAGCAGCCTCTCAATAAAATATATATACAAATGTACGGATCAGGTGGAGGTCTTCCATTTGTCCCTAATAACATGTTTGGGGCATGATTCATGGCGGATTTAGTCAGTTGTGTCAGGAACTGGTGGTTTGAAATCCAGACTAATCCACGCCTGATTCATTTTCACAAACGTGAGTCTCTCCACACTTTGGGTGGACAGTCGTGTCCTCCGCGGAGTTACAATACCTCCTGCCGCACTAAAACACGCGCTCCGATGCCACGCTACTGGCCGGCATGACAGCCTTTCAAGGGCAAATTCAGCTAGTTGGGGCCAAAGGTCAAGTTTTCGTTGCCCAGTAGTCAAGGGGATTGTCTACCTCGGTTGGCAGGGTGCTGTCCAAGTAGGCCCAAGCCTGTTGTTTGAGGTCCTGCTCCAGGTCCACCTGATGCTGCTGCTGCTGCGGCTGGTTAGTAGTTTCCTCACTGCGCTGGTGAAGAAAGCTACTCATCATCGACTGCAGACTGAGGCAGCCGCTGCTGGTGGAGCTGCCACTGCTCCTACCACCCCACCCCTCCCCTGCTGCCATGGCAGCGGAACGCGAGCGCACAGGGCCCACAGTGTCTGAGGATGGACGTTGGCGCACAAAGGCAGAGACCAACTGACTACATAGGTGGTTTTTATAGTACTTTATTTTGGCCTCCCTCTCAGCAGGTGTGAAAAAGGCCACCATTTTTGAACGTAGCGAGGGTCCAACAAGGTGGACAGCCAAAAGTCATCCCTCTGTCTGATGGTTATTATTCGGGCTGTCGCTACGCAAGCAACCGAGCATGCTATGGGCCATTTGTGCCAAGGAATGCGAGGGAACTCCCTGCCTCCATCTCCACAGCATACTGCCACGGTGCGTCTGGGTCCTCTGTCTCCTCCTCCTCCTCTACCAGATGCTCCTGCTCCTCCACTCCTGTCCGCTGAGTGGAAAAACCACCCATTTCACTCAATAATTCCTGAGCACCAATGTCCTCCTCTACCTCCTCCTCTTCTTCCTGTCCTGCCCCCACAGGGGTCATGTGGCGTTGAGATCTGTGCGCCACGTCTACCGCACCCTGACCAGCCATTGTTAACAGCATTCATTTGTTCCAGGACGTGCAACAGAGGAATGACGTCGTTCATCCCATAGTCCTGCCGACTCACGAATAGCGTGGCCTCCTCAAAGGGCCTGAGCAAGCGGCAGGTGTCACGCATGAGCTGCCAATGGCTGACATCGAAGTTACACAGGGGAGTACCTTTATCCGCTTGTAACATCAGGAAATCGGTGATGGCCTTTCGCTGTTCGTAAAGGCGGTCTAACATGTGTAGGGTTGAATTCCACCTTGTTGCAACGTCGCAGATCAGGCGATGCTGTGGAATTCCGTTCTGCCGCTGCAGCTCAAGGAGGGTGTGCTTTGCGGTGTAGGAATGGCTGAAATGCATGCAAAGTTTACGTGACATTTTAAGGATGTCTTGCAGTGGGATGGTGGATTTTAGGAACCGCTTGACAACCAGATTGAACACGTGAGCCATGCATGGCGCATGGCACAACCTTCCTTGACGCAGAGCAGACACCATGTTCTTTCCGTTGTCGGTCAACATGGTTCCGATTTTCAGTTTGCGCGGAGACAGCCATCTGTCGATTTCTCTGTTCATTACACTCAGAAGTTCCTCCCCTGTGTGACTACGTTCGCCAAGGCATACCAGGTGCAGCACAGCGTGACACCGTTGCGCCCTGCACATGTGATATGCCGGTCGGTAATGGGACTTGGCACGGGGGGTGGCGGCTGAGGACACGGCGGAAGAAGAGGTGGTAGAGGCGGACATCTTTGCTGGACCAAGGACGTGCAAACGTGGAGGCAAAAGCGGCGTGACCTGTCCAAGTTGCTGGTGCGGCTGTGCCGGCACCACGTTCACCCAGTGGGCCGTAAATGACATGTACTGTCCCTGACCGTAGTTACAGCTCCACACGTCAGCGCTGCCGTGCACTTTGGCAGAGACCGACATGCTCAAAGACTGGCCCACCATCTCTTCTACATGTGAATGCAGGGCTGGCACTGCCTTTTTTGGTGAAAGAAGAAATGCCGGCTTGGCACTCTCCACCGCGGCGCGCGGCACAAGCCATCATTTCTCAGGAAAGGTGCTGAGTCCACCACTTGGAAAGGGAGGGACTGCAGCACCAGCAACTTGGACAGGAGGACGTTCAGCTTCTGCACCGTCGGTGCTGTGCTCGCAAACTGTTGTCTCTTGGAAACGGATTCCAAGAAAGACTGCTGACGGAATCCGACGAAGAGGAGTAGCAGGAGAAGGAGCATCTGAACGAGCGGAAGATGCCAACGAGCGACAACTCCCCTCAGCAGAGTTTGTTGGAGCCTTGACTGGCTTGATAGAGGGCGATTGACGTCGGGGTGACAGCAAGTAACGGAGCGGTGAGTGGAGCGGGGGCTGGGGCAGGCAGAAACCGCCGTATCTTGATCACGGTTTTCCCCAGGCCACCCGAATGGCCAACGCTGCATATGCTGACGCAACGCTGTAGTCCCCAACATGGGCCCCCTGGCCACGCTTGACATAAGGGGAAAGGGGGGGGGAGGGGAGGGTGCTTTCTGGCCACATAGTCGAAACATACGGCCAAACGGTTACTTCGGATCGGGCGGTCTTGAGGAAAAAATTGCCACACCGCGAGTAGGGGAAACTTTGCCCCCGCGATAACTCTCACTGGCTGACTGCTACTTCCTCCCTGCACACCGGCACCATGCCACAGAGCCATGGGGTGGTAGGCTGCAGTGGAGCCTGGTGCTTCTACTCCATGGCCGGTTTGCCTCCACTGACAATGCTGCGACCCCTAAGCTGCCTCCTGGGCAACCCACCGACTGTTTTTGCTCGCTGACCAAGCTGGCACCCCTTTCTCCTGATGATGCGGAAGCAATAGCCTGATGGACGACGAGGCTGCCAAGTGTGAGTCAGCCAGTCATCAGTCAGTCAATTAGGTCTCCGCCTCACTACGAGCCCCTGCTCTGGCTGCGTGTGGTCAGGAGACAGACCTGGTCCCTAGACCGGCTACCAAGCACTCTCCTCGCCAGTACTTCTTCGCGCTGGCTGCTGAAGAGGCGGATGTCTCCCCCCATTCCTGACCGCCCTCTGTTAGCTCTTCCTCACTGTACAGTGGGCTGAGCCCACAGCATGCGATACTTTGCTTGGTGAGGGACACCAAAGGACAGGGCTGCAGGTAGAGGATCACGTGATCATTCAATTAGGGCTTGCTCCCGGGCCATAGCCAACTAACGGTTGTGTCTGACGTACCCACCGACCGTTTGGCTGTAGGTGTCCAGAGGTGACCTGGGAAGAGGAAAGAGTCCGACCGAGCTAACCTTCGATGAAGCAGGGTTGTCGAAAAGGGTGGAGACACGACCGCTGGATGACACCGGAGCACGGGCTCTGGTTGCGACTAGTGCTTGCCTCGACCCTTACCTCTGCTGCCCACGTCTGCTCGCTCCTAAAACATTGCCTCCTCTGGGCCACTCCTCTGCGTGTTGTCTGACACCTTACTCTTTAATTCTATAAGCACCCCAAAAATAACGTAACAATTCTGTGTCCCTGAGTAACAATTCTGTGTCTGTCCCTGAGTAACAATTCTGTGTCCCTGAGTAACAATTCTGTGTCCCTGATAACAATTTTGGGTGTCTGTCCCTGAGTAACAATTCTGTGTCTGTCCCTGAGTAACAATTCTGTGTCCCTCAGTAATGATTCTGTGTCCCTCAGTAACCAATTCTGTGTCCCCTGAGTAACAATTCTGTGTCCCTGAGTAACAATTCTGTGTCTGTCCCTGAGTAACAATTCTTGCTGTGTCCCTGAGTAACAATTCTGTGTCCCTGAGTACAATTCTGTGTCTGTCCTGAGTAACAATTCTGTGTCCCTGAGTAACAATTCTGTGTCCCTGAGTAACAATTCTGTGTCCTCAGTAACGATTCTGTGTCCCTCAGTAACAATTCTGTGTCGCCCTGAGTAACAATTATGTGTCCCTGAGTAACAATTCTGTGTCTGTCCCTGAGTAACAATTCTGTGTCCCTGAGTAACAATTCTGTGTCCCTGAGTAACAATTCTGTGTCTGTCCCTGAGTAACAATTCTGTGTCTGTCCCTGAGTAACAATTCTGTGTCCCTGAGTAACAATTCTGTGTCCCTGAGTAACAATGAGTACAATTTCTGTGTCCCCTCAGAAACAATTCTGTGTCCCTGAGTAACAATTCTGTGTCCCTGAGTAACAATATCTGTGAAAAAAAAACAATTCTGTCCCTGAGTAACAATTCTGTGTCCCTCAGTAATGATTCTGTGTCCCTCAGTAACAATTCTGTGTCCCTGAGTAACAATTCTGAGTCTGTCCCTGAGTAACAATTATGTGTCCCTGAGTAACAATTATTGTGGTGCCCCTGAGTAACAATTCTGTGTCTGTCCCTGAGTAACAATTCTGTGTCCCTGAGTAAACAATTCTGTGTCCCTGAGTAACAATTTTTGTGTCCCTGAGTAAAAATTCTGTGTCCCTGAGTAACAATGAGTAACAATTCTGTGTCCCTCAGTAACAATTCTGTGTCCCTGAGTAACAATTCTGTGTCCTGATAACAATTCTGTGTCCCTCAGTAACGATTCTGTGTCCCTCAGTAACAATTATGTGTCCCTGAGTAACAATTCTGTGTCTGTCCCTGAGTAACAAATTCTGTGTCTCTGAGTAACAAATCTGTGTCCTGAGTATAAGCAATTCTGTGTCTGTCCCTGATAGTAACAATTCTGTGTCCCTGAGTAACATGATTATGTGTCCCTGAGTAACAATTATGTGTCCCTGAGTATAACAATTCTGTGTCCCCTGATAACAATGAGTAACAATTCTGTGTCCCTCAGTAACAATTCTGTGCCCTGAGTAACAATTTCTGTGTCTGTCCCTGAGTAACAATTCTGTGTCTCTGAGTAACACAATGAGTAACAATTCTGTGTCCCTGAGTAACAATTCTGTGTCCCTCAGTAACAATTCTGTGTCCCTGAGTAAACAATTCTGTGTCTGTCCTGAGTAACAAATCTGTGTCCCTGAGTAACAATTCTGTGTCCCTGAGTAACAATTCTGTGTAACTCTTCCCTGAGTAACAATTCTGTGTCCCTCAGTAACAATTCTGTGTCCCTGAGTAACAATTCTGTGTCTCTCCTTGAGTAACAATTTCTGTGTCCCTGAGTAACAATTATGTGTCCCTGAGTAACAATTATGTGTCCCTGAGTAACAATGAGTAACAATTTTCTGTGTCCCTCAGTAACAATTCTGTGTTCCCTGAGTAACAATTCTGTGTCCCTCAGTAACAATTCTGTGTCCCTCAGTAACAATTCTGTGTCCCTGAGTAACAATTCTGTCTGTCCCTGAGTAACAATTCTGTGTCCCCTGAGTAACAATTCTGTGTCCCCCTGAGTAAACAATTCTGTGTCTTTCCCTGAGTAACAATTCTGTGTCCCTGAGTAACAATTCTGTGTCCCTGAGTAACAATTATGTGTCCCTGATTAACAATGAGTAACAATTATGTGTCCTGAGTAACAATTCTGTGTCCCTGAGTAACAATTCTGTGTCCCTGAGTAACAATTCTGTGTCTGTCCCTGAGTAACAATTCAGTGTCCCTGAGTAACAATTCTGTGTCCTTGAGTAACAATTATGTGTCCCTGATTAACAATGAGTAACAATTATGTGTCCCTGAGTAACAATTCTGTGTCCCTGAGTAACAATTCTGTGTCCCTGAGTAACAATTCTGTGTCTGTCCCTGAGTAACAATTCTGTGTCCCTGAGTAACAATTCTGTGTCCCTGAGTAACAATTCTGTGTCCCCGAGTAACAATGAGTAACAATTCTGTGTCCCTCAGTAACAATTCTGTGTCCCTGAGTAACAATTCTGTGTCCCTGAGTAACAATTCTGTGTCTGTCCCTGAGTAACAATTCTGTGTCCCTGAGTAACAATTCTGTGTCCCTGAGTAACAATTCTGTGTCCCTGAGTAACATGAGTAACAATTCTGTGTCCCTCAGTAACAATTCTGTGTCCCTTAGTAACAATTCTGTGTCCCTGAGTAACAATGAGTAACAATTCTGTGTCCATGAGTAACAATTCTGTGTCCCCTGAGTAACAATTCTCTGTCCCTGAGTAACAATTCTGTGTCTGTCCTTTAGTAACAATTCTGTGTCCCTCAGTAACGATTCTGTGTCCCTCAGTAACAATTCTGTGTCCCTGAGTAACAATTCTGTGTCCCTGAGTAGTAACAATTCTGTGTCTGTCCCTGAGTAACAATTCTGTGTCCCTGAGTAACAATTCTGTGTCCCTGAGTAACAATTCTGTGTCTGTCCCTGAGTAACAATTCTGTGTCCCTCAGTAAACGATTCTGTGTCCCTCAGTAACAATTATGTGTCCCTGAGTAACAATTCTGTGTCTGTCCCTGGAGTAACAATTCTGTGTCCCCCTGACTAACAATTCTGTGTCCCTGAGTAACAATTCTGTGTCCCTCAGTAACGATTCTGTGTCCCTCAGTAACAATTATGTGTCCCTGAGTAACAATTCTGTGTCTGTCCCTGAGTAACAATTCTGTGTCCCTGAGTAACAATTATGTGTCCCTGAGTAACAATTCTGTGTCTGTCCCTGAGTAACAATTCTGTGTCCCTGAGTAACAATTCTGTGTCCCTGAGTAACGATTGTGTGTCCCTGAGTAACGATTGTGTGTCCCTGAGTAACGATTGTGTGTCCCTGGAGTAACGGTTCTGTGTCCCTAAGTAACGGTTTCTGTGTCCCTGAGTAACGGTTTTGTGGCCCTAACTCTGTCCCTAATACAGACAGGTCTGTCTCTCTTGAATGACTGGAGGCTAATGGAGAATTCTAAAATGGGCCCGCGATTTATAGCTCCACCATTACACAGTGCTGGCTGGCTGGCTGCTGATTGGCTAATGCGATCACATGTCATGAATGAATGCATTATGGGTCAGCGCGCCTTGTCTGCGCGCCTTCCCAGAGATCCCGGCTCCGTCGCCACACATGTCGCCGCCATTTTTGGGAAAATTTGATTCGTGCGTTCCGAAGATTGGGCTAATCTTCGGATTCATCGCGAATCAAATATTTCCCAATCTTCAAAACAAATTCCACTTCGCCATGTTCGATTCGCTCATCTCTAATAGGGTGTATTGGATATACGGAGTGTGTACAGGGTGCACTGGGTGTTCAGTGCCCTGATGATCAGTGTAGCCCCACTCAATGCCACCTGTCAGTGCACATCAAAGCTATAAAGACAGCCACTATAGTAGATATAAAAGTCCATAAGTAGTGCAGCGAGTTCAAAAAACACTGGTGGGTATCAAGGCAATGTTCTCACCACCGCCAGATCGCAAACAATGGCGATTCCCGCATCACTTCCAGTCACTTCACAGCCTCGCCCTGACGTGTTTCGTCATATCTGACTTAGTCATAGGGATCCGGCGGTGGTGAGAGCATTGCCTTGATACCCACCAGTGTTTTTTTGAACTCACTACACTAATTATGGGCTTTTTATCTACTTCTAGTGGCGGGTCTTTATAGCGATGAAAGGTGTCATTTTGTACTGCACTCATTGGGTTTTATTTTTTTGTTTCCACATGTCACTAATCCTGAATAGAGAGAGGAAGGGGCAGGAGAGTGTTATCCATGTTGCTATAAGTTCCTGTTTATTAGGAATTTGTTGACCTATGATCTGAAGTGGTGGCGGCTGATCACGGGGAATTGGTTGAGGCTGAGCAGTTTTAGAGGAGTGTGGATAATATCCATTCTGATGGATTCTCCTTCCCATTTTTGGATCCACTTTTATAAGCGATTTTGGCCAACCATGAGAATGGGAGGCATGGCTGCCTGGGAGTGCACACCCGAAAGGGGGGATGCCATCTTTATTGCACGTGGTGATCTTTTGGGAATTGGAAGAATTTATTTGGTGGAAAAGATTTTCTTATGGACTTTCAGTTTTTTCACCTATATCTTTAACCTCTTGGCACTGGCCACATGCAAATGTGCGGCCTCCGGCGTCGTCTCTGCCTTGATGCTGAGCGACCGCACATTTGCGTGCAATTAAGAAAAACATGTGCTTAAAGCACGCGCCCTGCACTCCCAGCACACGTGTCCGGTACTCACGGAAAGGTCCCGATCTCCACTTTCAATCGGGACCTTTCCTGATAATATGACCGCCGAGATGGAGAATCACGGCAATCACATGACCCTAAAACCCCACCCCGCCTCCCGGCTTCTGAGACGCTTAAAGGGCCGAGAGGTGCCAGCGCCAAGGACTTAATGATCACTAATTTATTTATTTATATGCACTTATATATTTCAACGCGCTACTGAATCACTTTGAAGGTTCTTTTTGTTGATCATGTTTATTTGTATAAAAGTGGCAGCATTTATTATAATTTAATTATTCTTGATTTAAATTTCATCACGCATCTAGCGCATAGTTTTGGGTTTTATATACATCCCCCTGCGCTGCTAGGAAGTCTAAAAGTTATTAATGCTGCTCACACCCTATCCTCTACCTATGTGCGGATAATAGAATGAAATATACAAAAAATGGTGTGGCGCTATTTCATAAATATATAATAAAAATAAAATGCAAGATAAAATGACAAAAATATAAGGTGCAAATAACTAAATAATCACAAATATATATAAAAAATATTGTGTAAGATCCTACAGGATCTATATGGTGTTAAGCACATGATAACTTGAATCAAACAGTGCAATATATTTTGGTCCTATACAGGGACCTTGTTAGTGACAACAACCTGTCCCCAATGGGACCAACCCAAAAAATATTATGTGAAGCAAAAGTGAGTCCCTATACAGGGATATATAACAAATATTGTAAGTGATCAGTGTATCACTCCACATATGCTACTAAAGTATATACAACTTTAACCAAGTGTCCAAACAATGCCAAATATACAACAACAATTGATGTGTAGCAGTGCTTTTTCTCCATTAAAGTGCTCCAGTGCTGGGTGCAAACGGTGAGTAAAAATCTTAGATGGCATACACAATCCAAAAATTGTCCCTAGTATGTATATATGAATGTGAGTTTAGGGACCTTAGATTGTACGCTCCTCGGGGGCGGGGACTGATGTGAATGTACAATATATTTGTGTAGCGCTGCGTAAATTGACAGCGCTATAGAAGTACCTAAAATAAAATGACAAAATGTACGTTGAGGTGGAGTTACAGGAAGCGATGTCATTCCGTTGTCATCCAGAAGTGGTGAGATACCTTGGAGGTTAGAGCAGTCTGTGCCGCACTGTTAGTGGAGCCAGACAAACAAGCTGTTGAAACTGGGTGCATGGCGGAATGCAGTTATAAATGTGACACGTGCGGTCGGTTTAATGTTGGAATTGTGTATTCCTAATAAAAAACCTTGTTACGCTATTGGAGCCTTTTTAAATTATATGATGTTCCTGTTTACATATGAGTGAAAAAAAATAAAGGAGCGTGACCCCTCCCATATGGAAGAAAAATATAATTAAAATATATTTTAAAAATATTATTCCCAAATATATTGCCATAGATTTGAAATGCTACAATTTTGGCCGTATCCACCTATATTGTAAAGCGCTGCGCAAACTGTTGGCACTATATAAATCCTGTAGAATTTTATATATATATATATATATATATATAGCGCACGTTGAAATGCGTTATTACAAAATATATGTAAAAATATATGTTAAAATGACTTTTTATATGTAAAAAAAAATCTGAAGAATATAGTCAAAATATATTTAGTAAAAAATTCAGATTTTTTTAACACATAAAAAAAGTAATTTTAACATTTTTACATATATCTATCTGTAAATGCATTCCAAAAATATAGATTTGTATTTTTTAAAGACATACAGTATATTTTACATGTATTTTTAAAAATATTTTTCATACATTTGTAATAAAACGCATTTCAACATGCAGTATATATATATAATTTGAAATATATTGAATATGGCCAAAAATGTAGCATTTCAAATATTTTTCTTCTATGTGGCTATAGTCCTTTTTCCCATTGTTGAATGGTTTGAAGACACATGTAGTGTAGGGATGTTGGTACTAGTAATATTTGCAGGGATATCTACTGTTGAAACTAGAAGGAAGGTTTATAATGCTCCTAGGATAACCTCTCACCAATATAGAGCCAAACAATGTTTTAGAGGTTTACTTTGATACATGTGTGCTGAGAACAAAGAACAAATCCAGAACCCACCGTTTGATGTATTACAAGAAATGCTGGAATAACTCACCGTGGAATTTCATGGACTGTATCTTTTGCTCTCTGAAGTTCATAAATCATCTCTTTTTTGGGCTTTTTATCCAAACACAAAGCACTGCATAGATTAACAATCCTGTCTCTCTGAAGAGAGATTTGACAATGATCCATTACAAGGACACAGACCAGCCCAGTCATTAATTGCTTCTTAATGGCATCCTCTTCTACTTTTTCTGCTTTTCTTTTACCCAGGAAAGTTTCACAGATTTTACTGAGACTGTTCAAGATGAGTTTTTGTACCTATGTCAAGAAGAAATCACAATCATTCCCAATAAAAACAAGGACACTTTATTCATCAATGTCAGAGAAACACTGGCTGCAGCTGCTGCCCTGCAATGCTAGAATCATTTTTTTACAATCAAAAAACCACCTCCAAAATATAATACTACAACCCCCACAAACACAAACAACACCGTCCCCTGAAGGTGTAACAGATTCTATATGTGAAAGTGTTTAACAAAATAAAATAAATTAAACAACAACTATAAAGTCCATTAATAAGTCCATCAACTATTACCCCTAATTACCCTAAAATATCATAGTGAAAAAATAATTCAAAAACTGTTCAAAATTCTTCCAACGATTTCCCAGATCTTTATACCTCAAAAAAAGAAAAAATATCACATAGTGCATTATCCTTCATATAACATCAATTCAATTCATCCCCCGCACTTCACAGTGAATAAATGTTGCAAAAGTAAAAACCGTGAAAAAACATGAATTAATTAGTGAAAACACTGTGTGTGTGAATCACCCTTCAATGCCACAAAAAGTTGCAAATCAGTGTGCACTTCTACTTAAAGTAAGGGTACCCTTACCAAACACTCCAAAAAACATATGCTTATACTGATCCAACAGCTTTCCTAGGAATAGGTCATCTCCACAATCCTCCCTGGATTCCTTAACCTCAATGCTCCCAATGACTCCAGGCGCTTTACTCCATCCAGAGATAAAATATGAGGGACAGAATAGTGTGATACCGCCAATCATATGATAATAGGACCTTTATTTATACTGCTTACATCAAAAAAAGCCTTTAAAAACACTTGTTTGTAATATATAGACCTCACAGCCATCCAGGAAAACGTCCATGTACTCCAGATACGATTGTTTCCCTTCTCCAAAATGGGCGCCGGTCAACTTCCGGTTCCTGTGTGTGTCTTGACGTCACTTCCCTTGACGCGTTTCGTCATCGACTTAATCATAAGGGGTCATGATTAAGGATCCCACACAAAGGCACATCGTGGAGATCGCCACACACTAACAACACTTAGTACAGGGACCTTACGCCTGCTGGGTTGAATGAAGAAAAAAACTTTTAGTGTGTACCACCTACAGGTGAAACTCAAAAAATGAGAATCTGGTGCAAAAAGTTGATTTATTTCAGTGCAGCAACTTAAAAGGTGAAACTAATATATGAGACTCATTCCATGCAAAGCAAGATAGTTCAAGCCGTGATTTGTCATCATTGTGATGATTATGGCTTACAGCTCATGAAAACCCCAAATCCACAATTTCAGAAAATGAGAATATTGTGAAAAGGTGGAATAATCTCGGCTCAAAGTGTCCCACTCTAATCAGATCATTCAGCCATAACACCTGCAAAGGGTTCCTGAGCCTTTAAATGGTCTCTCAGTCTGGTTCAGTAGGAATCACAATCATGGGAAAGACTGCTGACCTGACACCATCACTGACACCCTCCATAAGGAGGGAAAGCCTCAAAAGGGAATTGCAGAAGAAGTTGGATGTTCCCAAAGTGCTGTATCAAAGCACATTAATAGAAAGTTATGTGGAAGGGAAAAGTGTGGAAGAAAAAGGTGCACAAGCAGCAGGGATGACCACAGCCTGGAGAGGATTGTCAGGAAAAGGTCATTCAAAAGTGTTGGGGACTTTCACAAGGAGTGGACTGAGGCTGGAGTCAGTGCATCAAGAGCCACCACACACAGACGGATCCTGGACATGGGGCTTCAAATGTCGTATTCCTCTTGTCAAGCCGCTCCTGAACAACAAACAACATCAGAAGCGTCTTACCTGGGCTAAAGAAAAACAGACCTGGTCTGTTGCTCAGTGGTCCAAAGTCCTCTTTTCTGTTGAGAGCAACTTTTGCATCTCATTTGGAAACCAAGGACCCGGAGTATGGAGGAAGAATGGAGAGGCCCAAGGACCCCGAGTATGGAGGAAAAATGGAGAGGCCCAAGGACCCAGAATATGGAGAGAAGAATGGAGAGGCCCAAGGACCCCGAGTATGGAGGAAGAATGGAGAGGCCCAAGGACCCCGAGTATGGAGGAAGAATGGAGAGGCCCAAGGACCCTGAGTATGGAGGAAGAATGGAGAGGCCCAAGGACCCCGAGTATGGAGGAAGAATGGAGAGGCCCAAGGACCCGAGTATGGAGGAAGAATGGAGAGCCCCAAGGACCCCGAGTATGGAGGAAGAATGAGAGAGACCCAAGGACCCCGAGTATGGAGGAAGAATGGAGAGGCCCAAGGACCCCGAGTATGGAGGAAGAATGGAGAGGCACAAGGACCCCGAGTATGGAGGAAGAATGGAGAGGCCCAAGGACCCCGAGTATGGAGGAAGAATGGAGAGGCCCAATGGACCCCGAGTATGGAGGAAGAATGGAGAGGCCCAAGGACCCAGAGTATGGAGGAAGAATGGAGAGGCCCAAGGACCCCGAGTATGGAGGAAGAATGGAGAGGCCCAAGGGCCCCGAGTATGGAGGAAGAATGGAGAGGGCACAAGGACCCCGAGTATGGAGGAAGAATGGAGAGGCACAAGGACCCCGAGTATGGAGGAAGAATGGAGAGGCACACACTGCAAGATGCTTGAAGTCCAGTGTGAAGTTTCCACAGTCTGTGTTGATTTGGGGAGCCATGTCATCTGCTGGTGTTGGTCCACTGTGCTTCATGAAGTCCAGGGTCCCCGCAGCCGTCTACCAGGAGATTTTGGGGCACTTCATGCTTCCTTCCGCAGACGAGCTTTATGGGGATGCTGACTTCATTTTCCAGCAGGACTTGGCTCCGCCCACACTGCCAAAAGCACCAAAACCTGGTTCAATGACCGTGGGATTACTGTGCTTGATTGGCCAGCAAACTCGCCTGACCTGAACCCCAAAGAGACTCTATGGGGCATTGCCAAGAGAAAGATGAGAGACATGAGACCGAACAATGCAGAAGAGCTGAAGGCCGCTATTGAAGCATCCTGGTCTTCCATAACACCTCAGCAGTGCCACAGGCTGATAGCTTCCATGCCACGCCGCATTGAGGCAGTAATTGCTGCAAAAGGGGCCCAAACCAAGTACTGAGTACATATGCAGCTTCTACTTTTCAGAGGTGCGATATTGTTCTATGTACAATCCGTGTTTTATTGATTGCATGGAATATTCTCATTTTCTGAGATTGTGGATTTGGGGTTTTCATGAGCTGTAAGCCATAATCATCACAATGATGACAAATCACGGCTTGAACTATCTTGCTTTGCATGGAATGAGTCTATCTCATATATTAGTGTCACCTTTTAAGTTTCTGCACTGAAATAAATCAACTTTTTTTACACGATATTCTAATTGTTCGAGTTTCACCTGTAGATTAGGCTGACGGGTGAGGGCGATCAGGGTATTTATTTAAAGGGTGTCATGTTCCAAACATGTTGTGGCCACACACAGACCTGTAATAGTTCCTCGAGGGAAGGAAATTCTATATTACTTGATGCTAATGTTTAGGTTTTACCAATTGTGTATTTTGAAATTTTTAAGCAAGTTGATTACAGAAAATGACAAGAATCTTTTATTAAAATAGAACTATAGGAAAAAACTTTTTTCCCCCCCCATTTTGAATAGAGTAATGAAGGGTTATAGGAAAATGTTCATTATGCAATCCAAATAAAACATTTTAACCTGTTCACGCCGGCCAAACGCAAATGTGCGGCCTCCTGGCGTCTGGGCCTAGATGCGTTCTATTAAAAAAGAACATGTGTGCTGAGAGTGTACGCCCTGCCCAGTACTCACGGAAAGGTCCCAATCTCCTCTTTTGATTGGGACCCTTCCCGATCATGTGGCCTCCATGACGGCATGTCACGGTGGTCACATGACCCTAAACCCCGCTCTGCCTCCCGGCTTCTGAAACCCTTAAAGGACCAGGAGGCGCCAACATGAAGGGGTTAAATTTGGAACCATTTCACTGTGTCCCGCGACCGCTTACCAAATCACTTAAGTGGCCCTCACTCTTCAAAAGATTGAGCACCCCTGTTGTACAGGCTCCTAGAAAAAAATTAATGCAATTTTTTTTACCAGCAAAAAAAAAAATGTACATTTATTATTTTTTTTGTAAAGGCGAACTTATCCTTTAACCACCTCCCGTGCGGCCCATGTATATAAACGGCCGGACGGTGGCACTGCAGGGTCGGGGTGGCTGTTTATAATGTCCTGGCAGCGCGCAGCACCGTGATCCGGTGCCCGCCGTGTCCTCCGGATACAGTGGAACACAGATCGGACGGGACCTCTGTGCGAGGTCCTGATCATGTGATCACTGATTGGCCAATCAGTGATCAAATGCAGAGTGTCACGGATACCCCACACGCACACAGCGACTAGCTAACCGAGGCATGCACGTGCGGCCGTGACTTGAGGTAAGAGGGAATAAAGGGAGACTCAACTTTGAATATATAAAACCATATATAACATCAGCCGTGATACACTTTCACAGCCCGCACTACCTTTTTCCACCACTGGAGGAAGACTCCACTCCAATCCAGCTGGTCGACCACACAGTGGCAGATACAAATCTTACATACAATCTGGTAAACTGATTAGAGTTGAGGAGGGCGGCTTAGTTATCACACCCTTCTAAGGTCCCTCCAGCTATCCTACAGCTTAAACCCCAGTGTTAATCTCTCCTTCCACTGTCCCACCCCCCCCCCCCCCGCACCAGACACACCACAAACGGTAGTCTGCCACCACCCAACAGTTTTTATCCGCAGAATGGTCTGTTGAGACACCCCACACACACAGATCTCCATCTGGCAGATCTGTTACCTTCACGCAGTGCAATTGCATACAGATTGGCAATGAGCTTGACCGAGTGTGTTTAAAGGCACTAAAATACAATCCAATCTGATCTCTCCGAAGATATAAGCATGTGCTTAAATACACAGAATTAATTTTAAGATTTAATTTCCCGAAAGTGGGCAGTGCATAAAATATGTACAAAATATAAAAAGTTACAAAAAATACAACAAGACACACAAAGAACTATTCACTATAAAAAAAGAGAATAAAATAGAAATAAAAATTTTACAAAGATCTATCCTGCGACTGGAGAAAGTCAGGGAGGAGAATCAGCAATCTGCTGGTCAATTGAACCGGCTCCATACAAATTACAAATGTCCCAATGCCCTGGTACTCAATTTATGGGGATATGGATGTAGGTGGGACATTAGTCTTCGGCCAATTGACCCTGGGGGCTGCTCCTGTACCTGCCTACAGGATGTTCTGGGTACTGACCTGCCCAAGTTCAATCGGACTGAGACCGGATTGAAAACACCAGGTCGGGGATTGGATTTCCGACACCAGCGCATCGGCCCGATCGCAGCAGTACCAAACACCATTCAACTGTCGCAATCCAGCGCCACCTAACCATTTCCTGCATTTTCCTGGCATTCTACCTAATCTAAAATGTGGTTTTTATATGCTGATGTAGCGCACAGAATGCCCTACAAGAAGGGAGTATGTTCATCTCTCTGCAACTAATATTTTAGCTTTTATGAGAGATTAAACATACTCCTTTGATGTATGTAGACACTTTTAGCTCCCCAGACAGATCAGAGACCCCTGCTGTCATGAAGCAGAAATATGTGGAGCCACTTCCTTTAAACGGGTTTCACCAGAAGGTGACAAAACCTTATTTAGCACTGTAGCCGTCACATCCAGGAAGCCTGGCTTTTCCGGTGCTAATTGATGAGCCTCTGTGTCTGAGTACCTCATTTCCCCCAATGACAAGGACTGAATCTACATCTAATCTACTCAAATCTGTACATTTATGTCACATGTACATTACACAGAGTAGTAAGCAAGGTGTTACTTCTGACATCATTGCTTACTACGTGTGAAATCTGTGAATGATCACAGAGGTAACATTGTACAGGGCTAATCACAACAGCCTTGTACCATATGACAAGCTGTGACCAATCACGGCTCTCACAGTAGTTCTCAATGGCTGCAAGAATGCAGCCAGAGAGAAGGAGAAATGATTGTTTTTTACAGTCTTTATGGGTGTAAAAGCAATCAGTGTAAAAAAAAAAAAAAAATCTTCATCACCCCCCACAAGTAGTACAGTGTCACCATGGTGACAGCTACAGCTCCAGGAAGATGAAAGAAGGTGTGACGTTCCCTGTGAGGACTGTTACAATTAGAAGACCCCTATGTGAAGCCAAGCTATCTGCAAGAAGTCCCCGCAAAGTCCCACTGTTGGAAAAAAGACGTGCTGCAGAGGTTACAATCTGCCAAAGAGCACATTGACCGGCCTAAAGAGAAATGGGGCAACATTTTGTGGACTGATAAAAGTAAGATTGTTCTTTTTGGGTCTAGTGGGCGGAGACAGTTTGTCAGACGACCCCCAAACACTGAATTCAAGCCACAGTACACTGTGAAGACCCGTGAAGCATGGTGGTGCAAGCATCATGATATGGGGATGTTTCTCATACTACGGTGTTGGGCCTATTTATCGCATACCAGGGATCATGGATCAGTTTGAATCCATCCAGAATACTTGAAGAGGTCATGCTGCCTTATGCTGAAGAGGAAATGCCCTTGAAATGGGTGTTCCAACAAGACAACGACGACCCCAAACACACCAGTAAACGTGCAACATCTTGGTTCCAGACCAACAAGATGGACGTTATGGAGTGGCCAGCCCAATCCCCGGATCTTCATCCAATAGAAAACTTGTGGGGTGACATCAAAAATGCCGTTTCTGAGGCAAAACAAGAAATAGAGAAGAACTGAGTGGAATGTGGTCCAATCATCCTGGGCTGGAATACCTGATCACAGGGGCCAGAAGTTGGGTGACTCCATGCAACACAGATGTACAGCAGTTCTCAGAAACAGTGCGACTACAACCAAATATTCATGAAGTCATTCAAAGGAAAGCAAAATCTTCAAACATTTCTCAGTTTATATGGTGAATGTTTGAGTTTGTAAAGAAGAATACAAACACTGCGATTTGTTTGAACCCGTCTAATATTCACTTTTCTTCCATGTTTTTTAGAGGAACAACACAAATTTGATGTATTTTTCTTCATGTTGTGATTTGGAATAGAATGTGTCGTGTTCCCAATGCATTTGTGTGGATGGAAATAAAAGGATTTAGAAGGATTTTCAGCTTTATTCACTTTTTTCAACACACTGCTATTATTTTGAACTGTATATATAAAAACAAACAAGTGATAAAAACCAAAACAAAACACGACACCGATACACAAATGCATCCATCTGGGAAATGAATAGACAAATGCTGATTGCACGACACGAGTTACATTCCGCCAAGCACTGCAGAGTGAGAACAATCATTCCAGGGTCATCTTTCTCAGTGAACTCTGAATGGACGAGCTGTGAGGACTTTAAGCCGTGATTCACGTATATGCGGCCAGCGTTTTGCGTGTGGGCACGAGAGCCAATTTATTTGAATGGACTCCTGTGCCCCCGTGACACGCAGGGAAGAAGTCCCCGGCACTTCTTCTGAAAATGCAGCCGAGGTTCCCAGTACGGTTGCGTTTCCCAGTGCGGGCGGCGTGCCATTAGAACTAATGGCATCCACCCGGGTCCGCATTCCCCACTGTGCGGGTGGTGTGGCTGCACTGATTTTTATGCGGATCCGCAGCGGCACCACCCGCACAGATGTGAACCGAGCCTAAATTGTGGACTCCTATGGAGAATTTCAGTTTGCAACCATTTCACAGGTACACACAATTGGCTTGACATGTTGGGTATCTATGTACTCGGCACAACCTCATTTTACTAAAACGTTCGGCGATATATTGGTTCTTTGTGGACTAAAGTCACCCTTTACGTGTATTTTTATTGACAGTATGCATTAGATGAACACTACATGAACAAACATTGCACACTACCGTCATTTAGTTCCCAAGGTCTCCGCATTTCATGGAATATATCATGTTTGACCTTAGCTGATTACTTATGGGGATTTCTGTGAGGTTTTTTTAGTTTCTACGGTTCATCTACCATGATTTCCTATGGATCACGTTCACATCTGTGCGTTTTGAGCATCGGTGCGTTTTTTTGGAAAGGGTCAGGGACTTTTTTTCCCGCAGCAGATTGCGTTTTGCATACATTAGACTTCAATCAACCCGCACCAAGTGTTGCATTTTTGATGTGTTTTAAATGTGTGTTGTGAGGGGTTTTTTTTAGCCAATGGAAAGTATTGACTTTAAAGCAACTTGGATGCGACTTTGATGGATGTGACTAATGTATGTGACTTGTATGCAACTTGGGATGGGTGCAACTTTGATGCTACTTAAGTGTCAGAGAGTTCAGTAAAGTCACATCAAAGCTGCACTATATAAGCAAAACTGTTATACTTTCCTATCAGCAAAACAAAGCTGCATCAAAGCTACATCCAAGTTGCATCAAAACTAACATCCAAGTTGCATCAAAGCTACATCCAAGTTGCATCAAATCTGAACCCATCCAAGTTGCATCAAAGCTGAACCCATCCAAGTTGCATCAAAGCTGAACCCATCCAAGTTGCATCAAAGCTGAACCCATCCAAGTTGCATCAAAGCTGAACCCATCCAAGTTGCATCAAAAGCTACATCCAAGTTGCATCAAAAGCTACATCCAAGTTGCATCAAAGCTACATCCAAGTTGCATCAAAGCTACATCCAAGATGCATCAAAAGCTACATCCAAGTTGCATCAAAAGCTTCATCCAAGTTGCATCAAAAGCTTCATCCAAGTTGCATCAAAGCTACATCCAAGTTGCATCAAAGCTACATCCAAGTTGCATCAAAGCTACATCCAAGTTGCATCAAAGCTACATCCAAGTTGCATCAAAGCTACATCCAAGCTGCATCAAAGCTACATCCAAGTTGCATCAAAGTTGAACCCATCCAAAGTTGCATGACAGTGGCATCAAAGTCAGTATTTTCGTATTGGGCGAAAAAATGCTAATCACTTACAAAAAGCAAAGTGCGCCACAAAATGCACAGTGAAATCGCACAATCTGCATCTAAGTGAACCTAGCCTGAGGGTTGGGGTTAATTAATGTTCGGGCCTAAAATGCTCATTTTGACATGCGTGCAAAAAAGGAAAAATGAAAACCAGCTTTGGCATTGAAAGGCTGAAGGACTCGTGACCTGCTATGCGATATTTTGTACTTGGGTTTAGATACACTTTAATCTGTAAATGATCTGATTTGGTTGCTATTAGTTACAGAACTCTGCCCATCATGCAGGATCCCTGCACTGCTATATATATTACCCTTTCAGAGTAGAATGTATAGACTAGTTACCTCCTCCACTCCTATGTCAGCATTCTGCCATGATATTACTGTGATATTACCCCCCATCAGAAGGGGGGCCGTATACACGACATAGAACTGCCGAAGCTGGATAAAGAAATTGCACATATTGATGGCATCACAGTTTGTGAGAATGCTGAAAATTCCACTGAGCATGGCTTCTCCGGCCATCTTCTTTCGCTCTTTTTCCTTGCTCCATATCCATGATATATCCATTCTCGAGTACTTCACACACACATCATCGTACTGATGCCACTCTACAGGGACATAAACGGATCAATGAGTCAGTCAATGAAACCTCAACATGAATGTTCTGTATCTTTAATCCTCACACTTCCAGAAATACTTCCTGATGTACAGAAATCTCACCGTTTCCTTGAACAAACTTCGACCGAATATACAGACAACGATTTACAATGACTTCTTTTTGTACATCAGAGCTGTAGAGGTATTCATACTCTTCTTTCCCATTGGCTCGCACAATGACATATTTGTATGGGATGCATTTATCCAAACAAGCCTTAGGAACCTCAGTGCGCCCTTCATACAGGAAAAAATCTTTATTGAAGTCTCTTTAAAAAAGAAAAAAAAACAAAAAAACAAAAAGCATGTAAATTACAGAGACGACATTTTACAAATGCAGAACACAGCAGACTGGAAATAAAGGACACAGTACTGTACATAAAAGAATAAATGGGGAGCTGCTGATATGAGGGGAACGTTTATACCAATGTCTCCATATACCTGCCGAGAGTATTCATCCCCCCTTACAACAGTGACCCCCCCAGACTGGACCATGGAGATGCCTGTCATGGACCACCTCCATTGCGGAGTCTGCACAAGGTATGGCACAGTCCCATCTGGGGTGGGAAACAACAATACCCCCCATTTCATCACTCATCTCTTTACCCCCCTATTCAATAACTCATCTCTGCACCCCCCCATTCCATTACTCATCTCTGCATCCTCCTATTCCACCACTCATCTCTGCACCCCACCATTCCTTCGCTCATCTCTGCACCCCTTATTCCATAACTCATCTCTGCACCCCCCCCCCCCCATTCCATTAATCATCTCTACACCCCCCCCATTCCATCACTCATCTCAGCAGCCCCCCATTCCATTAATCATCTCTGCACCCCCCCATTCCATCACTCATCTCAGCAGCCCCTCATTCCACCACTCATTTCTACACCCCCTCATTCCATTACTCATCTCTGCACCCCCCATTCAATCACTCATTTCTACACCCCCTCATTCCATAACTCATCTCTGCACCCCCCATTAAATCACTTGTGATGAGAGTGACTTTGGGTGGGGGGGCCCATGGAGCACAGCCCCCTTTGGAGAGGTGGGGAGACCCCTGTCTCAGCTCCCCATATCCCTCTTATGTGTAAGTCACCCTGTGCCTGTTAGCAGGAGATAGAACTGGACAACCGATACTGGGCTCTGCGGTGGTACGTAGAGCAGAAATATTTAGGGGTGACAACAGAATACTCTCCGGAGGGATATGACTTTGGTGGGCCTGGATTGCTGTGGGAGAGCCTTACAGATCATTTTGTGTTTGGCGATGAAGGAGAACCTACCCTGGAGGATCTGCGAGAAGGCAGAGAGGCTATGTTCGGTCTCACAGGGGTCTCACAGCTTGAACAAGATCTGGAATACCTGCTGAAGAAAGAACTGCATCTGGAAAGGGCATACAGGCGACTACTAAAACATATTCAGCAGCATGCCCTAGAATTGGCAGTGGAAATTCCAGAGACTGGGGATTTGATTGGCTTTTCTGCTGAGGAGGAACCAGCCGGTGAGCCTCCAGCAGAAAGAGCTGGCAATAGGGCCAAACATTACTGAACTCTGCCCAGCACTGGTAACATCTTCTGGGTTCCACAGATAGGAGATGGTGAACCCATATCCCCAGACACCAGTTCCAGAGACGGGGGATGTGATTGACTTTTCTGCTGAGGAGGAACCACCGGTGCACCTCCAGCAGAAGAGCTGGCATCAGGGCATGGCGTGGTTGACCTCTGCCCACAACAATCAGCACCACAGGAGCTACAGAAAGAGGATGCAATCAGCACCTCACAACGGCCCCAGAAAAGGGTCTGGCATTGGGACAGGAGGATGTCAGCCGTACTTTGCGAACACTGGGGGAGGTCCATCAAGTCAAAGTGGATGAGACTACAGTCACCACCTGGATACCCCCGGTGTGCTGGGCATGGCATCAGACCCCAGACCTTCTCACCAAACTCGTGACCGAAGGAATAGCTGATCTAAAACCGCGATGTCACGTACAAAACAATGCCACACCCAGCTGCACCCTGCACACTGATTTTCCAGTTTCCAGCTAATTGGACCACAATCGATGTACCACCAGCCTGGGAGCGATTGTTACTGGGTCAGGTTAATTACGCAATTAACCCTTCACACTATTTTTTTGTGCTGTGTATTTAAATATATGTGTAACCCTTCACACTGCCACCATCTCCTATTTGTACAGAGAAAGAGGAAACTCGGCGATATCAGTTATAAAACTATAATGGTTGAGGTAATCGTCTGTATAACACGGTTATACAGAGGGTTAAAAAGACACAGTAGCATTCTCTTTAGAGGCGGGAATTCGTAAATTGCAATACAGCGCTATAGAAAAACAGTTCAACACTTTCAGAAGGAAAGATTTATTACTAAAAGGTCAAACAGGTCAAAAATATTTACAGAAAAAGATGTAACTAAAGATAAATATATATATATATATATATATATATATATATATAAATATACGGAGCATAAACAACACAGCAAACAGATAACAGAAAGGAGTTTAAAGGGTTAAAGTACTTGCCAGTCAGCCTTGCTTTTAAGCAGCTTCAAGTCTCATGACCAAAAGGATACTTTGATCTCCCACTGTTCATTTCGATGTTAAGGCAGGGAGATCTTTTCTCTCTTTCTCTACGAGATGTTGCACGCAGAAAGTCCTCACTTCTCTGACTACACACAAAGCATAACAGCTTCTTTTTCTACACAAAATCAAACCAAGCCTTATTTGGCAAAGAATTGTTAAGCAGGGGCTCAGCATCACACGCTGATTGCATTCCTGAGGGAGGGGGAATGAGGGGATACCTGAAGAGTTCTTAATACAGTGAGAGCCTGTGCCTGGCTCTTGTATGTATGATTACTACACCTTCCCCTCCCCCCCCCCCCCTCAGGTGATGGCATATGAGTTTAAGAGCAATACCAAAATGTAGAAGTTTGGGGTAAAATGGAGAACTACATCTCTCCCTGTGGGCATGATTGTGACACCAGGGTTACTGGGCAGTTGGCCCAGATCCCCCACAGCATAATGGAACCAGCCCAGCCACCCTGTCTTCTCTCCAGTGGCTGGGAGGACTTCAGGGAGAAGGGCCAGTCCGTACTTCTCCCCAGCGGCGTGTATGTTCTACGAGAGAGGCAGAGGTTGGCTGGGTAAGTAATGCTTTGTTTGGAACAATTTTTTTTGGGGAACTGTGTGGGTGCTGGCATTGGGGGACTGGAAGTACAGACTAACTTCGGAGTCCACCAGTCTGGGGTCTCCTCCTGAGTTAGTCTCCTGCCAAAAGGGGAGATATGTGACAGGAGTGACTTTGGGTGGGGGGCCCATGGAACACAGCCCCCTTTGGAGAGGTAGGGAGACCCCTGTCTCAGCTCCCCATATCCCTCTTATGTGTAAGTCACCCTGTGCCTGTTAGAGGTACAGGGTGAAATGTCCTGCTATTGAGTAGACATGTATAGGTGGGGGTGGGGATTGTTCATTGTTTACTGCCAAGTAGTCCCATTGTTCTATTGTGTGTCTTGCTTGGGAGCAAACTATTATGGGATGTATGTGTTTGTGTATTGACTTGTTGGGGGGTGTTTCCAACAGCCCTCCTGATGGGACTGTCTGTTGGGATGTGTCTCTGGTTGCTAAATTTGGTTTGCCACGTGTCTGTGGATCTGTGTTCGGACAGGGGAGCGGAGTCTATCGGAAATACCCCAGTGCAGTCGGGGTACGGTTCCGTTACATCACTCATCTCAGCACCCCCCATTCCATCACTCATCTCTGCACCCTCCCATTCCATCACTAATCTCTGCACCCCCCCCATTCCATCACTCATCTCTGCACCCCCCATTCAATCACTCATTTCTACACCCCTTCATTACATAACTCATCTTTGCACCCCTCCCCATTAAATCACTTGTGACGGGAGTGACTTTGGGTGGGGGGCCCATGGAAGATGTGGGGAGACCCCTGTCTCAGCTCCCCATATCCCTCTTATGTGTAAGTAACCCTGTGCCTGTTAGGAGTACAGGGTGAAATGTCCTGCTATTGAGTAGACATGTATAGGTGGGGGTTATTTGTTTACTGCCATGTGGTCCCATTGTTCTATTGTGTGTCTGGCTTGGGAGCAAACTATTATGGGATGTATGTGTTTGTGTATTGACTTGTGGGGGGTGTTTCCAGCAGCCCTCCTGATGGGACTGTCTGTTGGGATGTGTCTCTGGTTGCTAAATTTGGTTTGCCACGCCCTGTGTCCATATGCAGGGAGGGGGGTTGTTTCCTTGAATTTTTATATCTTGTGTCTGTGGTAAAATAAAGCAGTCTATTTCCTGACTTTACTTTGGGTGGTGTCCGTGGATCTGTGTTCGGACAGGGAAGCGGGAGTCTATCCGAAATACCTCAGTGCAGTTGGGGTTCGGTTCCGTTACATCACTCATCTCAGCACCCCCCCATTCATTCTACCTCTCACCTCTACACTCCCCCATTCCATTACTAATCTCTGCATCCCCTATTCCATCATTCATCTCTGCACCACCCCATTTCATCATTCATCTCTGCCCCCCCCCATTCCATCACTCATTTCAGCACCCCCCCCCCCCCCATTCCATCACTCATCTCAGCAGCCTGCCATTCCATCGCTCATCCCTGCACCCCCCCTCCCCCATTCCATTATTCATCTCTGCATCCCCCCCATTCCATCACTCACTCATCTCAGCTCCCTCCATTCTATCAGTCATATCTGCACCCCCCTATTCTACCACTCACCTCTACACTCCCCCATTCCATTACTCATCTCTGCATCCCCCTAATCCATCACATATCTCTGCACCACCCAATTTCATCATTCATCTCTGCACCCCCCCTCCCCCCACATTCCACCACTGTCAGGATCCTGTCCACGGCAGAAGTTCTGGAAGATCTAGCATTTTTGCCAGTACTCTACATGGTCACAGGACACATCAGCCTTAGTCTGGTGCCAGACGGCCTTTATAAGGAGGCTCATCACCTTCTCTGGTTGCTGGATGATCTCTAGCTCCCCGTTCCTTGTTCCTGTTTCCTGTGACCTTTGACTTCCTGATACCGACTCGGCTTGCACTTGGACCTGTCTACTCTCCTGAAACCCCTGATCTGACCTCGGCTTGGCTAAAGGATACTCTCTCTTTCTCCTCTGTGTATGACCTCGGCTATCCCATCTGACTATGTCTGCTCTGATCCCCACCTGGTACCTGACCTTGGTTTGAACCAGCTATACAGTAAATCTCTAATCCCGGAAGGGCTTGCATACCACACACAGGTGCCACCAGTCTGCAGACCTATCTCCATGCACCAGCTGTGCTGAGTGGACCACAAACCAGCACTCCTAAAGGCAACCTGTGAAACTTTGGGCCTGACTCCCGCTGTCCCACTCTCAGGGGAGTCCGGAACTTAGCCGCAAGGGAAGCCCACTCTCCATTGGCCTCCATCACTAGTTACATGATAGTATCATCCAGCCAGTCCGAGGCCGAGAGAGGCGCTTCCACACTAGAGGCCCTGTGCCAACAAATGACGGCACTTACTCAAGCAGTGAAAGATCTACAGCAAGGATACTTCCAGTTAGAAGGGCGTCTTCACTCCCTCTCTACTCCTGCGGAACAGGATCTTTCCGCCAGTCCTAGCCCAGTAGCCGCGCCTGCCAGTCTGTCTCCTACCACCACTCCTGCTGTGGTATTACCACCTCCAGAACCCAGAGTCCCTACTCCTGAACGTTTCCTTGGGGAAAGACGCAAGTTCAGAGCTTTCAAAAATGCCTGTGAACTGTATTTTGCTCTACAACCCAGAACCTTTTCACTGGAAGCGGTCAAGGTCGGGTTCATCATCTCCCTCTTGTCTGAAGAACCTCAGTCTTGGGCACATAGCCTACTGGAACAGAAGAACCCAGCACTCAACTCAGTGAGTGAATTTTTTGAAGCCATGGCTGCCCTTTACAATGATCCACAGAGGACCCCCACTGCTGAGTCCGCCCTCCATGCTCTAGTACAGGGTCGGCGGCCTGTGGAGGACTACATAGTGGAGTTCTGCAAATGGTCAGCGGATACTGGTTGGAGCATTAAAGTACCAGTTCCGCCTAGGCCTGTTCGAATCACTTAAGGACGAGTTAGCTAGGGTGGAAGCTCCCTCCTCCTTGGAGAACCTTATCCTGCTTTCTACCCAGATGGATCGGCGTATACGAGAAAGATGTGCTGAGCGAACTCAGACCTTTCGATCCACATGGGCTTTGCCAATGATTCCAGGATCAATGGCTCCTGCCCCTACTCCGTAACCCATCAGCACTTCTGGAGGTAGAACCAATGCATATTGGCCTTCTCCAACCTGTCCTAACTCCGGATGAAAGGCAACGCAGACAGCAAGGCAATCTATGTCTCTACTGTGGGGCCACGGGCCATTTCTTGTGCAACTGCCCAATACAACCAAGTAAGTCCAGCCAGCCCCATCCTTCGTACCTTCAGTTATCCGGGACTTTAACCACCCATGTCATTTTCCCCATGTCATTGCAGGTGGCTGGAAGGAAGGTCAAGTTACAGGCAGTCGTTGACTCAGGTGCCCGTAGCTGTTTCTTGGACATCAAATTGGCCAAGGACTTACACATCCCTCTTCTGCCTAATAAACTGAAACTTGACGTATTACTAGTGGATGGCACTAGTCTAAGCTCTGTACCTGTTACCCAGGAAACCATTCCCATTCTAGCAACCACTGACTCCGGCCATCAGGAGTTCATTCATTATGACATCATCAGATCCCCCATGTTTCCAGCTATCCTAGGAATACCCTGGTTGCAAGCCCACAATCCAGAGATCAATTTGCCCAAGAAGGAAATCATCTTTTCATCAGAATATTGTCTGCAACACTGTGGTGCCCCTGCTTTCACCGACTTTTCCATATGTCTCTCAGTCCAACCTTCACCAGAGGCCAGTCAATGAACTCCCTCTACCTACCACGACTTTCTTGATGTGTTGAATAAAATAAGGCTGATACGCTGCCACCTCATTGGTCTTACGAATGCCCAATTGAGTTACTTCCAAGGGAAGAAATACCATTTGGGTGAATTTTCCCACTGTCCAAGCTAGAACTAGAAGCCCTCCGGCATTACTTAGACGAGAACCTCACTAAAGGATTCATCCGCCCCTCTTCTTCCCCTGCCGGGGCTGGCATTTTCTTTGTTGAAAAAAAAAACGATCTCTCAGACTCTGCATTGACTAGAGAGAGTTTAACAAAATTACCATTAAAAAAATCGGTATCCTCTTCCTCTTGTGCCCAAGTTGTTTAAGAAACAGGCAGCCCTCAGCAGCCCCTCACCCCCCTGTCCCTGGCAGCCTGGCCCACTGCTGAGGGAATCCACAAACAGGCCCCACCCCCCTCCCTTCCCCCTCTGCACATCTTCCCAGGTATGGGGACAAAGGCCGTGTTCACTGGGCGGGTCTGGAGACCTGGGAGACAGGGCCCATTGCCATGGTAACCCGACAAGAAGTTTCGGGTTACCACTGCAGCCCCAAGACGCCCAGCTCTGTACTTAAGAGCGAGCCCAGGAAAACACCCCTGCTGTTCTCCTTGCTGTGTGTGTGTGAGAGAAGACTGCTGCTTGCCAGCTTTTCTTCGACGCCCATCCCCCGTCTCCCTTCTCATCTCCCTGGCTGAACTGACTGTCCGTGCTGCCTGGATCCCTATCCTGTGTGTGGTGAACTCTCTGCTGCCTGGAATCCTTTCAGTGTGAAGGAATCTTCTGTTGTCCCAGTGAATCTGCCTGGACGTAACCCCTTGCTCTCCGTGAATCTGCCTGGACTTAACCCTTCCCTGCCTGGAGCCTCCTGTGTGGATTAACCCTGTGGATTACCAGCCCCCCGTTTCATATTGCCTTCCAGAGAACGTATTGTGTTGCTGTGTCTTGTGGGGATCTGTGGACTACTGGAACTGTTGTCTGTGCCCCAAAAACCTCCCCCATAATTGCCCACACGTCAGGTTCCATGCAATCTTTCTCCGTGTGTAATCTTGACAATTCTGAGCAGCCCGAGTGTTCACTAAATTGGACTTACGGGAGGTCTAAAATTTAGTCCGTATAAGGGAGGGCGATGAGTGGAAGACTGCCTTCAGAACACGCTTTGGACATTTCAAGTACCTAGTGATGCCGTTTGGGCTGTGTAATGCCCCTGCTACGTTTCAACACTATGTAAAAGATATCTTTAGAGAGTACCTGGATCTTTTCGTAATTGTCTACCTGGACGATATCCTAATTTTTTCTACCTCACTGGAACTCCGTCGAGATCAGGTTAGGAAAAGTGCTAAACACTCTAAGGATGCATGGCTTGTACGCAAATTTATTAAGGGCTTTTCCACCATCATTGCCCCTATTACTCAACTCACTCTCCAGCATACACGTTTCTGCTGGAGCCAGGAAGCTCAAAGAGCATTTGAGAAGTTAAAAGATTAGTTCACTTCCGCTCCGGTGTTAGAGCATCCAGAACCAACACTTCCCTTCATCCTGGAGGTGGATGCATCTGAAGTTGCTACAGGAGCCGTAATCTCTCAGCGCCAGGGCACAAAGGCTCGGCTTCACCCAATAGCCTTTCGTTCTAGGAAACTGAGCCAAGCTGAAAGGAACTACGATGTGGGTGATAGGGAACTTTTAGCGATCAAGATAGCCTTCGAAGAATGGAGCCAACCACCCAATTAGGATTTTCACGGATCATAAAAATCTGGAGTATCCAAGATCCGCCAAGTGCCTAAGACCTTTATATTTCTCCAGGTTTAACTTCCACATAACCTACCGCCCAGGATCCAAGAATGGGAAGGCAGATGCTCTTTCCCCAATGTTCCCGGACCCAGAGGAGCCTTCTCCCCCCAACACCATCTTGTCAGTCCAAAATTTTTTGCTGATCCATTCCAGCCTAAAGTCTTTGATCAAGCAAGCCTCTGCACTATGTCCTGAACCCAAACAAGATTCGTTAAGAAGGCAGGATGGTCTACTTTGGCACAAGGATAAGATCTTTGTACCCCAAAAAGTAAGATTTCAAGTTTTCAGTGCTCTCCATGATCATCAACTGGCTGGACACTTTTGGAGCCCCTAAAACAATGGAACTAATCCAGCGATCCTTTTGGTGGCCCAACTTGAATCAGGACTGTAGAGCCTATGTTAAATCGTGCACAGTGTGTCTACGTAACAAGGGAGAGAAAACCAAGGCTTGGGGGTTACTGAGGCCTCTGCCCATTCATGATCGTCCCTGGAAGATGGTCGCAATGGACTTCATTGTGGACTTACCACCCTCGGAGGGGTTTACTACCATTCTGGTAGTAGTGAATCGCCTATCCAAGATGGCCCACTTCTTACCAATGGTGGGTACTCCATAAGCACCAGATACTGCACTAACCTTGATCAAATACAGTAGATTGTCAGGTTACATAGTCTTCCCAGTAAAATTGTCTCAGACCGAGGGATGCAGTTTACTTCCAGGTTCTGGCGAGCCCTCTGTAAGGCTCTGAAGGTGGAACGCTGCTTATCGTCCGCCTACCATCCCCAGAGTTACGGGCAAATGGAGCGAACGAACCAGACTTTGGAGCAATAGTTACGTTGCTTCTCTGCTTTTTTCCAGGATGATTGGACATCCCTACTCCCATTGGTGGAGTTTGCCTACAACAACTCAGCCAATTATGGATTCCACCCTTCCTCCATACCTGACACCATTCCTGAAGCTTCGGTACCCACAGTACAGTACAGGACAGACTATCCATGCTACAGAACAACTGTAAAGTCCTCCGAGAGTCTATGCTGAAATCCCAGGCTGATTATAAGAAACGCTACAACAGGAAATGGAGAGGAAACCCTCCTCTGAAGATTAGAGACAAAGTTTGGCTATCAACTGCCAACCTAAAACTCCCTTGCCCATCATGTAAGTTGGGACCAAGGTACATTGGCCCTTTCCGAATCAAGAGGGAAATCAATCCAGTGGCGTTTGAGCTGTTTCTTCCTGAATCATACAAGATCCATCTAGTTTTCTACATCTCCCTACTCAAGCCAGCTGTTCCTGATCCTTTTCCAGGGAGAGTAGAACCACTTCCTTCACCGATAACAGTTAGGGAGGTGATGGAATATGAGATTGAAGTAATTCTGGACTGCAGAAGGTTGGGAAGACAAATCCAGTACCTGGTCAGATGGAAGGGGTACCCACCTAAAGAAAGTTCCTGGGAACCAAAAGGCAATGTACATGCCCCAAGGCTTCTCCAAGAATTTTGTTCCAAGTATCCTGAAAAGATGGCCCAGGTGGGCATCCGTAGGCTTCCGTTTAGGGGGGGCACTGTCAGGGTTCTGTTCACAGCAGAAGTGCTGGAAGATCTGTCATTTCTGCCAGTACCCTGCATGGCTGCAGAAGCACGCATCAGCCTCAGTTTGGTGCCAGATGGCCTCAAGTTGCTGGAGGATCTCTAGCTCCTCTTCCCTTGTTCCTGTTTCCTGTGATTGTGACCGGTGATTTCCTGATACTGACTCGGCCTGCTCCTGAACCTGTCTACTCTGCTTTACCCCTGACCTGACCTCGGCTTGGCTTACGGATACTCTCTCTCTTTCCTCTGTGTATGACCTCAGCTATCCCATCTAAGTCTGCTCTGATTCCCACCTGGTACCTGACCTTGGCTTGAACCAGCTATCCAGTAAACTTCTACATACTGGGGTGAAATGGGACCGGTACAAGTTCCAAGGGACTTAGCCACTGACCCTACTCGGACAAGCTTTTGGGCCCGGGTGGGGCTGACGGGTCTGGGAACCGGTGAAAGGATAGTGCAAGAAAATGGGCTGCTGTACCAAGTGGTGGAGAACGTTGCCGAGGGGGGGGGGGCAGACCATGGCTAAACAGCTGATAGTATCCAACTATTCTGGGCCCAACTGCAGCACCTTGACCATGACATTCCCATGGATGGGCATCAGGGAAAGCTACGGACCGAAAAGAGGTTGGCCCAGGCCTTCTATTGGCCTGGGATGTCCCAATCGGTAGCTCGCTACTGTCGTACCTGTGATACCTGTCGGTGACATGGGAAAACTAGTGGCCTTCGGGGCCCCCTACAGCCCTTACCCATTATTGAGGAGCCATTCCAATGAGTAGCTATCGACATTCTGGGACCCTTAGCTCGCCCCAGCAAATCCAGAAAGCAGTACATCCTGACCATCGTCGAATATGCTACTTGATATCCAGAAGCAGTCGCCCTGTCCACCATCACAGCACCCAAAGTTGCGGAAGCCATGGTTACCGTCTTCATGCGAGTGGCCTTCCTGCCAAAATCCTATCAGATCAGGGGACTTAGTTCATGTCAGGCCATATTCAGTCCCTCTGGCACTGGCAGACCTGTGGAGTGACAACCCCCTATCACCCCCAGACAAACTGACTGTGTGAACGCTTCAATGGGACCCTGAAGACCATGCTACGGGCCTTTGCGGACCTAGAACCAGAGTGGGAACAATACCTGCCCCACCTCCTCTTTGCCTACCAGGAGGTACCCAAGGAATCTTCTGGATTTTCCCATTTTGAACTGCTGTATAGGCGGAAGAACAGCACCCCCTGACCCTACTGAAAGAAAACGGAGAGTCAACTACCAGATAGTGGGGTCCCTGTGGTGCCCTATGTCCTGGAACTGTGTGAAAGGATGGGGCCAACTAGCCAGCCTCACAGCCGGATTGACCTCAGAGATGTGTGCCCTTGGCAACAGGGGTAGATGCAACAGAGGTTGAGACCTCACAGGAGCTCAGGGGGTCTCAGTTTGAGGTTTTCCAGGACAACTGTGTAGCCACCCGGTGAGCATATTTCACATGAGGTAAAAAGTGTTGTATTAATGTGCCTCAGTCTCAAGCTGGTAATGAGCTAAGACGGCCTGCAAAAGCCAGGAATGATGATAAATAGGAATGTATTGATGATGGTGGTTCGGTGTCTCCCATGGCAACCAAGGGCAGTGCCGCAGAGTTGTCTCTGGAAGTCTCATGTGGACTCCGTGTTGGAGCCCGCAGGCGTCCAGGACAGCTCTGATACTGCTCCGCTGGAACAGCGAGGGAAATTGGCTCAAATCGTGGAACACATTATTAGTCAGATGTGGTTGAGGTGACTGGAACCCAAACATGATAGTCTGGCCACAAAGTTACGCATGGCTGAAGGAAACTTCCATATGTGACAGTGGGTAGGACATGACAGTTGTTGTGCCAAATAGGAGGGTCTGCAGAGCAGCCGGGTAGTTGAGGGCATGTTGGTTGCTGCAGAAGTTAACCGCCTCCAGTCAGAAAGATTGGTTAAAGACGCATGCATGGCAGAAGTTTTGTCTGCAGCCCAACAGCTAAAAAATTGTTGAGTAGAAAAATGTCAGTGTAACAGATTGTGAACTGCAGTGGCTCACTGATGCTGAAGCAGAGGGAAACAGTGTGAGACATGCTTAGGACAGTGCTCCTAGGAAGCAGAAAGCTGTGATGGTGGAAACCTCCAGAGGAGGTGGAGGTCTCTTTAACCACCTTCCTGCCTACAGGGCACTTCTACCCCCTTCCTGCCTACAGGACGCTTCTACCCCCTTGCTGCCTACCAGGCGCTTCTACCCCCTTCCTGCCTACCGGGCGCTTCTACCCACTTCCTGCCTACCGGGCGCTTCTACCCACTTCCTGCCTACCGGGCACTGCTACCCCCCTCCTGCCTACCGGGCACTGCCACCCCCTTCCTGCCTACAGGGCACTGCCACCCCCTTCCTGCCTACAGGGCGCTTCTACCCCCTTCCTGCCTACCGGGTGCTTCTACCCCCTTCCTGCCTACAGGGAGCTTCTACCCCCTTCCTGCCTACAGGGCGCTTCTACCCCCTACAAAAAAGGGGGGGTTTGTGAAAAGAGATTCACAGAAAAGCGGCTACATAGTGAACAGAACGTGACACACAGGAAGAAATTTCCAAAAATTATGCTTTATTACACATATAAAAATATGACATATGGGCTTTCGCCCTGGTTTACCATCACCTCAGTTGAGACAATACACACAGACTAAAACCATTTAAAATGACACCAGAACCGGTCTAAATGTATGTGCAGCAGGGAAAATGGCTACAAGAGTCTAGTGTCCCTGCAGCACAAACACACAAGCGAACACTTCCCTAGGGAGGTGTATCCAAAAATTATGCCATGGGCATACCATAATGGAGGATATAAGGGAT
Organism: Staurois parvus; assembly: GCA_951230385.1. Lineage (NCBI taxonomy): Eukaryota > Metazoa > Chordata > Amphibia > Anura > Ranidae > Staurois > Staurois parvus. The sequence continues at coordinate 51,823 of CATNWA010017268.1, forward strand.
TAAACAGTAACCATATAGGCAAATCCCAATCAAGGAATCCAAAAATTATACTATAGATATGTATGTCACATGTATACAATACAGCAAGCACAATATGCGTCAAAAAGGAGAATAGCAGGCCTCAGGCCTGTATGAAGGAAGACATAAATGTCAAATATATTATACAATACATTCCTGTGCCGGCACAAGTGGTTGGGGCCCATTCATCTGTAATATAGATAGCTGTCTCCTAGAGCTCTTGGATGGGAATATGCCCCATTTATTTCCAGGATGGAGGAAAAAGATGCACAAAGCAGCACTCTGCTTGAAGTGGCGGCACAGGAATGTATTGTATAATATATTTGACATTTATGTCTTCCTTCATACAGGCCTGAGGCCTGCTATTCTCCTTCTTGACGCATATTGTGCTTGCTTTATTGTATACATGTGACATACATATCTATAGTATAATTTTTGGATTCCTTGATTGGGATTTGCCTATATGGTTACTGTTTAATCCCTTATATCCTCCATTATGGTATGCCCATGGCATAATTTTTGGATACACCTCCCTAGGGAAGTGTTCGCTTGTGTGTTTGTGCTGCAGGGACACTAGACTCTTGTAGCCATTTTCCCTGCTGCACATACATTTAGACCGGTTCTGGTGTCATTTTAAATGGTTTTAGGTCTGTGTGTATTGTCTCAACTGAGGTGATGGTAAACCAGGGCGAAAGCCCGATTGTCATATTTTTATATGTGTAATAAAGCATAATTTTTGGAAATTTCTTCCTGTGTGTCACGTTCTGTTCACTATGTAGCCGCTTTTCTGTGAATCTCTTTTCACAAACCCCCCTTTTTTGTATGCCTCTTTTGGCTACTGAATGGAGACCATACATTGGGTGACACACTAATTTATTCAATAACCTCTTAAAAACTATCTTAATATATGTGCCTTTTGGGTTCCTATGGACCTGTTCGAATAGAGGTTATCTGACTTTATAAACTTGGTTTGCCATAACCTCAGTTGATGAGTATTTTATTTTAAGACGTTTGGAGTGCCTTGAGTGGAGGGGCTTATATTCATGGCATTCATACCAGGGGAGGAGGTGGAGTTGGAAATGCATCAGGCCTTTGTAGCAGAAGGTCCAAGTCTATCTACTGAAGATGAGGATATTAAGATTAAGTTTTCGGGAACATAAAAAAGCTTGTTATTAAACGTCTTAATCGGAAATGGGATGTATGTTTCCTGGAAGCTTACATTAGACAGAGTATCATCCCACGTGGTTTGAGAAGCAAGGTAGTTCCAGCTGAACATTTACATAATGATAGGTTTCTGGAGAAATGGAAAATGTTGTGCATAGAACATGGAATTAATGGTATGAAACTTATTGTCGAGGAGGAAAAATTACAACTTGAAGAACTGGATCAGGCCATTAATAAGAGTGTGTCTGGATTAGACCCTTTAAAAATCAGGAGAATTTTGAAAAATATAATGAGCAATTGAAAAAGGAAGTTGAAAAAGTACAAAAAAATCTTAGAACCACTAAACAAACTAAATTTAGACGTGATCTAAAAGACTGGGAAACAGGTGAGATATTTGATCTCACTACAAAAAGAAGTAGAAGTCGATCTAAACGAAGAGTTTTCCGTTCACACTCTAGATCAATGGGAGAAACTATGTCCAGTGAAAGTGATTCTGAAAATCTTGGAAAATCTGTTTCTTTTTTAGACCAACAAAATGGAGAACCTCCTCGTGCCAATCAACTACAGATGGGAAGAGGATCCAAAAAGAAAGTAGAGGAATCCTTAAAAAACAAACATCAGGAGGACAGGGCAGAACAAGAAGTCAGAGGAGGTAGTAGAAGAAAATATCCATGACAAAAAGGTAATCAATTTGGCTAATTTTCCACTCAAAAAGGAACATATCTCTTTATTGAATAAAGGTATGTCCTTTTCACCAGTGACCCCCATGGACGAGTTTGAAGTATTTAAAGATGTTAACTTATTTCTAAGAAAGGTTTTCTTGAGAATGATACATGGTAATCCCACTATGTTGGAGGATATGGCCTCTGACTCGTCCATGGAGGATCGCAAGATGTTTGGATATGTTGATATCTCTCATAGAGGAAAATGAGGATGGTGATGGTGATGGTGATGACCTTGATAATTGTAGCAATATAATTAGAAAGGTTGATCTAAATATTAGATCGACGAAAATGCCGAAAATCCGTTCCAATATGAGGATATCGACGTTTCTAGACTTTGTTGCTGATGATTTGAAAAACCTTGAGTGGAAAATGCCAATTGGTGATAACCTTACCAAAAAAGAAAGAAAAGCCCTCAAAGAACTAAAAGAGACCAAGGATATTGTTATTAAGAGAAGTGACAAAGGGGTAATGTAGTGATTCTGAATGAACAAAATTATGTCAGGGAAGTGAAGCGTCTATTGAGTGACTCATCCACATATAGGAAAGTGACTACGAATCCTTTTCATATGGTGGCTAAAAAACTAAATTCCATCTTAACATTAGGAAAGGAAGCTGGTCTGTTAACTAGAAAAGAATATGAGTATCTGAGAACTGAAGAATTTAATCACCCTACTTTCTACATTATCCCCAAAATACACAAAAATCAGGAAAATCCTCCGGGTAGACCTATTGTGTCAGCCATCAATGGTCCCCTAGACAAAACAGGGAAATATATAGATTTGTTTCTTAAAGACATGGTCCCTAACCTTCCCTCTTATATAAGGGATACCAAAGATGTTTGGCGAAAATTGAGAATATGATTATCAACGATAATTCCATTCTAGTGGGAATAGATGTGGAATCACTTTACACCTCTATCCCACATGAATGTGGTGTGAGATCAGTCTCTTATTTTCTTGACAGAACATATCCTATGTCGGGGGGACAGAATGAGTTTATTAGTGAGCTATTGGAATTTGCATTAAAACATAATTTTTTTCCAATTTAACAATACCTTTTATCAACAGACTAGAGGCACCAGTATGGGAGCACCGTGGGCTCCGGCCTATGCATGTCTCCATTTAGGGTTTTGGGAGGAGTGGGTTGTATTTAGATCATCAAGATTTCTTGCAAATGTCCAGATCTGGTTAAGATATATTGATGATGTGTTCCTTGTATGGCGAGGAACATCTGAGGAATTAAAATTGTTTTTGGGAGAGCTTAATCAGAACTCCTTTAACATTGGACTTACATATATATTTTTGATGAAAGATGTATCTCTTTTCTGGATCTGGAGATTAGAGTTGAGAATGGAAGACTCCTTACAAAGACGTATAGGAAACCCACTGCTGCCAACACCCTATTAGAGGCAAGAAGTTATCATCCGCGTTCACTGATTTCAGGGATTCCAGTGGGACAGTTTTTGAGATGTCGGAGAGAAATTGTTCAAACATCAATGACTTTAGGATGGAGGCTCAGGACCTCTATAGAAGATTTAGGGAAAGAGGATATTCCCATTCCCAAATTAGAAATGCTCGGAGACGGGCATATCAAACTGACCGCGAGGATTTACTATCTTCCAAAAAGGATGTGAAGGCCAAGTTGAGTGATCAACCTGTTAGAATGATAACCCAATTTGGAGCCCAATGGCAAGATGTAAAACTGATATTAGAAAAACATTGGAAGATTTTAACTCAATGCCCCAGATTGAGTAAGATTGTAGGCGAACGCCCCCAGATGGTAGCGAGAAGAGCACCAAATCTTGGTGATCTCCTTATTCATTCAGATTATCAACCATTAAAACAAACAACATGGTTAAAATCACGTACCAAAGGGATGTTTAAATGTGGAAAATGTCAAATTTGCAAATACGTGGATCGTACGGATTCCTTTCATGATTCAGGAAATAATACTCACTATAAAAATTCAGAGTCTCATAAATTGTTCTACAGTGAGTGTGTTATACATCTTAACCTGTCCCTGTAAAAAGATGTATGTAGGTAAGACCAAAAGACAACTTAAAGTACGAATAGGTGAACATCTTAGAGACATTAGATCAAATGAACCTGACAGTAATCTTGCCCAACATTACGTTAAATATCATGGAGGTAAATTGGATGGTACGAAAGTGAAAGGTTTCTATGCACTGCACTTTCCACAGAGGAGAGGTGATTTTGACAGAGAACTGCTTAAAAAGGAAAAATAAAAAAAGAAAAAAGGAAAATTGGATATATAAACTTGATACATTGCACCCTAAGGGGTTAAATGTGGAATGTGATCTCCAAGTATTTTTGGAAAAATAGTTATAGCCATGTACCTCATTATTGCTATGTGGTGGTTAATTTGTGGAATTTTTGTTTTCACAAATAGGTGGACTTTATGTCACTTAATCCTTAAAAAAGTATATATGTATACGGAAACAATTTAAATAATATGGATGATCTTAAAGCTATGAGTTTAAATATAGCTCCAAACAAAATGTATTAGGATTGAATGCTGAGTTAATTTTTTCCTATGTACCTTCTTTCTTTAATAATAATCATACCATAGGATGGATATTTAAAAATTGGGGTATTTTCGTGGAAATAACCCTTAATGAGAACCTTCAGGTTATATTGCCATCTTGTGGTATGTTATGGTAATTTATATGGGTTTTTTTTTGACAATTAGACTCAGTGGATAGACTTGTTGATTCTCTGATTAATATCGCCATCTTCTGGTTAGAGTGTGATGGGTGCTTTAGTTGACGATTATATTTAATTCTGTTTTTTTTTATCAATATATGCACCGTCCAAATTGCTAAAGCCTCTCCCCTCTGTTGTCTCCAGATGTCTGTCTTTTTAATTATATTCAACAATGACCAGCAGCTGTGCTAAGTATTTAGCCCTCTCTTTCTTCCATTAGGAATAACTGCAGGTTGGGTTTTTTGCATAAATGGGTGGGTCTTTACCCACTATAAAATAGAAAATTGAAATGCGGTTGTTTCATTGGTCCTGACGAAGCTGAGTGAGATACGCCCATCGGCGAAACGCGTTGACGTCATTACGTCAGATACGTCACTTCCGGTCATGCGCACTAGGTGGAACGCACGCTGACCCATAAGGAGGAAGCCATCTTCACATGCCATGAGGCAAGCTTAAGCAGCACAAGCGCCGAGAAGGGGCTGGAACCCGCGGTATATCGGCGGATGTCAGCGGTGGTTCCTTGGCCGCCTTGGCCCTGTATGGCAGTACCTATGAAGGACTTCTCTTTCATCCCTGTTATCCATAGCACAGGTGGTGAGTGGATTGTTACAGGACATTAGATATATGGTCCTCTGTGATCTATATGACCTATATATCTTCTATAGAGTGTTAGCTCTGTCAGTGACTTCCCACACATTGTTTGTTTCACTACAGGATGGGGACATCATGGTGCGTTGTATAGGATACAAGATATACCAACCATATATATTTCAACAGGCAGAAGAGTCTTTGGGATGTGTCTTGTCTTTTCCTACAAAAGTGGTGTATAGTCCACATATAGTGGTGAAGAAACCACTTCAAGCAGAGTGCTGCTTTGTGCATCTTTTCCTCCATCCTGGAAATAAATGGGGCATATTCCCATCCAAGAGCTCTAGGAAACAGCTATCTATATTACAGATGAATGGGCCCCAACCACTTGTGCCGGCACAGGAATGTATTGTATAATATATTTGACATTTATGTCTTCTTTCATACAGGCCTGAGGCCTGCTATTCTCCTTTTTGACGCATATTGTGCTTGCTGTATTGTATACATGTGACATACATATCTATAGTATAATTTTTGGATACACCTCCCTAGGGAAGTGTTCGCTTGTGTGTTTGTGCTGCAGGGGACACTAGACTCTTGTAGCCATTTTCCCTGCTGCACATACATTTAGACCGGTTCTGGTGTCATTTTAAAATGGTTTTAGGTCTGTGTGTATTGTCTCAACTGAGGTGATGGTAAACCAGGGCGAAAGCCCATATGTCATATTTTTATATGTGTAATAAAGCATATTTTTGGAAATTTCTTCCTGTGTGTCACGTTCTGTTCACTATGTAGCCGCTTTTCTGTGAATCTCTTTTCACAAACCCCCCCTTTTTTGTATGCCTCTTTTGGCTACTGAATGGAGACCATACATTGGGTGACACGCTAATTTATTCAATAACACCTCTTAAATAACTATCTTAATATACGCTTCTACCCCCTTCCTGCCTACAGGGCACTTCTACCCCCTTCCTGCCTACAGGGCACTTCTACCCCTTCCTGCCTACAGGGCACTTCTACCCCCTTCTTGCCTACAGGGCACTTCTACCCCCTTCCTGCCTACAGGGCGCTTCTACCCCCTTCCTGCCTACAGGGCACTTCTACCCCCTTCCTGCCTACCGGGCACTTCTACCCCCTTCTTGCCTACCGGGCACTTCTACCCCCTTCCTGCCCACCGGGAGCTTCTACCCCCTTCCTGCCTACAGGGCACTTCTACCCCCTTCCTGCCTACAGGGCACTTCTACCCCCTTCTTGCCTACAGGGCACTTCTACCCCCTTCCTGCCTACAGGGCGCTTCTACCCCCTTCCTGCCTACCGGGCACTTCTACCCCCTCCCTGCCTACAGGACACTTCTACCCCTTCCTGCCTACAGGGCACTTCTACCCCTTCCTGCCTACAGGGCACTTCTACCCCTTCCTGCCTACAGGGCACTTCTACCCCCTTCCTGCCTACAGGGCACTTCTACCCCCTTCCTGCCTACAGGGCACTTCTACCCCTTCCTGCCTACCGGACACTTCTTACCCCCTTCCTGCCTACAGGGCACTTCTACCCCCTTCCTGCCTACAGGGCACTTCTACCCCCTTCCTGCCTACCGGGCACTTCTTTTTAACCCCTTCTTGCCTGCAGGGCACTTCTACCCCCTTCCTACCTACCAGGCACTTCTACCCCCTTCTTGCCCAGAGCAATTTCCAGCTTTCACACTTTGAATAACAATTGCGCGCGGTCATGCAACACTGCACCCATTTGAATTTTTTATCATTTTTTTGTGACAGATAGAGCTTTATTTTGGTGGTATTTAATCACCTCGGGGGTTTTTATTTTTTCTCAAACAAACCAAAAACCACTGAAATTTTTAAAAAATGTTTTAGTTTTTGTTACAAATTTTGTAAATAAGTGATTTTTCTCCTTCACTGATGTGCGCTAATGAGGCTGCAGTGATGGGCACTGATAGGTGGTGCTGATGGGCACTGATGAGGAGGCACTGGTAGGTAGCACTGATGGGCATTGACAGGCATCACTGAAAGGCAGCACTGATATATGGCACTGATAGGCAGCTCTGACTGCCACTGTTAGGTGGCACTGATGGGCATTGATAGGTGGCACTGACTGGCACTAACAGGCGGCACTGACTGGCATTGATAGGTGGCACTGAAAGGCAGCTCAGATGGGCACTGATATGTGGCATTAATGTGGCACTGGCAGGTGTCATGGATGAGCACTGACAGGTGGCACTGCTGGGGCTACACTGACCATGAGTGCTCTGATGATCAGTGTACATGTCCCCTCCGAGGAATGCCGATTACCGGCTCTCCTCTCCTCTGTCACCGTGACAGCTCGTGAGGATAGAAATGCCGATAACCAGCATTTCCCTGTTTACATGTGATCAGCTGGGATTGGACACAGCTGATCACATGACCGAGCCGACATCTTCGCCTCTTTCCGTGGATCGGTGATCCGCTGTGTCCGAGGTACACAGCGCACCGCCGATCGCAGCGAGCTCCCTGAGCCGCACATGCGCGGTGAGAATGGGATGACGTCATATGACTCCTCCCAGAACGAGAGAACCGCCTTGCGCCAGTCATTGGACTATATGGCGGGCGGGAGGTGGTTGAATGTCTCAATCACTCAAGCTGCATTGCACAAGCCCCTCCATGTCTATGATAAGGGAAAGGTCCCGATCGAAAGAGCTGACCGGGAAACTTCCGTGAGTACCGCACATGTGTGCTGAGAGCGCGCGCCCCGCTTTTTTGTTACATGAACGCAAATGTGCGGCCGCTCGGCGTCTAGGTCAGACGCACATTTGGTGCGGCCGGCGTAAAGCGGTTAACCAGCTGGGACTCAGCCGGGCTCATGCCTGCAAAGCCAAGTCATTTAAAAAGCATCTTACAGGGTATAGATTTCAAAAATGACGTCACAAATGCATATACTGTATCTCCTCCTCGCTTTGTTAGACCTTTGACATAGTCTGAGCAGCAAACAGGACACAGTCTTGTGGTTTTTACATTTTGTGGAACTATCACTAACTGAATGTTCAGGGTGTCAGCTGCTAAACTAGGAGAGACTGTCCACAGGGAATGAGGGGGAGAAAGCGAGCGGGTGGATTGATTCTACAAACAGATGCTTTACAAACTGTAGAGATTAACCATTTGCCGCCCGGCGAATGGCCGCTTGGCGGCCGCAAAAATCCACTAAATTTCCAGGGTGGACACCATTTGGCGTCCTCCTCCAGCACATGCGCAGTTTTCACACTTGCAGAGCCGCGCGATCTGTCACCGGCCGTGTACCTCAGACACAGCTGATGACAGATCTGAGTACCGGCTCCCGTTGCCGGTACCATGTGACCTACTGTGACCAATCACAGCAGGTCACATGACAGTTGTATACAATGGATGGCTTCATTCATGCCATCCATTGTATACTAGTGTCTAGCTGTGAATGGTCACAGCAATCACATGCACATATCATGTGATTAGCTGTGGCCAAATCACAGCTAAGCACAAAAAAAAAACCCTGAATGAATCGATGTCATTCAGGTAAATTGTGTAAAAAAGCAAATTGTGTAAAAAAAAAAAAAAAACTGATCACTTCCCTAAAGTAGTATAATGTTACTATGGTAACATTGTACTACTTTGGTCATAGTGAAATATGAAAAAAAAAAAATCTTTAAAAAAAAAATTAAATAAAAAAAAAAATATATATATATATATATATTTTTTTTCATACTGTCACCAGTCAGTGTCCCTGTTCACCGCCATGCCAGTTATATGATGACGCTGTACTGCACTGATGACAGCATGTAAAAAAAAAGAATTGTGAAAATAATTTTTTTAATTTTTTCATTTTCCAAAAAATGACAAAAAAAACTCGCCATGCCTCTTATGAAGTACGTTGGACTGTCTATTTTACAAAAAGGGGTCATTCGGGGGATATCTGTACTGTCCTGACATTTGGGGGGATATCTGTAACATCCTGACATTTGGGGGATATCTGTACTGTCCTGACATTTGGGGGATATCTGTACTGTCCTGACATTTGGGGGATGTCTGTACCGTGCTGACATTTGGGGGATATCTGTACTGTCCTGACATTTGGGGGATATCTGTACTGTTCTGACATTTGGGGGATATCTGTACTGTTCTGACATTTGGGGGATATCTGTACTGTTCTGACATTTGGGGGATGTCTGTACCATCCTGACATTTGGGGGATATCTGTACTGTTCTGACATTTGGGGGGATGTCTGTACTGTTCTGACATTTGGGGGGATGTCTGTACTGTTCTACATTTGGGGGGATGTCTGTACTGTTCTGACATTTGGGGGATATCTGTCCCATCCTGACATTTGGGGAGATATCTGTCCCGTCCTGACATTTGGGGAGATATCTGTCCCGTCCTGACATTTGGGGGGATATCTGTCCCATCCTGACATTTGGGGGGATATCTGTCCCGTCCTGACATTTGGGGGGATATCTGTCCCGTCCTGACATTTGGGGGATATCTGTACCGTCCTGACATTTGGGGGATATCTGTACCGTCCTGACATATAGGGGATATCTGTACTGTTCTGACATTTGGGGGATATCTGTACTGTTCTGACATTTGGGGGATATCTGTACCGTCCTGACATTTAGGGGATATCTGTACCGTCCTGACATATAGGGGATATCTGTACTGTTCTGACATTTGGGGGATATCTGTATTGTTCTGACATTTGAGGGATATCTGTACCGTCCTGACATTTAGGGGATATCTGTCCTGTCCTGACATTTGGGGGATATCTGTACCGTCCTGACATTTGGGGGATATCTGTACTGTCCTGACATTCTTGGACCTCAAGAAATTAGATTGGCCGTCAGTACTTCAGGATTGATCAATTTTCAGATCTATCCCATAGTTTGTGAATTCTATAACTTTCCTACAGATAAATAATACATCCTAATTTGGGTTATTTTCACCAAAGACATGGAGCAGAATACATCTCGGCCTAAATTTATGAACAATTATTTATTTGCAAACTTTTATAACAGAAACAAAGAAATGTGTTTTTTTTTTCAAAATTTTTGGTCTTTTTTTGTTAATTTAGCAAAAAATAAAAACCCCAGCGGTGATTAAATACCACCAAAAGAAAGCTCTAGTTGTGTGAAGAAAATAATAAAATTTTAGTTTGTGTACAATGTTGTATGACCGCGCAATTGTCATTCAAAGTGTGAGAGCGCTGAAACCTGAAAAATGGCCTGGGGGCAGGAAGGGGGAAAATTGCACGGTATTGAAATGGTTAAAGGGGAACTCTGCAATACGTGGGTGCTGCCACAACAGTTCCCTAAGAGGGTGCTTCCGGTGACTAGTTTTGTGTGGAAAGCATTCAGGAAAGCTGATGAAGATATTGGAGGTCTGTCCGTCTGATGTGGTGATTGGAGATATTTCTGCTTGTGAGGTGCACCTGAGCCGTTGTTGGTGAATGGCGTGGATACGGCCTTATTTATAGGAAGGGCGTGAAAACAGACGCGGCAATAGCAGAGATTCTTTTAGTCACCTACAAAGAGGTACAAGCAAATACCTGGAGACACTCAAAGACAGTACTGATGATACCAGAACTGGTGACATTGAAAAGAGTGATCTGTTAATGATTGGTATTGCGAATGATGACACTAGTGACGGTGATGTTGTAATAAGTAAACTAGTGAGAATGATGGTCTTCAGCAATGGTTTATGCTTTGGTCAGTGTCGGTTGGCAGGACAATTGCCCACAGAGCATTGGACAACAGGAAAGGTGGAGTTTATGTGACGGTCCCGTGCAGGGATATTCACTTGCCTATGTGTGGTCCCTCCACAGCTCTGGTCCTAACAAACCCTGATAAAGAAAACACTGATGGAATTGACAATTTTGGAAAATGTGAAACATTACTGAGAGATTCCCTGAATAAGATGTTGGGTGCCAAGGGTAATCACAAAAGGGTTGGTGCGCCTAACCTACTGTGATGCTTAAAACTGGTACCAGTAAGGGAAAAGGTGGTTCCTTGTCAGAAATGTGTCATTAGCAGGTTCCCTATAGAAACAGGAAAGTGAGTTGAAAGGAAGTAGCAGGGTAGGATGTGTCCCCGGAGAAATTAATATGCTCAGGAACCCCAAGAATAGAGGAAGAAGGCTGCATATACAGAATTGTAGGCCCCCACTGAGATTCAGGGTAGCGAGACCCTAGAAACATATCGGGAAACAAGAGTTGGGCCTACGCAGCTAACAAGATGGCACAGAGGTGTCCCAACCATAGTGAAGGGTTCATATGTTCCTCCATCCGGTGCGAAACAAGGGTAGGGTTGTGACAGGACGAGACCCGGTCACTGTGAGAAGATAGGAAAATGTGACGCAGGATTCACATTTAGGGTGTTTAGTGTTTCTGGGCAAAGAAAGCTACGGATTTGACTTTCTTTGGATTGGAAACATTCACTCCTGTGTCTGGGTTTTGCTAGACACCTGCAATCTGGAGTACACAGCTGTGAGGTGTATATACTCAGATCTGAGAATAGCTCAGGGCTCGCTGTTGGAGACCACTCCCGGTGTGGGATATGGAAGGTCTCATCGAGGAGTCAGAGGACCCAGCCAGGAGACAGAGGTCTCAGTTCCAGGAGTCAGGTCAGCTCCTATCGGCTTGTCTGGAGGACCCCCATCCATAGGCCAGACATGGACCTTACAGCAGGGAGCTGTGCCTAAAGGCTAGAGAGCCGAGTATCCAGAAGAGGTACTGCAAGTTACCGTATTTTTTGCTCCATAAGACGCACTTCCCCCCCCCCCAAAAAAAAAGGGGGGGAAATGTCAGTGCATCTTATGGTGCGAATGTAAAGCGGCCGGTCCGGTATTTCTGCGGCCACCATGTCAGAATACCGAGCCGGGACGCTCAGCTCTTCTCTCTTGCAGGACCTTACCTGTTCCTCGCTCCAGCACTGCAGTCTTCCCATGGCGGCTTCTGTGACAGCCGGGTTCCCACTGCGCATGCGTGAGAAGGACACGACAGGTCCCAGAAGGCTCCGGGCCATTCACAAAGTGCAGTGCTTCTTGCGCATGCGCAGTGGGCACCTGGCTGTCACAGAAGCCGCCGCGGAAAGAAGAAGGAAGAACAACTCCGTGAAAGTGGGAGCGGCTACCTGTCAAATTCAGGTACCCGTTCCCCCTCCCCAAAGGTCAGCAGTCTCTGGTAATCTCCTTTATGGTCTGCAGTCTCTGGTCGTCTCCTGTACTATGTCCGCAGTCTCTGGTCATCTCCTGTACTGTGTCCGCAGTCTCTGGTCATCTCCTGTACTGTGTCCCGCAGTCTCTGGTCATCTCCTGTACTGTGTGGAGACCGCAGTCTCTGGTCATCTCCTGTACAGTCTGCAGTCTCTGGTCATCTCCTGTACCTACTGCAGTCTCTGTCATCTCCTGTACTGTGTCCGCAGTCTCTGGCATCTCCTGTACTGTGTCCCCGCTCTCTGTCATCTCCTGTACTGTGTCTGCAGTCTCTGGTCATCTCTGTCTATGTCCGTCAGTCTCCGGTCATCTCCTGTACTGTGTCCGCAGTCTCTGGTCTACTGTGTCATCTCCTGTACTATGTCTGCAGTCTCTGGTCATCTCCTGTACTATGTCTGCAGTCTCTGGTCATCTCCTGTACTGTGTCTGGCAGTGCAGTCTCTGGTCATCTCCTGTACTGTACTGTGTCCAGCAGTCTCCTGTACTGTGTCTCTGATCATCTCCTGTACTGTCTGCAGTCTCTGTACTGTGTCCGCAGTCTCTGGTCATCTCCTGTCATCTCCTACTGTCTGTCTCTGGTCATCTCCTGTACTGTGTCCGCCTCTGGTCATCTCCGTACTTGGCATCTCCTGTCTGCAGTCTCTGTCTGGCCCGAAGTCTCTGGTCTGTATCCGCAGTCTCTGGTCATCTCCTGTACTGTGTCCGCAGTCTCTGGTCTCTCCTGACTATGTCCGCAGTCTCTGGTCATCTCCTGTACTGTGTCCGCAGTCTCTGGTCCGCAGTCTCTGGTCATCCTCCTGTACTGTGTCCGCAGTCTCTGGTCATCTCCTGTACTATCCGCAGTCTCTGGGTCAGTACTCCGCAGTCTCTGGTCATCTCCTGTACTGTGTCCGCAGTCTCTGGTCATTCTCCTGTACTGTCCCGCAGTGGTCATCTCCTGTACTGTGTCCGCAGTCTCTGGTCATCTCCTGTACTGTGTCCGCAGTCTGGTCATCTCCTGTACTGTGTCCGCAGTCTCCGTCAGTCTCCTGGTGTGTCCGCAGTCTCTGTCTCCTGTACTGTGTCCGCAGTCTCTGGTCATCTCCTGTACTGTGTCCGCAGTCTCTGGTCATCTCCTGTACATGTCCGCAGTCTCTGGTCATCTCCTGTACTGTGTCCGCAGTCTCTGGTCATCTCCTGTACTGTGTCCGCAGTCTCTCCTGTACTGTGTCATCTCTGTATCTCCTGATGTCCGCAGTCTCTGGTCATCTCCTGTACTGTGTCCGCAGTCTCTGGTCATCTCCTGTACTGTGTCCGCAGTCTCTGGTCATCTCCTGTACTGTGTCCGCAGTCTCTGGTCATCTCCTGTACCGTGTCTGCAGTCTCTGGTCATCTCCTGTACCGTGTCGCAGTCTCTGGTCATCTCCTGTACCGTGTCCGCAGTCTCTGGTCATCTCCTGTACCGTGTCCGCAGTCTCTGGTCATCTCCTGTACCGTGTCCTGCAGTCTCTGGTCATCCCTGTACGTGTCCTGCAGTCTCTGGTCATCTCCTGTACCGTGTCCGCAGTCTCTGGTCATCTCCTGTACTATGTCCGCAGTCTCTGGTCATCTCCTGTACTATGTCCGCAGTCTCTGGTCATCTCCTGTACTGTGTCCGCAGTCTCTGGTCATCTCCTGTACTGTGTCCGCAGTCTCTGGTCATCTCCTGTACTGTGTCCGCAGTCTCTGGTCATCTCCTGTACTGAGTCCGCAGTCTCTGGTCATCTCCTGTACTGTGTCCGCAGTCTCTGGTCATCTCCTGTACTGTGTCCGCAGTCTCTGGTCATCTCCTGTACTGTGTCCGCAGTCTCTGGTCATCTCCTGTACTGTGTCCGCAGTCTCTGGTCATCTCCTGTACTATGTCCGCAGTCTCTGGTCATCTCCTGTACTGAGTCCGCAGTCTCTGGTCATCTCCTGTACTCAATTGTACTATGGTACGCAGTCAGTTTGGTTTCATTCCTGTACTGTGTCCGCAGTCTCTGGTCATCTCCTGTACTGTGTCCGCAGTCTCTGGTCATCTCCTGTACCGTGTCTGCAGTCTCTGGTCATCTCCTGTACCGTGTCCGCAGTCTCTGGTCATCTCCTGTACCGTGTCTGCAGTCTCTGGTCATCTCCTGTACCGTGTCCGCAGTCTCTGGTCATCTCCTGTACCGTGTCTGCAGTCTCTGGTCATCCCCTGTACCGTGTCTGCAGTCTCTGGTCATCCCCTGTACTGTGTCTGCAGTCTCTGGTCATCCCCTGTACTGTGTCTGCAGTCTCTGGTCATCTCCTGTACCGTGTCCGCAGTCTCTGGTCATCTCCTGTACTGTGTCTGCAGTCTCTGGTCATCTCCTGTACTGTGTCCGCAGTCTCTGGTCATCTCCTGTACTGTGTCTGCAGTCTCTGGTCATCTCCTGTACTGTGTCCGCAGTCTCTGGTCATCTCCTGTACTGTGTCCGCAGTCTCTGGTCATCTCCTGTACTGTGTCTGCAGTCCATTGGTTCAGAATATTTTTATTCTTGTTTTTTCTCCTCTAAAACCTAGGTAAGTCTTATGGAGCAAAAAAATACGGTAAGTTGAGTGAGCTTATTAACCAGAAGACTCAGCTTTTTCTAGTGTGCGGATTTCTGTTGATGTTGGAAAAGATCCCCTTTGTGGGAAATCATTCATTTATTAACTTTTCCTTTCTTTTGTATTTCAATGGTTTTTATTAATTTTAAACAGTATAAAACAGAGGCAACAAAACACCCCCATGCAGGGGCTATCAACTGCACCGATAAAAAAGGCATAATAGAGCAGACAACGCTCTAATTCCACTAAGGCAAAACATATGCCCACGCAGGGGCTATCAATGGCACATAGGTTACAATAACATCAGTAAGACTCTGACTATCGCAACTAAAGACAGTTGTCCACTGTCACATCAAAACAAACAGAAAAGGAGAGAAGAACAGAGAAGAAAGAGGAAAAAAAAAAAAAAAAAAAAAAACCAAAGAGCAGGGGTCCACGAGCGCCAATATCAAACTCCATTACCTCCCCACACTGGCCGGGGGGAGCGTGGGAAAGGCGTATTGCAACCACGGCTCCCATACTTTCAAAAATTTATGTTGAGAGTCGTTGCATATACTCGACATCTGTTCGTTGAGCATCATAGTAGTCATACGATCCCGCACCCCCTGGAAAAGTACAAACGGACTCTTCCAGGCCTGAACAATTGTCCTAGTAGCCGATAAAAACAAATATGAAGCCAACCGCTGCTGACGAGCCAAGAGGCCCGGTATGGGGCAATGAAGCAAGGCATACCGAGCATCCCGGCGTATGGAGAGATGGAACAAAGTGAAAAGGAGGCCAAACACACGAGACCAAAAACGAACCAACCTCGGGCATGACCACCAGATATGCAGTACATCGCCACGATGGCCACAACCCCGAAAACATCGATCACTACAGGCAGGGTTAGCCTGGGCCAGACAGGCCGGAACCCAGTACCAACGGAACAATACCTTGTAGGCTGCTTCCAGCGTGGTCGTATTAAATGAACATTTAGCTATGAGTGACCAGGCCCTACTCCAGTCCTCCGGATCCACAGCCACTCCCAGGTCGCGTTCCCACTGAACAACATATGAAAGAGAAGTGTGAGACGAGCGTCTGTTCAAAGCTGCGTAAAGAAGGGAGATAAGGCCCGGGGCGCCCGGGTGCTGCTGGCAAAGCCATTCAAAGGCAGATTTCTGATATGGGAAAGCAGAAGTGGCTCTCAGCGAAAGTAGCCAGTGCCGCAATTGAAGGTACCGAAAAATTTCCGCTGGGGGAACATCCCGAGACTCTCGAAGGACATTCCAGGTGGGAAAGGACCGAAAAGTCAAAAAGTGTTGCACCTGTGAGAAACCATGAGCCACCCACCAAGAAAATGCCCTCGGACAATCTAGACCCGGTGGGAAAAGAGGGTTGTTAACGATTGGAAGCAAGGGCAAAAAGGGTGACATCAGGCCACTGGGAGTAACGTACCGAGTCCCAGACTTGTAGGCCATGGAGCAACATCGGACTCAGCGCCATAGGGCGCAGGGCAGGGGGAAGCCATAGGAGTGTCGACAGTGCAATAGGGGCACAATTAGGTAGTTCCAGCAGGACCCAGAGAGGAACATCGGAGGAAGCGTGCAACATAGACAGCGGGGCAATCTGGCTCGCCTGATAATACTTAGCTACATTGGGTACCCAAGACCACCCTGGAGTCTATGAGCAAAGAGCGTATTTCTAGAGACTCTGGGGGTGTTTATCGGCCCAGATAAAACGCATAAACTTCGCCTGAAGCAACCGAAGAAAGTGAGGGGGAACCCGCACCGGGAGGGTGCGAAAATAATATAACAATTTCGGCAAGATGGTCATTTTCACTGAATGAACCCGTCCTATCCAAGACAGGTGCGGAAATTGCCAGGAATGCATAAGAGAAGATAAAGAGCTAAGCAAAGGATAATAATTTGCAGCAAAAAGGGATTCATAGGTGGGGGTCAAGCGAATGCCCAAGTATTCCAGAAAAGAGGAAGCCCACCGGTAAGGGAAGTGGGATTGTAGGCGCGAAAGCAAATCTGAAGCCAAAGTAATATTGAGAGCGACGGTTTTATCCAAGTTGATACGTAGACCCGAAATCAAGGAGAAGCGCTCAAGAACTCGTTGCAAGTTAGGAAGCGTCGTCAGAGGATTAGTAAGGGTCAAGAGGGCATCGTCCGCAAAGAGGCTCAGCTTAAACTCCTGTCCGCGTATGGAACCCCCGATATATTGCAATCGGTCCGGAGCGCTAAAGCCAGTGGCTCGAGCGCCAGGACAAAGAGCGCCGGGGACAGCGGGCAACCCTGCCTCGTCCCTCGCCCAACAGGAAAGGGATCCGAGAAATACCCAGCGTATTTAACGGAGGCCGAAGGAAAGGAATACAAGGCCTGAATCCAAGAGAGAATAGAATCCCCAAAACCCCAACGAGACAGCACAAACCGCAGATATTCCCAAGATAGAGAATCAAAAGCTTTATATATGTCCAAGGACAGTAGGAATCCTGGGATTTTCCGTTGTTGCAAAAAATGTATAAGATGGACCACCTTACGGACGTTATCACCCGCCTGCCTCCCGGGGACGAACCCTACTTGGTCCCGGTGGACCAGGCTACACAAATATTTATTGATGCGAAAACTAAGGATCTTGCCCAATATCTTCAGGTCTTCATTAAGAAGAGAAATGGGCCAGAAGGCTTGCGGTTCCTGGACATTGTCGGTCGTCTTAGGAATCATAGAGATATGTGCCCTAAGTGCGTCCGGAGAGGGCAAAGAGCCCTGTCGTAACTCATTGAAATAGGCCGCTAAAAAGGGCGCCAATAGGGCTGAGAATTTTTTATAATAGAGACCGGAGAAGCCGTCAGGACCTGGGGCCGCGGTGGACCGTAAAGATTTGATCGCTTGGAGCACTTCCGGTACGGTGACACCAGCGTTGAGGGCCGCCTGTGCTGCCTCGGTTAATCCAGGAAGATGGAGGTCTTGAAAGAATGCCTCTGCCTGGGCCACAGGGAAAGGATCTGGGGCAGCATAGAGGCGCGAAAGGAAGTCCGAAAATCGGGGAAACAATCTGCTGGGGATTAGAAGTACAGCCACCTGTGGAAAGTCGAAGTCGAATCGGTTTATGGGGTTTCCCCACAGAATTGAGTTTCCTGGCTAGCATGGGACCGGGCTTATTAGCGCAGGAGTAAAATTTATGTCTGGTCCAACGCAGGGCCCGTTCCGCCTCCGAAGAGGCGAGGAGGTCCAATTCTGTCGCCAGAGCGTCCCGAGCGCGTTTATGGGCCACGGATGGAGATGACTTCCAACGCGCATCCGCAGAGGCCAGGAGAGAATGAAGCTCCAAGAGTCGATGTTCCCGCTCCCGCTTCCGGACCGCAGCCAGCTGTATAACATGACCCCGCATCGTGGCCTTATGCGCTTCCCAAAGGGGCACTGCTGAAGAGACCGATCCCGAATTTTCCGCAAAGTATGTTCGTAAAAAGAATTCTATTTGTTGGCAGGTAGCCTGAGTGGTCAGCAAAGAGTCATTGATGCGCCAATGAAAAGGGGTGCCGTTCTGACCCAGAAAGGGCAAGGAGGAGTACCAAGGGATCATGATCTGACCAGGGTGAGGAGGGAATAGTTATCCGCCGGACCGAGGGGAGCTGCTGGACCTGCATGAATATATGATCAATTCTACAAAAACTGTCATGAGGATTGGAATAGAACGTAAAGTCGCGTTCAGTTGGATGAAGTTCCCTCCAGACGTCCGCTAGCCCCGCCGTCCGTAAAAGAGAGCGCATACGTTCCTCTAGCACCAAGTCATGAGAGGGGGTCGCTCCCCGTGTGTAGCGCCTATCAATGTGGAATCCAAGGTAACATTCGAATCCCCCATAACAAGAAGAAGACCCTTAGAGTGTCGAGAAACAATGGTGCAAAGATGCGAAAAGAATTTATGCTGGAAACGGTTAGGCGCGTAGTAAGAGACAAAGGTAACCTCCTGGTCCCAGAGGGTGCCTTGCAGAAGCAGATACCTGCCTGTGGGGTCCGCTATATGCCTAGAACAGACAAAGGGGAGATTGCGTTTAAAAGCTATCAGAACACCCCGACGCTTCTCAGGAGCCGAGGCCGTGTAAGAGGTGGGATAGTGAGGTGAAAGATAACGCGGAGCGGAGGACTGAGAAAACCTGGTCTCCTGTAGACATACCACATCAATTTGTTGCGATTTGAGGTGATGAAAAACTTTAGCCCGTTTCTGAGGCGAATTGAAGCCTTGAACATTTTGTGAATGTATTTTCAAAAGGGGCGAGGCCATGGCGGTATCAACGCAAACACGCTCAGCAGAAAAAAAGCCCAAAGCAACCAGCAATCTCCACTCCCAATGGCGATCGGACCATGGCGTCCCGGAACCCTGCAGAAAACAAAAACAAAAAAAAAAACACAGAGAAAAAGAAAAGAACAAAGAAAGAAAAAAGGAAAAAAAGACACAAAAAGTATACACAACAGTGCAATTGTGTCACACCAATGGTGACGCGCATCCTACACATGAAGGATACAGTTAGGGGTAACTCTACCGCCGGACACATGGCTGCAAATGGAAACATCAAAACAGAAGCCCTCAGCGGGCAAAAAGGTAATAAACATAATATAATGTAGTAAAACTTAATAAAACTAAAAGTCCCAGGAGCAGGGACCTCCGCGATAACCTCCCCATAGAAACCTGGAGAAGCATAGGGGCCAATCCCCTTCCACCCAACCAGGCCCACGGGTCAACCTCCCACCCCGGAGCCCGAGGAGCAGTATCAACCCGGAACGCAAACAAACTGGGGGGAGCCCCAAGGGCCAAACTCACGGTCCCGACAGAGAGTTCATCGGTGAGATGATACATGGAAAATCCAGGACGCATCTTCAGCCCGGAGAAGAACAGGAAGGACTTGATCGCGAAAGGGGTCTGAGACAGGGCCCTCTTCCTATTGGACGACCGCTCCCAGATGCGGCTCGGAGGAAGCGGCCTCACCGGGGATCCAGGTGAATGAACTGGGCTCCGATCCGCAGCCTCCGGCGAAAGAAGGTGTAAGGATTCCAGGAGAGAGTGAGCCTCCTCTGGTATAGCACAGAGTGACTACGGCCCTGGTAGGTGAAGGTGAGGCGGAACGGAAAGCCCCAGGCGTATTTAATACTATGTTTCACCAGGACCGAAGTGAAGGGCTTCAACTGGCGGCGCTTTTGAAGAGTGGTCTGGGAGAGGTCCGCGAAGAGCTGATAGCGATGCCCCTGGAAGCTGAGATCAGGTTTATTTCTGGCCGCCAAGAGGATGGTTTCCTTAGTGCGGTAATAAGTGAACTTGATGATAATGTCTCTCGGGGGCCCATCCGGTCGTCTGGGGCCCAATGCACGATGTATACGATCAAATTCAAGACGGTCAATGGGAATGGCGGACATAAGCTCCTGGAACAGAGCAGTAGCAGTGGAGGTAAGATCTGTAAACAGTTTCCGGGATACCCCTTAACCGCAAATTGCCACGGCGGGAACGATTTTCAAAATCCTCAAGCCGTAGCAGCGCGTCCGCCAATTCTTTCTTGAGGTCGCATAAATCCTGCTCGTGATTTTCAAGGACCGTAGCCGCA
This sequence comes from Staurois parvus, assembly GCA_951230385.1. Taxonomy (NCBI): domain Eukaryota; kingdom Metazoa; phylum Chordata; class Amphibia; order Anura; family Ranidae; genus Staurois; species Staurois parvus. The sequence continues at coordinate 72,405 of CATNWA010017268.1, forward strand.
GCATCCATTTTATCTTCAAGGTCGTTCGTCCGACTGCCCAACTCCTGAATTTCCCGTGAGAGACGGTCGGCCAGCTTGGAGGTGGCGGAGGACAATTCTGATTGTAACATAAACTGGAAGCGGTGCAGGAGCTCAGCATCCCGCAGAGATGGCATGGGAGACTGCTGGGATGGCTCCAATGGCATGGGAGACTGCTGGGACGGGTCCTCCACACTGCCATGATCCGACCCACCTGCAGATGGTGATGGTATGGGACCCAAAATGGCGGCTGGGGCTCCATTTAAGGTCTCCGGCGGGAGCCGTGAATCCGCGGCCGGGGTCCTGGAAGTGTTCGGCGGCCGGCCCAAAATCGAGGCCCCGGCTTCAGCCGCGATCTCGGCGGGTAGGCCGCAAACTTCTGAACGGCCCCCCGGGAGCTGGAGGCACGGGCGGCGGCCGGCGTTTTTTTTGCCCATCAGGGCACCAGGGAGACAGGGGGCCAGTGAGGAAACAGGGGGACTGGAGGGCGAAAATCGGCCGATGTGTCCGGCGGCCAAAGCACAGATTTAGAAGGCAGCCATCCTGGGCTGCTGTTCACGAGCGCCCCCCAACTTTTCCTTTCTTTTAACCTCCCTGGCGGTCTGATTATTTCAGATTTTTGGTGCTAAAAGTGGTACATTTTTTTTGCATGGAAATATGTATTTTCTTTATTGTAGGCTGTAATTTTTAGGAATAACTCCCTGAAATCTGTTTCGAACAAGAGTCTAGTAAACATCCCGGGGAGGATAAAACTTGAAACACGAAATCATAAATTATAATTTAATAAATAATCATAAAAAATAATAATAAATGTAATTCAATAATATAATCAAACCAAAAACACTGAAATGTGAAATAGAGCGCCAAGTTGGCACATCGCTGAGCTCAGTCGCAGAATCGTTTTCAGTGTCTGATGAGGAATTTCCCCACCAATCATTATCACTCAATTCTGCAAGTGGTTCTGATTTACTATCGCTGTTCTCTAGCTGGTCTAAAACCGCGTCTGACCTAAAGGGACGCTTTTTGGACGCCATGGACGTTTCTAAGTTTCCAGGCAGAAAGGGCGGTAAAAATGCAGGCAGGGCGCGCGGACAAAAATGTATGTGAAATGGTTTGAAACAGCAATGTTTTACTATGTAATATTCGTTTACGAAAAAAAAAATGACATTTAAAATTTTTTAAATTGCCGCCTGTTCCGGCGCCCGGACGTCCCGACGTCATAGGGACAGGGACACGGAAGCCGGCATCGGCCAGAGGACATTACAGGGGACGCTGCAGGGGACACACATCGCGGGAGCGCGTAAGGACAAGGTAAGCTCTGCAGGGACTCCCTGAGCAAACGCCTCATGGTAAGCCCGAGTGTAGCTCGGGGGGGTCACCGCTTGTGGTACTGAAATTTTACCCCGAGCTACACTCGGGAATACCGCCAGGGAGGTTAAGTAAAAGTAGGCTACCAAGCTGTAAGGAACTAGGAGCGCAGAGAGAGCACACAGACAGATCACACATAACCCGACATGAGGGGGTTATTGGGGAGTTTCACGGGGTTACAGACAGCTAGTCCACAGAACACCACAAGACACAGTGTGATACATTAGGGTTCTCAGGATGGCAATATGGGACAACAGGGGGTTGATAGTCCACAGGGTTCAATAGGACAGAGCGGCAGGGGCACCACAGGAGTTGGATTCCACTGGCCGAAATTTTGGGCAGAATTGGGCCACCCCCGGCAGAGACCCGAGCAGTGCGGGGTTAATCCAATCACTGGATGCAGGGAGCGGGACACAGAGGGTTAAATCCACACAGAGATCCGAGCGGGGTTAACTCCCTCACCAGCTGGCCGTGGAGAGAGCCTGGAGGAGGACGAGGGTGGGGAAATCCGGAGCAGGCTTGTAGTCCCATGAAGACTGGTGGGGGGGGGGTCCTCCGTGAGGTCTGGCCACAGCACAGACCTTGCACTGCAGCAGGCAGGGGGGGGAGCAACTGAAACACACACACAGGGACCGGGGGCCCACTCAGGCATTATATACGGAGCCGGGCGTGTTCCCGTGGTAACCCAAGACTTAGCGTTGGGTTACCACGGCAATGGCCCCTCCCCCTCGACATCGGCCCTCCACAGGGAGCGCAGCCTTTGTCTCTGGCGGGCAAGGAGCACGAGAGAGCGGGGTCATACCGTACCCATGGAGACGGGGGGGGACAGGAGGGGAACCTACATGTGGCAAATCCACATGAGGCACAGCAGGGGGGCAGACTTGCTAGCGATCGGCCAGAGGAGCAGGATGCCACTTCAGCAGGTGGGGCGGATTCCTGATGGCAGCAGAGGGAGGGGATACTGGTGGGGGGGCGGGGTGGCAAGCAGGAACTGGGGGGGTGGGGGGTGTGGGGGGGAACTAGCTCTGTGACACAAGCCCTTAAAAATAGTTCCTGTCTGCCGTAGACTCACTAAAATAATGCATCTACCACGAGGGCCAACTACCCCACGTCACAACACGTACACATATACATGCAACACCCTGCTATAATACTGGCTGCAGGATGTTAAATGGACACAAGATGGCAGTGTCCTGCAGGCCAGTTGTATACTCTGAAAGCTTTGTGGGATTCGTAGGCTGACTGCAGGACTTTGCTGTTTGACAGCCAGCTAACTACATTTCCCAGAGGAGCGGGCATGTCGGCGGAGGCACAGTAGTAGCAGTAGTACATTATTTACCTTAGTGCAGGGATCGCATTAAAGTTAAAAAAGTGCCTTGACTTTAGAGCCACATTTATACACATTATTTAGAGGATATACTGTATGATGTTATCAGTAAGTGATTAAAGAACATTCCATATTTGTGCTCATTTATACCCCCACAGACGAGGGTTTAAGGGCCCATTAACATCATGATGACGGTTACACTGAATACTCCTTCAATTTAAAAAAAATGTTATCCTAAAAGGCGAGGAGTTCAGGTATGTGCTGCCACGTGATTTTTACTGATGGGCTGACAACCCCCCTGTTCGGTTCGCAGACGAAAACCCGAATCTACAGAATGTTGGACTACGAACCTCGAACAATTTACTGAGCAGTATCTTGCTGCATCTGAGTGTGTGGTGCGATCCCGCTCAGTGACTACAATCCGGGGGAGTTCTATGATGAAGTCACACGGTATTTTCAGTAATGAGACATTCATTCATGTCTCAGCTGTCAGTGGGGATCCCCGCTGACAACTGATAGTAAAAATTGTCAGCATTGCCTGAATATTAAAAAAAAAAAAAACGACATGGGCTCCCCCCTCCCAAGCCCTTCGGGTCTGTTATGTATTTTGATGGGAACCCCAAGCCAAAAATTTTTAAAAAAATCCTTACCAGACTCTTACCCGAGCATGCAGCCCGGCAGGTCAGGAAAGGGGGACAAGTGAGCGCCCCCTCCTGAACTGTGCCAGGACACATACCCTCAACCTGGGGGGGTGCTTTGGGGCAAGGAGGGCCCCCCCAAAGCACCTTGTCCCCATGTTGGGCCGGTGGTTGCTGAGGGGGGGGGGGCTGATCTGTGGGCGGGGAGCTTATCAGAATCTGAAAGCTATAGCAGGTATATATACGTGATTTAGCAATTCCGGGTAGGGGTGCACGTGAGCACCCTAACCGTGCCACCATTAACAGCCACAGCTGTCACTCACTGGGTCCCAGCCTGTGATTGCCCACCGACGCCCGGTGAATACCGACAATCAAAGATGGGGAGGAGGGCTGCTTTGTTTACAAACAGTCCTCCTCCCTATCAGCTCAGGCACAATGCACAGCACAGCCATCCAGAGCAGTGTGATTACAGTGAAGCACACAGACACTGCCTCCTAGTAAAACACTCCCAGCACACAATTAACCCTTTGATCGTCCCTCATGTTAACCCCTTTCCTCCCATTTCCATTAGTTTACAGTGTCAGTGCTTTTCTTTTTTAGCACTGATTACTGTATTGGTGTCACTGGGGATGTCAGTGACACCAAGTCAGTTCCCCCCAGTGTCAGAATGTCCGCCGCAGTCCCGCCATAAGTCGCTGATTGCCACCATTACTAGTAAAAAAAAAAAAATCCCATTATCTATCCCGCCATTTGTAGACGCTATAACTTTCACATAAACCAATTAATTTCCACGTATTGGGATTTTTTTTTTAGCAAAGACACGGAGCGGAATACATTTTGGCTGAAATTTATGACAAAATGTGACTTTAAATTATTTTTTTTTTTAATGGACATGTTTAACCGCTTTCTGACTGCCCTATAGTAGAAATACTGCTACAGGGCGGCACAGATGTGCAATATTATATACACACACACACACACACACACACACATACACACATACAAACACACACATTACACACACGTGATTTACACTCCCGTGGTTTTCTCGCCCCTCCCAAATAGCGTCAGATTGCCCATCACTACGCCACTCCTCGCATTTAGCCCTTGATTGTCCCCAAAAGTGCAGCGTTAGTGGGATCAGCCCCGGAACTTTTCAGCACCTGTGTTTAGCCCCTACGCTTAACCCCCCCCTCTCCCCCCAGCAAGTGCAGTGTCAGTAGATCACATTGTACACAAAACCGCAGTGTTGGCAGAATCAGGCCTGATCTCTGCTAGCATTTGCCAGTAAATTTTTTGTAGCGGTTCAAGCAGTCCCTGAAAGCCAGTCGCACTAGGTACCTATAAATTTAGTGGCCAAAATGTCCAACAAAAGGTACTCTATTGAAGAGGCCTACAGGATTCTGAGCATGTCAAGTGAGAGCAAACGGGAAGACTCAATGACAGAATCCAGATCAGAATGTGAACTTGTAGACAGCAGAGGCACCCTGACAGGTAGCTCAGATGATGGAGAAGAGGTCCCTGCTAAGGTCAGGCGTACCCGACCCCATTTCCAGGTTGCTGAGGTGGTACAAACGCATGATGACTCTCATATGCAGCAGAGTGCCAGTACTAGTGCCATACTAACTTTTAGTGAACTGGTGAGCAACAGCGGTCTAGTACATCCTGGTATTTCAAATACCAGCACTGCACAGTAGACTTGGTGATGTGGCGAGTCCCATAAGTGTAGTACAAGCTGGTGCGATGGCGAGCACAAGTATTGTACCGCAACCATGAAGAATTTTTTTTTTTTTTTTTTTACACAAAGTTGTAACTTAAATGATTTACTGCTCACACATGCCATGGGTATATGTGGATTTACTCCCCAAAATACATTCTGCTACTTCTCCCGAGTATGGGGGTACCACGTGTGAGAGACTTTTTTGGGAGCCTAGCCACATACAGGAGCCTGAAATCCAATGACCACTTTGAAATCCTGGAGGTGTGTAACTTTTTTTTCTTCACATTTTTTGCTCTTTTGCAGTTTATAGTGCAAAAAAAAAAAAAATATTAAAAAAAAAAAACCCAGTGGTGATTAAATACCACCAACAGAACGCTCTATGTAACGGAACGAGACCCCGACTGCACTAGGGTATGTCCGTTAGACTCCTGTCCGAACACAGATCCACGGACACCACCGCTGACCATACAGGACGAGACAGCAACTCGTCTTAAAACAGAAAGTGGACTGCTTTATTTTAACACAGAGACAAGATATATACATTCAAGGGAACAACCCCCCCCCCCTCCCTGCATAATGACACAGGGCAGGGCACACCAAAACTAGTAACAAGAGACACACAGCTGACACCCCCCACCAAGCCAATACACAAAAACACATACATCCCATAATAGTTTGCTCCCAAGCAAGACACAATAGAACAATGGGACCACATGGCAGTAAACAATGAACAACCCCCACCTATACAGGTCTATTCAATATCAGGACATTCCACCTTGTACCCCTAAGAGGCACAGGGTGACTTACACATAAGAGGGATACGGGGAGCAGGAACAGGGGTCTCCCCACCTCTCCAAATGGGGCTGTGTTCCATGGGCCCCCCCACCCAAAGTCACTCCGTCACACTCTATTTGTGTGAAAAAAGTATAATAATTTCATATGTGTACAGTGTAGCATCACCACGCAATTGTCATTCAAAGTGCGACAGCGCTGAAAGCTGGCCTGGGCAGGAAGGGGGTGAAATTACCCGATAGGCAAGTGGTCAAACAGGAGACTGCAAGGTATTGTGATCAGCAGATCTCGGGTGCAGTTTCAGACTCCTGAACACTCTCTCTCCCCTTTCAGCCTCTGTACAGGCTGGCACCTTGCAAGCTGGAGGCTGCTCATCAGCGACCTCACTGTTCTTTGAGAACTACAAGCTGCCTGGAAGATGGGACTTGTTGTTTTCTCATTTACAGATTCCTGTGAACAAATGACATGGCTGTGTGGGTGGAGTTCCACACAGCTGTGCCAATCTTTTTAAATTGGACAGCGAATGCAGAGACAAGATCACACCCCCCCCCATATTTATTTCATGTACTTATATAGTACCGTCAGTTTACACAGCACTTTACATATATAGTACATTCACATCAGTCCCCGCCCCCGAGGAACCTACAGTTTAAGGCCCCTAACTCACATTCATACATACACATACTAGGGACAATTTAGACAGGAGCCATTTAACCTTCCAGCATGTCTTTGGAGTGTGGGAGGAAACCGGAGTACCCGGAGGAAACCCACGCAGGCACAGGGAGAACATGCAAACTCCAGGCAGGAGGTGCTGTGGTTAGGATTTGAACCATTGACCCTAGTACTGCCAGGCAGAAGTGTTAACCATTTAGCCATGGAGAAGTGGGAATTGGGGGGTGGGGGGAGGTCACTGAACATGGTACATATTTCACACTAAATACACGTGTAATATATTCAGAAGGCGATCCTTTAAAGTGAATAGCTGCTATCCAGCCCAGGTTAAGAAAGCCATAAAAGGCCAATTCATTGGAGCACAACTGTCCATTACTAGGAGGTTTTCAGCCCGAAGCAACAGAGATCAGGGAAAAAGATTCCTAGAACAGGGCTGACTGTCCATTATAGAAAGGGGTGTTAGTTGGCGAAGGACACCCCTGGAGATGATCTTCTTAATGATTGTTTCTAGGAGTAATGGAGGACACCATAATGGGGATTCTCAGCTGGTGTCTTTTGTGACCTTTTTATAGTATGACGTTTAATGAGATTAAATGGACTATAAGCGGGGGTTTCCCTGTACTACAGGGTGATGCAGAGCTCAGGAGGACACCGTCCTCAGGGGTTTGGTTTGTAGCCAGGCAGAGGTCCCTAATAGGCAACGTTCTATTTCCTAGCTGGTTTCAGTCTGATAGAAGTCACCGTATATGGCTGTAGGTGTTTTCAGGTATGGGTCCAGTGGCGTCTCTCGGCAGGTGTGGGGGGTGCGCACCGCATTGGGTGACACCTATCGCACTGGGTGACACCGGACCCTTTCCACGAGCTCCACAAAAAGGAAAGTTTTAAAGCAAGCCAACGATCCCCCGCAGGATGGATCGGATCTGCGGATTGAGCATAATGGATCGGAGTACTCTGTGAATGATAAGATCCCCCACTAGCTGTCAAAGCGGGGGAATGGCGAGGAGTGGGGGCCGGGTGCTTTCATAACATATTACACCCTGAATATCCCTGAAAATGGGTGTAACATGTCGTGAAAGGTGAACCTATCCTTTAACCATGCAGCAATGGAAGATTGTTAGCAGAGGTGTGTGTGTAAGGGGGGGGTTGGACTAGGGGAGAAATAGTTCAAATGATCCCCAAGTCAGCAACACAAAGGACACATCATATTGACTGCATGTAGTTTTTTTTTGGGGGGGGGGGGGGGGGCTACACTTAATCTTCAAAAATAACATAACATGCACAGAGAATGGATGTGAAATATGCTAAAAAGGTTCTAAAACATTTTCCATCACTAGGACAGGCAGTGAGCAAAAAAACCTTGCACAGGTTCTAACCCTTCCCCACGATCCAAAACCGAGGATGGAATAGTTGTGATTGTTGGATGTTGTAGGTGGAAGGCAATGTATTGGGGTTTTGCATACATTGAGAATTATTAGATATTAAATAGAATAAAAAAGGTAAATATTCTATATAATAATTGGCTAATAGCTAAGCAGTCAGCAGGTGGAGATTTTGGCTCCATTTTATTATTCCTAACTCTCTTCAGCTCTTACTGTTACTTACAGAACTCAGTAGCTAAAGCCCCGGAACGCTGTACATGAGAAAATAAAGTATGTGACTTACTTTGTGCAGTTCATAGTGCAGACGGCATCTCTCCAGTCCCAATAGCCTTCAATACCGCAGCCTCTTACTATCACATCATCCTCATGGGTTTTAAGCTTAAATTTTTTGGAAACCATGACATGGAAATATAGGGTGATATATTCCACAGGATTACGTTTCCTGTAGGGACAAGAATTACCAGGATAAGCTGTGGAGATATCTATATACACTATATTGCTGGAAGTATTGGGCTCGCCCTCCAAATCATGTGACTCAGGTGTTCCAATCCCCTCCATATCATGTGATTCAGGTGTTCCAATCCTCTCCATGGACACAGGTGTATACAATCAAGCCCCTAGGCATGCAGACGGCTTCTACAAACATTGGTGAAAGAATGGGTCGTTCTCAGGAGCTCATTGACTCCAAGCGTGGTCCCGTGATAGGTGGCCACCTGGGCAATAAGTCCATCCGTGACATTTCCTGGCTACTAAATATTCCACGCTCAACTGTTAGTGGGATTATAACAAAGTGGAAGCCACTGGGAACAACAGCCACTCAGCCACCAAGTGGTAGGCCACGTCACATGACAGAGCGGGGTCAGCACATGCTGAAGCGCACAGTGCGCAGAAGTCACCAACTGTCTGCAGAGTCAATAGCTAAAGACCTCCAAACTTGGTGTGGCCTTCAGATGAGCCCAACAACAGTGCGTAGAGAGCTCCATGGAATGGGTTTCCATGGCCGAGTAGCTGCATCCAAGTCTTCCATCACCAAGTGCAATGCAAAGCGTTGGATGCCGTGGTGTAAAGCACGCCGCCACTGGACCCGAACAGGGGAGACGTGTTCTCTGGAGTGACCAATCACACTTCTCTGTCTGGCAATGAGATGGACATGTCTGGATTTGGCCAGGAGAACGGTGGAGTTTGGTGGAGGAGGGATTATGGTGTGGGGTTGTTTTTTAGGGGTTGGGCTTGGCCCCCTAGTTGCAGGGAAGGGAACTCTTAAGGTGACATTTTGGACAATTTCATGCTCCCATCTTTGTGGGAAGAGTTTGGGGATGGCCCCTTCCTGTTCCAACATGACTGCGCACCAGTGCACAAAGCAAGGTCCATAAAGACATGGAGGAGCCAGTTTGGGGTGGAGGAACTTGACTGGCCTGCGCAGAGTCCTGACCTCAACCCCATAGAACACCTTTGGGATGAATTAGAGCGGAGACTGCGAGCCAGGCCTCCTCCCCCGACATCACTGCCTGACCTGAGAAATGTACTTCTGGAAGAATGGTCCAACCTTCCCATAGACACCCTCCTAAACCTTGTGGACGGCCTTCCCAGAAGAGTTGAAGCTGTTATAGCTGCAAAGGGCGGGGGGGCCAACTCAATATTGAACCCTATGGACTAAGACTGGGGGGGCCATTAAAGGTCATGTGTGTGGAAAGGGCGGGGCCAACTGAATATTGAACCCTACGGACTAAGACTGGGGGGCCATTAAAGGTCATGTGCATGGAAAGGGCGGGGCCAACTCAATATTGAACCCTATGGACTAAGACTGGGAGGCCATTAAAGGTCATGTGTGTGGAAAGGCCGGCGGCCCAATACGTTTGTCAGATGGGCAGCACCCATCACACTATATGTCAGGGATCACGGCATCCTGTCGGCCGGCGCATGCACACTGGCGACGGCTCACGCCGGGACACAAGCACCAGGTCCCAGCGAGCCGCAGATGACAGGACGCCGCGCATGCGCAGTAGGAGCCGCGGGCGCGCCTCGGGCGGCCAATGACAGCCCGGGGGCGCGTCCTGGACGGCCAATGACAGTGCAGGGCGCAATATTTAAAGATGCCCTGCACTGTCACTAATCGCCGCAAGGTCTATCTGTGTTCCTGAGTTCCTGTACCTGAGTTATTGACCCTGAGTGACCCTGACTACGCTGCCTTCTCCTGTGTTTGACCCGGATTGTCCTGACTACGCTGCCTTCTCCTGTGTTTGACCCGGATTGTCCTGACTACGCTGCCTTCTCCTGTGTTTGACCCGGATTGTCCTGACTACTCTGCCTTCTCCCCTCCTGACTCCCGGCTTGTTTGACCTATCTGCGGACTGACTTATCCTGCTGACCCTGCGTGTGACCTGCCGATTCTCCGCCTGCCGATTCTGTACCTCGCCTACCCCACGGGACCACTGCTCGTGATCCATCCTGCTAGGTCCTGCCGGCCTCCTCACATCTGGCTCTCCCGGTACCTATACATCCCCGGAGGTTCCCTCTGCCACTGGTGGGCCTGCTCAGAGGTCGTGACCTGGTCCTGGTCTGTTTCAAGTCCATCCCCACCTTCAGGGGCCCTGGTGAAAGCACAGACCGGGACTTAGATTCCACGCTTTGGGTAGGTCTGTCAAGTGGGCGGCCAGAGGCACCACCTGGCGGATCATAACAGTACCTTGCTGCCATGACAGAGCCAGGAAGAGGACCGGCGTCCCTAGAGGATATATGCCAGCACCTGGCGACTCTGACCCAGGCCGTCCAGAACTTTCACAGCCGCTGCACCCGTCTTGAGGACCGCATGGAGACGTTAGCCACCCAGACTCCTCCTGCTCCAAGTCCCGCAACTGCGGAATCACCCGCTACCCCAGCATCCGGAGCAGTTGCCGCACCCCTAGCTCCCGAACCCCGCGTTCCCCTGCCGGAACGATTCCGTGGAGACCAAAGCCGCTTCAGGCCTTCCGGAACGCATGCACTCTATTTTTTGACTTGCAGCCCCGCACGTTCACCGCCGAGACCGTCAAGGTGGGGTTTATAATCTCTCTCCTTCAGGATAAGCCCCAGGATTGGGCTCACCGTCTGATGGAGAAGCGCGACCCCCATCTTGATCCTGTGACTGAGTTCTTTCAGGCCATGGCTGTCCTATATGATGACCCCCAGCGGGCTGCTTCCGCAGAGGCTACCCTATACTCTCTGCGGCAAGGCCGCCGGGCAGCCGAAGAGTATGCGTCCGATTTTAGGCGTTGGATGGGAGATACCAGATGGAACGATGCGGCATTATGTCACCAGTTCCGCATCGGGCTGTCTGAGTCACTAAAAGATGAGTTAGCACGAGTAGGCCTACCTGACTCTCTTGAGAAACTGATAGAGTTGGCCATCCAAATTGACCGCAGACTGAGAGAGCGTCGCCTGGAAAGGAGCAGCCAGGGTCAAAGGGTGGCATGGATTCCACTGAGAGAAGAAGCTCCAACCCCAGAGAACCATACCCGGAGCACGGAAGCAGGGGACACCTCGGAACCCATGCAAGTGGGACTGGCCCGTTCCACTTTATCGGGCCGAGGAACGTCAGAGGAGACGATCGCAGAACCTCTGTCTGTACTGTGGGGAAGCTGGTCACCAGGTGCGCTCCTGTCCTGCAAAAATGAGTAAGTCCGCTTCCTGTTGTTTTCCTTTACCTACAGAAAGGGGTGATCAATCTAGTTACCTGGCAATACCTGTGTCTTTACAGCTCCCCGGAGGAACCTTGTCGGTGACCGCTATCATTGATTCGGGAGCATGTAGTTGTTTCATCGATCTTACTTTTCCGCATCGCATCCCCCCTTTTCCCAATCATTCTGGGGCTTCCTTGGCTGCGGGCCCATAACCCCCAGATTGATTGGGAGAAGGGAACGGTTCAATTTCGGTCACCATACTGCCGGGGTCACTGCCACGTCCCAGGGTCCGTGGCCCCCCGGTTTCTTCTGTGCATGGATGGTGATACAGATCTTTCTCAGGTTATCCCTCCAGCCTACCATAATTTCCTAGACGTGTTCAGTAAGCGAGGAGCAGACATTCTTCCCCCGCACCGTTCATACGATTGCCCCATAGACCTACCCAGGTCTGAGATTTCGTTTGGTCGCATTTTCCCTTTATCTGAATTAGAATCAGGAGTTTTGAGGGAGTATATTGATGGCAATCTTCGGAAGGGATTTATTCGCCCGTCCACGTCCCCAGCCGGGGCCGGGTTGTTCTTTGTAGAAAAAAAAGACAAATCGTTACGGCGCTGTATAGACTATCGTGATCTGAATAAGATCACAGTAAAAAAATCGCTATCTGTTACCTCTGGTTCCTGAGCTCCTCCAGAGATTAGGGTCAGCAACGATTTTTACTAAATTAGACCTGCGGGGGGCATATAACCTTGTTCGTATCAGGGAGGGGGATGAATGGAAGACAGCCTTTCATACGAGATTCGGTCATTTCGAATATCTGGTGATGCCGTTCGGGTTCTGTAACGCACCGGCCACCTTCCAACACTTTATCAATGACGTTTTTCGTGATTTCTTCGATGTCTTCGTGGTTGTCTACTTAGATGACATCCTGATATTTTCACCCTCACTGGAGGCTCATAGGGATCATGTGGCAAGGGTCTTAGCACGTTTACGCCAACACGGGCTCTACGCCAAGGCAGAAAAATGCTGTTTCGAACAGTGTAAAATCAGGTTCTTAGGACTGGTCCTCTCTCCCGCGGGGGTCGCGATGGATCCCCAGAAAGTCACGGCGATCTTAGATTGGCCAACACCCACCAATAAGAGGGGGGTACAGCGTTTCATCGGATTCTCAAACTTTTTATAGAAAGTTTGTCAGGAACTTCTCAGGGCTGGTCTCCCCAATCACGCAACTGACTAAACAAGGGATTCGTTTTAAATGGACTTCCGAAGCTCAGACCGCATTCGACACGCTCAAGAAATTGTTTACCTCTGCTCCCATTCTCTGCCATCTGGATTCTTCTCTCCCATACGTTTTGGAAGTGGACGCCTCCGAAAACGCAGTAGGAGCGATTCTTTCCCAAAGGAATGGTACCAAGGAGCTACTGCATCCTGTGGCGTTCTTCTCCAGGAAGTTGACACCGGCGGAGCGCAATTATGATATTGGAGATCGGTAACTCCTGGCCATTAAGTCCGCTCTAGAAGAATGGAGGTATCTCCTGGAAGGAGCCACACACCTAATCCTAATATTCACGGATCATAAAAACCTTGAGTATTTAAGAACGGCAAAACGACTGAGACCACGCCAGGCGAGATGGGCTCTTTTCTTCTCTCGGTTTATCTTTCATATAACGTACCGACCTGGGTCTAAGAATACGAAACCAGACGCTCTGTCCCGCATGTTTGAGGACCCCGACGATACAGTGTTACCTGACACAATTTTACCGTCCAGAAGCTTCCTCGCCCTTCAAACGGAACTTCGCTCCAGACTGATTGACGCTTCCGTTGGACTGCCAGTCCCGCCTGGGCCGCCCCTCCAGAACCGCGATGGTCTGCTTTGGAAGGAAAATCGGATCGTGGTGCCAGAAGGAGTTCAAACTTTGGTCCTGGGGCACTGCCATGACCATCCAATGGCAGGGCACTTTGGGGTGACGAAAACTCAGGAGCTACTGCAGCGCTCGTTCTGGTGGCCAAACATGGTCAAGGACTGCGAGCGCTATGTCCAGACCTGTCCCACCTGCCAAAGGAACAAGCCCTCCAGAAGCAAGGCCTGGGGATTATTGCGTCTGTTGCCGATACCCAAACGGGCCTGGCAAATGATTGCCATGGATTTTGTGGTCGAACTCCCACCATCTCAAGGCTACACTGCAATAATGGTGATCGTGGATCGCTTTTCAAAGATGGCTCATTTCGTGCCCCTGGAAAGGACACCGTCGGCGCCGGAGACTGCACGGATATTCATTAAGGAAGTAGTGAGGCTACATGGGGTTCCCGAAGATATAGTATCGGATCGGGGAGTCCAGTTCACATCAAGATTCTGGAAAGCCTTATGTGAAGCATTGGGAATCAAGCTGTCACTGTCATCCGCTTACCACCCACAGACCAACGGCAAACGGAAAGGACCAATCAAACGTTGGAACAGTACCTAAGATGCTACACATCCTACCTTCAGGACGACTGGCTAACACTGTTGCCTTCTGCAGAGTTTGCCTATAATAACTCGAACCACTGAGCTACGGGACAATCCCCGTTCTTTACCAATTTCGGATATCATCCTACATTTCTCCCCGACCTGATGCCTGAAAATCTCAAGATGTCTTGCATTTCTTTTCTGTCAATAACAAGACGATTCAGGAGGCCATCGCTAAAGCCCAAGAAGACAGTAAAAAGGCGTTCGATAGGAAGAGAAGAGGAGAGTTGTTGCTCCAACCAGGGGATCAGGTTTGGTTGGCTACGACCAACTTGAAGATGCTGTGTCCTTCAAGGAAGCTAGGACCGAAGTACCTTGGCCCGTTTCCAATTAAACGGGCAATCAACGAAGTGGCCTACGAACTCGAACTCCCGGAATCTTTCAAAATACACTCTGTGTTCCATGTGTCTCTCCTGAAACCATCCAGACCGGATTCCTTCCCGGATCGCGAATCCAGACCTCCCGAGGCAGTCACCATAGGTGAACAAGAAGAATATGAAGTAGAAACTATTCTCAGTTGCCGAAAGAGGGGGGGCCAGACGCAGTTCCTGATAAAATGGAAGGGTTATTGCCCTGAGGAGAACTCTTGGGAGCCCATCCAGAATGTTCACGCCCCCAGGCTCATCCGGGAATTTTTTTCGTGGCCACCCGCGGTGGAGAGATCGGTGGGGCTCCGGGAGGGTGCCCATAGAGGGGGGGTAATGTCAGGGATTGCGGCATCCTGTCGGCCGGCGCATGCACACTGGCGACGGCTCACGCCGGGACACAAGCACCAGGTCCCAGCGAGCCGCAGATGACAGGATGCCGCGCATTGCGCAGTAGGAGCCGCGGGCGCGCCTCGGGCGGCCAATGACAGCCCGGGGGCACGTCCTGGACGGCCAATGACAGTGCAGGGCGCAATATTTAAAGATGCCCTGCACTGTCACTAATTGCCGCAAGGTCTATCTGTGTTCCTGAGTTCCTGTACCTGAGTTATTGACCCTGAGTGACCCTGACTACGCTGCCTTCTCCTGTGTTTGACCCGGATTGTCCTGACTACGCTGCCTTCTCCTGTGTTTGACCCGGATTGTCCTGACTACTCTGCCTTCTCCCCTCCTGACTCCCGGCTTGTTTGACCTATCTGCGGACTGACTTATCCTGCTGACCCTGCGTGTGACCTGCCGATTCTCCGCCTGCCGATTCTGTACCTCGCCTACCCCACGGGACCACTGCTCGTGACCCGTCCTGCTAGGTCCTGCCGGCCTCCTTACATCTGGCTCTCCCGGTACCTATACATCCCCGGAGGTTCCCTCTGCCACTGGTGGGCCTGCTCAGAGGTCGTGACCTGGTCCTGGTCTGTTTCAAGTCCATCCCCACCATCAGGGGCCCTGGTGAAAGCACAGACCGGGACTTAGATTCCACGCTTTGGGTAGGTCTGTCAAGTGGGCAGCCAGAGGCACCACCTGGCGGATCATAACACTATATTGCCAGTGTGGAGTGTCTCATATACTGCACCTTCCTTCTCCATCTGCCTTCTTTCCAAATCCACCTTCCGGGACTGAAGCATTTGTGACCTTTTGGTTAAAGAGATTAGAAACTCATTATTGTCCCTTTAATTGTTATTTGTATACTTTATTTTTATACTTTATTTTTTATTAACATAATTATTTACATTACGATTCACTTCTCAGCCACATGCATGATATTTAAAGAAAAAAAACTTGTCTAAACAAACTTATATAGTAAATAGTTTAGACTTTTAAATCCCATATAACCTATTAACAATTCCACCTACTTCTGAGGATGTGAACCCCATTTATTTTCTTCTGCTCTTAGTCCAGTGGGAGTTACTGGGAGCCAACGCGTTTAGTAACTAAGCCCTCATGCACACTGGGGGGGCGTTTTGATAAGTTGTGTAAAGTTGTGTTAAAAAAATCAGTTTTTCAGCATTTTTGCATTAGTGGCGCTTTGCCATGTTTAGTGGAAGTTTCCTGCATTTTTCTGTGGGGTTTTTTTATCCCCCCCACATTTTTTTTTTTTTTTGGTCAACAAAAGTCCAAAACCACCAGTTTGCAGCGTTTTACCATGTTTTTCAGCGTTTTTACAGCTAAAAGTCTCCTCTAGAAACCCACTAGTCCTGTTTTTCAGCCAAAAAAACGTCCCAGCCAATAAAAGTTGATTCCAGTCTGTGTGTGTATGGACACCGAGGATAACATGCCGGGGGGTTTTACTGGCTGTAGAAAAACTGTCAAAAGCCAAAAAACAGCCGCTGTAAAAACGTCCCGTGACTGAGCCGTAAAGTGAAGTCATCAAAGTAAATGCTCTGAAATTAATCTCATTTGATCTTCCATGGTCTGTTGTAAAATATCTGTTTAACCACTTGGAGCCAAGTGCTTGCAAATATGTAGCCTCTTGGCACCGAAGGACCACAAATTTATGTAACCAACGTAAACAAAGGATGTGCCGAGAGCGTTTGTCCTACGCACTCCCAGCACGTTCACCGACGCCTCACGGAAATGTTCCGATCACTACTTGCGGTCAGGAGCCCTCCAATCATGTGACAGCCAATCCCGCTGGCCTCCCAGCATCACAAACCCCTTAACCACTTCCCGTCTGGTCCATGTACATAAACAGCCAGACGGTGGCAGTGCAGGAGTGGGGTTACCGTTTATAAACGTCTTCCCCGCTCCCTGCTTGTGTGCGCTCCCTGGGAGCATGTGGCACCGTGATCCAGTGTCTGCTATGTCATGAGGACACAGAGGAACACCGATCATCGTACGGGACACCTCTGTGCGAGGTCCCAATCATGTGATCGCTGTTTGGCCAATCAGTGATCACATGCAGAGTAGTAAGCAATATGTCACTTCTGACATCATTGCTTACTACATGTGAAATCTGTGAATGATCACAGAGATCACATGGTACAGGGCCATTCACAACAGCCTTGTACCATGTGACAAGCTGTGACCAATCACAGCTCACACAGTATTTCTGCAGGAATGCAGCCAGTGACTAGAAATTTTTTTTTGCAGCCTTTATGGGTGTAAAAGCAATCAGTGTGGCACCAGTCAGTGCCCAGCAGTGCCACCAGTCAGTGCTATTTATCAGTGCCCATCAGTGTCACCAGTCAGTGCTGCCTATCAGTGCCCATCAGTGCAGCCTCATCAACACACATCAGTGAAGGAAAAAATTACCTGTTTGCAAAATTTATAATAGAAACAAAGAAACTTTTCTTTTCACATTTTTTGCTCCTTTTTTGTTTATAGTGCAAAAAGTAAAAAAAAACACCCAGCGTCAATTAAATACCACCAAAGAAAACTCTATTTGTGAGGATAAAAAAAAATGATAAAAAACTTTATATGGGTATAGAGTTGCATGACCACACAATTGTCATTCAAAGTGCAACAGCGCTGAAAGCTGAAAATTGGCCTGGGCAGGAAGGGGGGTAGAAGTGCTCTGTAGGCAGGAAGGGGGTAGAAGTGCCCTGTAGGCAGGAAGGGGGTAGAAGTGTCCGGTGGGCAGGAAGGGGGTAGAAGTGCCCTGTAGGCAGGAAGGGGGTAGAAGTGCCCTGTAGGCAGGAAGGGGGTAGAAGTGCCCGGCAGGGAAGGGGTTAAATAACTACCTGTTGATCTTGGCAGAATAGTCAGAGCCGGTCTGTGATCACACACTTTACTATTACAAGGAGTCGGTTTCATTTATTTAGCCCTCTTGGTTCTCATCTTGTACTACAGGATGTTTAGCCTTTATGTTGTAGAGATCTGACAGTGGAAGTGGGTCAAGAAGCTTAGCAAAAGACATTGGACAGGCCTGACATTTACAAAAAAAACACCCTTGCCCCCCCGTACACCTGCGTTCGTGAGCGTTGACCCAGTGCCGGTATGTAAACAGCGGTTGCACCATGCATGTGAGGTATCGCCGTGAACGTCAGATGAAGGGCAGTGATTCTAACACCAGACCTCCTCTGTAAATCTAAAATGGTAGCTTGTAAAAGACTTTTAAAGCGTTGCCTATGGATATTAAAAACGTATGCAGTTTGTCGCCATTGCACGGGGCATGCACAGTTTTAAAGCATGTCATGTTTGGTATCTATTTACTTGGCATACCATTATCTTTTATATTTTACCAAATAATTGACCAATATATTGTGTTTTTGTGCATTAAAAGTAAAAAAAAAAAAAAAAACACGTGGCATCCCCATACTCAGTAGAAGTAGCAGAATGTATTTTGGGGTGCAATTCCACATATACCCATGGCTTGTGCAAGAAATATATAATTTAAATAACAATAAAAAAAAAAAAGTTTGTCATTTTCCAGAAACTTGTGGAAAAAAAAAATAAATCTTCCATGGACTCAATATGCCTCTCAACAGATAGCTTAGGATGTCCACTTTCTGAAAAGGGGTCATTTGGGGTGTTTGTACTATCCTGGTATTTTAGCACCTCAAGAAATGTGATGGGCAGTCAGAAAATAAAAGCTGTGTAAATTTCATCTATCCCATAGTTTGTAGATGCAATAATGTTCACACAAAGCAATCAATATACACTTATTGGGATTTTTTTACCATAAACATGGACATTTTGGCCTAAATTTATAACCAACTTTGAGTTTACAATATATTTTTTTTTATAGCCGAAAGTAAAAAATATATTTTTCTTCAAAAGCCTTTTTTTTGTTTATAGCACAAAAAATAAAAAGCACACAGGTCATCAAATACCACCAAAAGAAAGCTCTATTTGTGTGGAAAAAAGGACGTAAATTTTGTTTGGGTGCAGCATTGCATGACCGCGCAATTATCAGTTGAATTAGTGCAGCGCTGAGTAACAAAAAGAGGCGTGGTCATTAAGGGGGGTAAATCCTCTGGAGGGCAAGTGGTTAAGGGATGGGGGGGTAAATCCTCTGGAGGGCAAGTGGTTAAGGGGGGTAAATCCTCTGGAGGGCAAGTGGTTAAGGGGGGTAAATCCTCTGGAGGGCAAGTGGTTAAGGGGGAGTAAATCCTCTGGAGGGCAAGTGGTTAAGGGGGGGTAAATCCTCTGGAGGGCAAGTGGTTAAGGGGGGGTAAATCCTCTGGAGGGCAAGTGGTTAAGGGGGGTAAATCCTCTGGAGGGCAAGTGGTTAAGGGGGGTAAATCCTCTGGAGGGCAAGTGGTTAAGGGGGGGTAAATCCTCTGGAGGGCAAGTGGTTAAGGGGGGGTAAATCCTCTGGAGGGCAAGTGGTTAAGGGGGAGTAAATCCTCTGGAGGGCAAGTGGTCAATGACACTTTTAAATTAGCAGTCCTACGCTAGCCCACTAACACATACATTCCATAGGAACTCACCTTCGTATTCTTATTGTTTTTGGAATTTTCTTTTTCCTGTGTTCTAGATGTATTCATATTTGCATTTTTAGACTGCTTCCCATCTTCTGCTTTCTGTGCATAGTTCTGGATTGGTAAATTAGGGCATTGCGATGGACTCCCTTTAGTACTTGCACCAGTTTTTAATTTGCTTTCATTTTGTGATTTTGCTGTCTGTTGAGATGTTTTAGGATTACCGGTATTTTCATTAATATTTGCCTGTCCACCATTATTTTTCCCTTCACTGATTGAAGCCTTTGAGGCCTCTACCTTTAGGTCTTCCTTGTTGTCCTTACAGGACGGTGGAATATCATTATTGGTCTTTTCAAGTTCAGTTTTTGTGTCTACACCAGAAGTTGTCCCAGAAGCAGCTGACTGATCTGGTATTTGGTTTCTTTCATCTGAGTCCCGAGTTGTACTACTTGTGTCTTCATTTGGTTTAGGTGGCCTAGTTGTGTCTTTGTCTCTTCCATCTTCCATATCAGAGTGGACTTTAGATGAACAGGATCTGTCCCTTCTTAGGTCTCTGACCTGATTATCTGTCATTTTCTCATTTATAGATGACTCTTTCCCACCAACACTCTTAATTCTTAGGTTATCAGGACTGGTCTTCATGTTTTCAGGACCTTCACTCTTTGTGGAGGCAGAAAGTTCTGCTCCCATGGGAATTCTGGGCTCTTTGTCCCCATTGCCGTGTTTGTCTTTGATGGGTATTAATGGTGCATTCTCTTTACTAGAATTCTCATCAACTTTTATTTCTCTCTCAGGCTCACCACTTTCAGCTGGGTGATGGGTGGCATCAGCAGTGCCTACTGTTTGTGCCGTGGGCCGTATGTTTTCAGCAGTAACAGAGTCTGCCAGGCTCTCACTTTCATCATCATCTTCATCACTCTGAGTGATACTGAGGTCCTGATCAGTGGTAGTTAATGAGGTGGCAGAGTCACCACCTCTCTTCTGTTTACTTCCCTTTGTGTTTCTTTTCTGCATAAAAAATGATCCTTTCCTCAAAATGTATTTTCTTTTCTGCAGGATAAAGAAGTATTTTTTTTATTCATTGTTAAATCTAGGGATATGCAGACAGAGCAAAGCTAGACGTATCCGAGCCCAAGATGCAGCTAATATGTGGCAGCTAATGTTTTCGAAAGGACCGTTCAAGAAAATCCTACCTGCAGCTAGAGGAGATCGGCTTCCTTCTAAATGTGTCAATCTGTTTGTTCACCCCTTACAAAGGTAAACATCCGTCTCCAAAACGAGGGCAACTAAAAGTCCCATCCCAACTGCTCTGTATTCAGTAGTTATAGACGTCTGATCTGGCTGCACATGAGGGAACTGGGCCCCCTGACACTACTTGGACCTCATGCACATAGGCATGGAAAATGCACCAAAGCTGCGTCTACAAGCATACTGTATGCACATAAATGCACATGTATGAATGTATGTATTCCAGTGGCCAGAATAACTTACAATTCTCGCCTGTAGAATGTGTTTATGCTCAAAGCCACGTGTGCAGAAATGTGCGCAAACTCCACACTAAAGGCAACTTTTCTGCCAAATTCTGGCATACAAAACGCAGCATATTTGAAGCATAAACTCATAAGCCCATGTGCATGCGGCCTTGGTCTTGGCTGTGGGCCTAGGTGAAGTTATCCATCTATGGCTAGCCTGACCCATTCATACGTTCCGTGCCTGCAGTACACCAATTTACACGGTTCCGTGCCTGCAGTGCACCAATTTACACGGTTCCGTGCCTGCAGTGCACCAATTTACACAGTTCCGTGCCTGCAGTGCACCAATTTACACGGTTCCATGCCTGCAGTGCACCAATTTACACGGTTCCGTGCCTGCAGTGCACCAATTTACATGGTTCCATGCCTGCAGTGTGCCCCAATTTTACATGGTTCCATGCCCAGCAGTGCACCAATTTACACGGTTCCGTGCCTGCAGTGCACCAATTTACACAGTTCCGTGCCTGCAGTGCACCAATTTACACGGTTCCATGCCTGCAGTGCACCAATTTACACGGTTCCGTGCCTGTAGGGTACCAATTTACACGGTTCTGTGCTTGCAGTGCACCAATTTACACCTTTCCATGCCTGCAGTGCACCAATTTACACGGTTCCGTGCCTGCAGTGCACCAATTTACACCTTTCCATGCCTGCAGTGCACCAATTTACACGGTTCCATGCCTGTAGGGTACCAATTTACATGGTTCCATGCCTGCAGTGTACCAATTTACATGGTTCCATGCCTGCAGTGTACCAATTCACATGTTCCATGCCTGCTCCCTCCCCCAAAACCAAAGATTGTGATATGCATTGTCTGGTCAGCTCTACGGTTGCAGCTTCTCGGGGGTTATAATGGCACTATATTGGTAGATTACAATTAATGCTGACCTAAGAGAAGTATGGGTCCGCCCAAAAAAAAATGATACTCATCTAGGTGGATTCAGTGGATCCCGACTGTTAAGTCCGGATCAAAGTAGCACCCTGATGGGCTAAGTGACGTCAGCTGACTTTAGCCCACTGGTGGCTGATGACTGCACTCCTGTGATCCATAGGAGACAAAGCTTTTAACCCCTTCCCGTCTGGCCCATGTACATAAATGGCCGGACGGGAGCAGTGCAGGGGTGGGTGGCCATTTATAAACATCCTCCCACATTCACTGCCTGTGTGCGCTCCCTGGAAGCACGCTGCACCGCGATCTGGTGCCTGCTGCTGTGTCCGGAGGACATCGATTGAAGTGAGGTCCTGATCATGTGATCCCTGATTGGCCAATCAGTGATCACATGAATAGTAGTAAACTGTCACTTGCTGACATCATTGCTTACTACTTGTGAAATCTGTGAATGATCACAGAGATCACATAGTACAGGGCCATTCACAACTGCCTTGTACCATATGACAAGCTGTGACCAATCACAGCACTCACTTGATTTCTCAATAGCTGCAAGAATGCAGCCAGAGAGAAGGAGAAAAATGATTCCTCTTACAGCCTTTATGGGTCTAAGAGCAATCAGTGTAAAAAAAAAAAAAATATCATCATTCCCCACAAGTAGTACAGTGTCACTATGGTGACGGTATGTAAAAAACAAAACAAAAAACAAATATTAAAAAAAAAAAAAAATGTAAAAAAAAAAAAAAATTTTGAAAAATTATAATTTTTTGGTCATAAACGAATTTGGGTTATTTTTTTTTTTAACTAAAAAGATAACTGAATAAATTTTGGCCAAGATTTATGTAGAAAGATTATTTATTTGCAAAATGTTATAAGAAAAACTTTTTTCAAAAATGTTTGGACTATTTAAAAAAAAAAAAAAATCCCAGCGGTGAATAAATACCACCAAAATAAAGTTTTATATGTCTAAAAAAAAAATGTCATATGGGTGCAGTGTTGCATGACCGCGCAATTGTCATTCAAAGTGTGAAAGCGCTGAAAGCTGAAAACTGGCCTGGACTGGAAGGGGGGGAAGTGTCCGGACTGGAAGGGGGGGAAGTGTCCGGACTGAAAGGGGGGGAAGTGTCCGGACTGGAAGGGGGGGGGGAAGTGTCCGGACTGGAAGGGGGAGAGAAAGTGTCCGGACTGGAAGGGGGGTGAAAGTGTCCGGACTGGAAGGGGGGGAAGTGTCCGGACTGGAAGGGGGGGAAGTGTCCGGACTGGAAGGGGGAGAAAGTGTCCGGACTGGAAGAGGGTGAAAGTGTCCGGACTGGAAGGGGGAAGTGTCCGGACTGGAAGGGGGGGAAGTGTCCGGACTGGAAGAGGGGGAAGTGTCCGGACTGGAAGGGGAGAAAGTGTCCGGACTGGAAGAGGGTGAAAGTGTCCGGACTGGAAGGGGGGGAAAGTGTCCGGACTGGAAGAGGGGGAAGTGTCCGGACTGGAAGGGGGGGAAAGTGTCCGGACTGGAAGGGGGGGAAAGTGTCCGGACTGGAAGGGGGTGAAAGTGTCCGGACTGGAAGAGGGGGAAGTGTCCGGACTGGAAGGGGGGGAAAGTGTCCGGACTGGAAGGGGGGGAAGTGTCCGGACTGGACTGGAAGGGGGTGAAAGTGTCCGGACTGGAAGAGGGGGAAGTGTCCGGACTGGAAGGGGGTGAAAGTGTCCGGACTGGAAGGGGGGAAAGTGTCCGGACTGGAAGGGGGAGAAAGTGTCCGGACTGGAAGGGGGGAAAGTGTCAGGTGACTGTATTTTTATTTGCTCAGATTTCTTTGGAAGAAAATCCCCTGCATGGGGCATAGATGTGTATGAGAAATTTCTGTTTATTAAATAAAAGTGGACTGCCATGCCCTAAAAATACAGTTTTGGACTGGTGCAACTCACTGAAAAATGCACTTACTGCTTGAATTTATCTTCTACGTGACGGCCGCACGCAAATGTGCGGCCTCCCGGCATCTGGGCCTTGATGCTGAGCTGCTGCACATTTGCGTGCAATTAAGAAAAACATATGTGCCGAGAGCGTGTGCCCTACACGCTCCCAGCACACGTGTCCGGTACTCACGGAAAGGGCCCGATCTCCTGGACCTTTCCAGATCATGTGACCACTGTGACAGCAAAAGTTTTACCCCGCCCTGCCTCCAGAAACCCTTAAAGGGCCGCCGCTAAACTGTCAAGGATCCGTCAAACGATCACCCTGTCACGTGTCCACCACACGCCACGCCCACAGCGACTAGCTAACTGAGACGCACGCGTGCGGCGTCCGTGACAGGGTGGTAAAGAGGGGATAATAAAGGGATTTACACTTAAATATCTCAAAACCGTATATAAGATCAGCCATGATACCTTTTCACAGACCGCCCGCACTACCTCTGGCCACCACCAGATGGAGACTCCACTCCAATCCAGCTGGTTCACCACACACTGGCAGATACGATCTTACACACAACCTGGTGCCCTGATTAGAGTTGAGGACCAGCTTAGTAATCACACCCTTCTAAAAGGTCCCTTCAGCTATCCTAGCTTGAACCCCGGTGTTGATAACCCTTCCACTGTCCACATTCCCCCACACCAGACGCACCACAAAGGTAGCCTGCCACCACCCAACAGTTTATCCGCAGAACGGTCTGTTGAGACACCACACACACACAGATCTCCGTTCTGGCAGATCTGTTACCTTTGCAATCTGCGTGCAATCTGCCCACTCACAGTGCAGTTGCATACAGATTGGCAATGAGCTTAACCGAGCGTTTTAAAAGGCACTAAAATACAATACAATATAACCCAATCTAATCTCTCCGATCTCGTCTCTCCGAAGATATGAGCACGTGCTTAAATACACAGAAGTTCACTAATTAATTTTAAGATTTAATTTCCAAAGTGGGCGGGGCATAAAATATGTACAAAAGATAAAAGGTTACAGCAAATACAAAGATATAAGAAGACACACAAATGACTAATTACTATAAAATAAAAAGGGAATAAAAAGACAGAATAACACTTTACCCTGCGGCTGGAGCAAGCCAGAAACTTAGCAATCCATTGGTCAATCGAACCAGCTCCGTACGGATCACACATGTCCAAATGTCCGTGTACCCAATTTATTGGGATTAGGAGATGGGCGGGACATTAGTCTTCGGCCAATTGACTCTGGGGGAGGGTGGTCCTGACCTGCCCAAAGAGGTACTGTATCTGGACTGCCCAAGTTTCAATTGGGCCAAGACTGGCCTGAACACCAAGTCGGGGATTGGATTTCTGACACCAGCATGTCAGCCCGATCGCAACAGTACCAAAACACCATCGGACTGTCGCACCCCCGCGTCATCTAATCATTCCATACATTTCCCTGGCTTCCTCCCCAAGCCACAAATATGATTTTCATATGTAAATGCAGCGCACAGAATGGCCTACAAGAAGGGAGCATGTTCATATCTCTGCAACTAATATTTTGGCTTTTATAAGAGATGAAACCGACTTCTTTTATGTGAATATTACCTATAGAGCTTTCCACATAAGGCAGACAGTCTGTCTGCTGTCACTGGTTTTCCAGAAGGTGATAACGTGATTGACACACAAAAAGGTGTCACCTCCAGGAGGCGGGGCTTTAGACTAATTAATGCTAAATGATGATTGGGTCTGTAAGGCCTATGGAGTAATTGTGTATACATACACATCTGATCCCAGACATTTGTTTGTACCTTCTATTCATTTCCCTACTGCCCAGGGGCTCAATGTACATCCTAATTACCAGACTGTTCCTGCACACACACCTTTGTAATGAAAGGGCCTGACATAATCTAATCTACTCACCCTGTCATGGCTATGATTCCATATTTCCACTCAAATCTTACATGTCCGTTACAATAAATTTTACATGTCCGTTACATCTCCCCTCTTCCAGATGACGCATAGCTGAGCCTAAACGGGTTGGCTAACGCGTCTACATGGAAGGTTCCCTAGGTTGGGGGGGGAAGTTCTCCCAACTAAAGTTTGACACCACTGACAGCTCAGCCCATCCCCTTGCCGATGGGGAAGGGCTTCTGCCCAGCTCTCTGACTGATCCCAAAGGGTTTGGGTCACCACTGGCCAGCAGATCCCCTCGCGGATCCATTTCATCTGCTGGCCACCGACTATCGACTGAGACGGGTACTGGCAAACCTGTCATTGTGCGCTGTCAACATTTCCAGCCACTGGCCAGGGTCATCTGGTGGTTCGCCATTGGCTGCGACACCAGATGCCTGAGCCTGACATAAGGTTGTTCCTGGGTGATCTGGACTGGTTCCATGGCTTGGATACCAGAACCTCCACCCTTGGACCTGTCTCCCACACTTCTGCTCTTTCTGCCTCAGCCAGAGACCGGTCAGCATAACCCCTGAGTTCCTCCGGGCTGACATCAAACCTATCAGCCTGCGAGAATACAGTGTTGTCAGCTCCAGCCTCTGAGAAAGCAGATTCAGAGGGGGTCAGTGTTCCCCCATCATCCTGTGATCCTTCCCTTGCTGTGCACAGCAATGAGTCCTCAATCATGATACTCATAGCTGTGGGGACAAAGGATAAATCCACAGAAGACTTTACTCCACCACGGGTCATCCTCTGACCCGTGTCACACCCTTCTACTCTGTCCTCCTCAGCAGAACATCTGTCAGCACCACACCTGAGCTCCTCCGGGCCAACCTCAAACCTATCAGCCTGGAAGGACTCAGTGATGTCAGCTGCAGCGGAAGACACTGATTGGGCTGAAATTGCCCCAACATCCTGCAGACTGCCCTCTGCAACACACAGAAATGAGTCTGCACTGGCAGCACCACCCGCGACTGTGGTGACAGAGGGGAAGGTTACAGGAGGAAGGATTCCACCAGGGTTATCCTCTGACCCACGTCACTCACTTCTACTCCGTCCTCAGCAGAGCGTCTGTCAGCACCCATGAGTTCCTCTGGGCTGGCATCAGATGTAACAGCCTCTGGAAACTCAGTGCTGTCAGCCACAGCTACTGAGGGGGTAGAGTCAGAATGAATCAGACTTAAACCCTCACCCTGTGGTCCCTCCTCTGTGTTCCACAGCCCAGGATCCAAAATGGCATTAATGGTATCTGTGGTGTCAGGGGAGCAGACAACAGAGAACTTCATCCCACAAGGGGCGAGGGGCACACAACACTGGTCTACTGAAACCCAATGTGCCTTTTCCCCGGGGACTTCAGAAGAACATCCTGTTGCTTTACATAGGGGTAAACAATCAAAATCCTTTTGCCCCATGCACCCCCATCCTGCTAACCACCGCTGGCGGTCCTTCAGCCAGACCCCTGAGATCCTCTGGGCTGCCATCAATTCTCACAGCTCCAGGGGACTCAGAGCTATCTGCTACAGGTGCCAGGTGGACAACAGTCTGAGGAGACCATAGGCCCTCTGGGCCATGTTCACAAGGGTCCAACCCAGCTAGATTGGGCCCTTCCACAGACAGTCCCTCTGTAGCAGTGGGCAATGACTGGTCCGGGGCCACCTGGTGGGCACCCCGAGTCACCACTGCAGCAGAGGGAAGGTCTGCCTTGCACACATGTCATTACACTCATCATCATCACATAAAAACATTATCAGTTGCAGAGTCCTCTGTGATTTTAAACTCTTCTCCAGGCCTTGACTCCAGACATCCACTAGAGCCAGGCCCCTGGTACACAGTTCTTCACACCCTGACCCTCCCCAGAATCCCCAGTGTTCATGGAGTCTTCAATCAGTCTTTTTACATGAGTCCAGGACCTCAGGTGGTGAGGTAGGTTCTAGGGGTGCTTGATATGGCTCGTAATGGCTACCAACTGTCCCAGGTCAGTACCCAATAATACTACTCGTGGGGAATGGCATCTGTTACACCCACTTTTCTCATTCCTCTCCCAGCTCCCCAGTCTAAATAAACACAGGCCGTGGGGACAGCTGGGTTGATGCCCCCAACCCCCCTTACAGTCATGGTCTTACCAGGAATAAGATCCCCAGGGCTCCCAGTTCTGGATGCACTAAAGTCACCTCCGCTCCGCTGTCCCTCAGGCCGGTAGTAACTTTGCCACCCACAGTGACAGGCTGTAGGTTATCAGAGTGCCCTCTTGCATCCCTGGAAACACACAAAACCGTAGACTCTGGGCCAGGTATCCTGGTAGTTTGTGGGGCAGCCTTCTTTTTCTCAGGGCAGGATGCACTAAGATGACCTATCTGGTGGCACAAAAAACATCTCCGGGTATCCACAGTTGTTGGGGCGGCTCCTAAAGGTCTGGATGCCTTGGTCTTCTGGATGTCCGGAGAAGAGGGGCCGGTTGCCCTTCCTCCCTTCCAGCTGGGTTCAGTAGTCCTCCGGGTGACAGGCATTCTGTTAACCGCATAGGAGTCAGCTATTTCTGCTGCTTGATCCACTGTCTTGGGATCTCGGTCCAGTGCAAACTGCCTGACCTCAAAAGGACATGTTTGTAGGAACTGGTCCTTAATCATTAGTTCCCGTAGGGCGTCAAAGGTGCTTACGGACAGTCCCTTTAGCCATTGCTGGGAAGCAGTGCGCTGACTGCAGACGAGGTCCATGTATCTGTCATTAGGACCTCGATGCAATGTCCTGAAACGCTTGCGGTACACCACTGGCATGAGCTGGTACCGTTTAACAATGGCCTGTTTAAGAGTCTCATAGTCCCTTTCTTGGCCCTCCGGAAGACTCAGAAGCACATCCAGGGTCTTGCCTTTCAGCCCTGGATGAGGTACTGTGCCCATTGCTCCTTGGGCAGGAGGTATTGACGACAAGTCCTCTCAAACCCTTGTAAAAAAGTGTCCATATCCCCATCCACGTCCATGGTGGGGAATTTGTCCAGGGGAACTCTGTGTATCCGTTCTTCCCTGGACTCAGTGTTACCAGCAGACCTTTTCTGCTGCAGCCGGAGTTTATTAGCTCCAGTTCATGTCGCCATTGTGCTTTCCGATCTTTCCGTCTGTCCTCTCGCTCTGCCCGCCTGTCCTCTCGCTCTTCTTCCCGGCGCTCCAAAATGAACTTGAAGCGTAATGCTTCACTGACTGGGCCCAGCAGCTGTAGATCATCCCGCAGGGACAACGAATGGGCTTCCAGTTGGCCCTCTCGGATGTCACCACGATCCACATCCGGTGACGGGAGAAAGCGACTGTTCCACATCCTGTGGCTCCACATCCAAGTTTCGCTCCTCCCCGTCTTTCTCGACCAGGGCATGTATCATCTGCTCCTTTGTCTGGTCCCTTGTGGTTGGGATACCTCTGAACTCGCACAGATTCATCAGGTCATCTCGACTTTGCTTCTCGTAGCTGATTACTGTCTCAGCCATTTTGCCAAATTAAAAGATAGAAAAGAAAAACAAAGAAGGGGGGGGGGAAGCAAAAAGCCAAGTATGTCTTCTACAAAACAAAAATTATGCACTGAGTGAGCTTCTGTAGGTCAGTCACTTCTACCGAGCTTCCAACCTTTAGTACACGGGTTAAATGAATAAACCATGCACTAATGTTACTTAGCAGATCCCACACGCTGCCGCCAACTGTCAAGGATCCGTTAACGATCACCCTGTCACGTGTCCACCACACGCCACGCCCACAACGACTAGCTAACCGTGACGCACGCGTGCGGCCGCGACAGGGTGGTAAAGAGGGGATAATAAGGGGATTTACACTTAAATATTTCAAACCGTATATAAGATCAGCCGTGATACCTTTTCACAGCCCGCACTACCTCTGGCCAGCACCAGATGGAGACTCCACTCCAATCCAGCTGGTCGACCACACACTGGCAGATACAATCTTACATACAACCTGGTGCCCTGATTAGAGTTGAGGACCAGCTTAGTAATCACACACCCTTCTAAGGTCCCTTCAGCTATCCTAGCTTGAACCCCGGTGTTGATAACCCTTCCACTGTCCACACACCCCCACACCAGATGCACCACAAAGGTAGCCTGCCACCACCCAACAGTTTATCCGCAGAACGGTCTGTTGGGACACACACACACACACAGATCTCCGTCTGGCAGATCTGTTACCTTTGCAATCTGCGTGCAATCTGCCCACTCACAGTGCAGTTGCATACAGATTGGCAATGAGCTTAACGAGCGTTTTAAAGGCACTAAAATACAATATGATATAACCCAATCTAATCTCTCCAATCTCGTCTCTCCGAAGATATGAGCACGAGCTTAAATACACAGAAGTTCACTAATTAATTTTAAGATTTAATTTAAAAAGTGGGCGGTTCATAAAATATGTACAAAAGATAAAAAGTTACAGAAAATACAAAAGATATAAGAAGACACACAAATGACTAATTACTATAAAATAAAAGGGAATAAAAAGACAGAATAAACACTTTACCCTGCGGCTGGAGCAAGCCAGAAACATAGCAATCCATTGGTCAATCGAACCAGCTCCGTACGGATCACAAATGTCCAAATGTCCGTGCGTTCAATTTATTGCGATTTGGACATGGGGGCGGGACATTAGTCTTCGGCCAATTGACTCTGGGGGAGGTGGTCCTGACCTGCCCACCAGGTACTGTGTATGGACCTGCCCAAGTTTAATTGGGCCAAGACTGGCCTGAACACCAAGTTGGGGATTGGATTTCTGACACCAGCGCGTCAGCCTGATCGCAACAGTACCAAACACCATCGGACTGTCGCACCCCGCGTCATCTAATCATTCCATGCATTTTCCTGGCTTCCTCCCCAAGCCACAAATATGATTTTCATATGTAAATGCAGCGTACAGAATGGTCTGCACAAAGGAAGCTTGTTCATATCTCTCCAACTAATATTTTGGCTTTTATAAGAGATGAAACATACTCCTTTTATGTGAATATTACCTATAGAGCTTTCCACATAAGGCAGACAGTCTGTCTGCTGTCACTGGTTTTCCCAGAAGGTGATAACCTGATTGACACACAAAAGGTGTCACCTCCAGGAGGCGGGGCTTTAGACTAATTGATGCTAAATGATGATTGGGTCTGGAAGGCTATGGAGTAATTGTGTATACATACACATCTGATCCCAGACATTTGTTTTGTACCTTCTATTCATTTCCCTACTGCCCAGGGGCTCAATGTACATCCTTAATGACCAGACTGTTCCTGCACACACCTTTGCAATGAAAGGGCCTGACATAATCTAATCTACTCACCATGTCATGGCTATGATTCCATATTTCCACTCAAATCTTACATGTCCTTTACAATAAATTTTACATGTCCGTTACATCTCCCCTCTTCCAGATGACGCATAGCTGAGCCTAAACGGGGTCGGCTAACGCGTCTACATGGAAGGTTCCCTAGGTTGCTCGGGGGGGGGAAGTTCTCCCAACTAAAGTTTGACATCGCTGACAGCTCAGCCCATCCCCCTGCCAATGGGGAAGGGCTTCTGCCCAGCTCTCTGACTGATTCCCAAAGGGTTTGGGTCACCACTGGCCAGCAGATCCCCCCGCGGATCCATTTCATCTGCTGGCCCACCGACTATCGACTGGACGGGTACTGGCAAACCTGTCATTGTGCGCTGTCAACATTTTCAGCCACTGGCCAGGGTCATCTGGTGGTTCGCCATTGGCTGCGACACCCAGATGCCTGAGCCTGACATAAGGTTGTTCCTGGGTGATCTGGACCTGGTTCCATGGCTTGGATACCAGAACCTCCACCCTTGGACCTGTCTCCCACACTTCTGCTCTTTCTGCCTCAGCCAGAGACCGGTCAGCATAACCCCTGAGTTCCTCCGGGCTGACATCAAACCTATCAGCCAGCAAGAATACAGGGTTGTCAGCTCCAACCTCTGAGAAAGCAGATTCAGAGGGGGTCAGTGTTCTCCATCATCCTGTGATCCTTCCCTTGCTGTGCACAGCAATGAGTCCTCAATCATGATACTCATAGCTGTGGGGACAAAGGATAAATCCACAGAAGACTTTATTCACCACGGGTCATCCTCTGACCCGTGTCACACCCTTCTACTCTGTCCTCCTCAGCAGAACATCTGTCAGCACCACCCCTGAGCTCCTCCAGGCCAACCTCAAACCTATCAGCCTGGAAGGACTCAGTGATGTCAGCTGCAACTGCTGAGGTGGAAGACACAGATTGGGCTGAATTTGCCCCAACATCCTGCAGACTTCCCTCTGCAAACACACACAGAAATGAGTCTGCACTGGCAGCACCCCCGCGACTGTGGTGACAGAGGGGAAGGTTACAGGAGGAAAAATTCCACTAGGGGTTGTCCTCTGACCCACGTCACTCACACTTCTACTCCGTCCTCAGCAGAGCGTCTGTCAGCACCCATGAGTTCCTCTGGGCTGGCATCAGATGTAACAGCCTCTGGAAACTCAGTGCTGTCAGCCACAGCTACTGAGGGGGTAGAGTCAGAATGAATCAGACTTAAACCCTCACTCTGTGGTCCCTCCTCTGTGCTCCACAGTCCAGGATCCAAAATGGCATTACTGGTATCTGTGGTGTCAGGGGAGCAGACAACAGAGAACTTTATCCCACAAGGGGCGCGGGGCACACAACACTGGTCTACTGAAACCCAATGTGCCTTTTCCCCGGGGACTTCAGAAGAACATCCTGTTGCTTTACATTAGGGATACAAAACCAAATTCCTTTTGCCCATGCACCTCCATCCTGCTAACCACCGCTGGCGGTCCTTCAGCCAGACCCCTGAGATCCTCTGGGCTGCCATCAATTCTCACAGCTCCAGGGGACTCAGAGCTATCTGCCACAGGTGCCAGATGGACAACAGTCTGAGGAGACCTTAGGCCCTCTGGGCCAGGTTCACAAGGGTCCAACCCAGCTAGATTGGGCCCTTCCACAGACAGTCCCTCTGTAGCAGTGGGCAATGACTGGTCCGGGGCCACCTGGTGGGCACCCCGAGTCACCACAGCATCAGAGGGAAGGTCTGCCTTGCACATGTCATTACACTCATCATCACATAAAACATTATCAATTGCAGAGTCCTCTGTGATTTTAAACTCTTCTCCAGGCCTTGACTCCAGACATCCACTAGAGCCAGGCCCTGGTACACAGTCCTTTAACCCCTGACCTTCCCCAGAATTCCCAGTGTGCATTGAGTCACTCAACAGTACATTACATGAATCCGAGGCCTCGGGTGGAAATTTAGACTTCAGAGGTGTTGACTTAGACTTGTTCTGGGTTACCAACCACCCCAGGTCAGTACCCAATAGTATGTTCATGGTAGCTGCTACGCCCACTTCTCTCACTTTGCTTCTGGATCCTTGGGGCAAAGCAACACAAGCTGCAGGTAGTACAGGGGTGACTCCTCCAACCCCTATGATAACTTTAGCTTTCTTTGGGACCACATCCTCATGACTCCTCCGTCCGGGAAGAGCTAGGACATCCTCGGGTCCCTTATCTCGGAGTCCAGCTGAAACATTGTTGCCTGCGGTGACTGGCTGCAGGCTCTCCACATGGCCTCCTTCATTAGTGGGATCTGCTCTGTCTACTTCTTCCAACTTGACTTCCAGACTCCTGGCTCAAAGAAACACAAGCCACAGGCACAGCAGGGATGGCTCCTCCAACCCCTGTGCCAGCCATGGCTTCCACTGAGATCACATCCTCACAGCTCCTCAATCCTGGACGAGCTAGGACATTCTCTGATCCCGTACCTTGTAGTCCAACTGTAACGCTGTTACTTGCAGTAAATGGTGGCTTATTATCTGCTCGGCCTCCTCCATTTTCTCCAACAAGAAACACAGTAGGGGGTACATTTTCCACTTTTGCTGGTGGGCTAGATATCCTCACGTTTGGACAGGGCCGTGTGTAATGTCCCACTTGGTTACAGGTAACACACTCCCAGGTCTCCACAAATGTAGGTCTGGGCCTTGTAGTTCTTGATGCAGATGGAGGTAACAATGCAGTCCCCCTGCTGGATTTGGGCCCTCTCGGCTTTGTGCCTTCTCTCAGTTTGCTCGCTCTGCTGCTGGTACTTTCTCTCAATTCGTAGTAACTCGGAAATGAGCTGAAACTGCAACTCGAGGTTATCACTTGCCAAAAGCTGTAGATTTATTCCCAGAGAAAGATCCTCTGATTTCTTGTACCGAGAGGGTTTTGAGAACAGAGTCACACTGATTTTCGCAGTCATCTGGAGTGGCACAGTTGCAGGGTTCCACCGACTTGCTGCGCCGTTCTAACTCCATCTCTATCAAAGCACCTAGGAGCTGGTACCTCGTCTTGCCAACTGTATTGATGTCCTTTAGATCACAAAGGTCAATCACAGCTTCATCGGATTGTCTCAGGTACCAGCGTATTACTACTTTATCTTCCTGGGTTACCATCTTCACGTTTTGCCAAAATATAAGATAGAAAAGAAAAACAAAGAAGGGGGGGGAGCAAATAGCCAAGTATGTCTTCTACAAAACAATTATGCACTGAGTGAGCTTCTGTAGGTCAGTCACTTCTACCGAGCTTCCAACCTTCAGTACACGGGGTACATGAATAAACCACTAATGTACTAAGCAGATCCCACCGCTGCCACCAACTGTCAAGGATTCGTTAAACGATCACCCTGTCACGTGTCCCCCACACGCCACGCCCACAGCGACTAGCTAACTGTGACGCACGCGTGCGGCCGTGACAGGGTGGTAAAGAGGGGATAAGAAAGGGATTTACACTTAAATATCTCAAACCGTATATAAGATCAGCCGTGATACCTTTTCACAGCCCGCACTACCTCTGGCCACCACCGGATGGAGACTCCACTCCAATCCAGCTGGTCGACCACACACTGGCAGATACGATCTTACATACAACCTGGTGCCCTGATTAGAGTTGAGGACCAGCTTAGTAATCACACCCCCTTCTAAAGGTCCCTTCAGCTATCCTAGCTTGAACCCCGGTGTTGATAAACCCTTCCACTGTCCACACACCCCCACACCAGACGCACCACAAAGGTAGCCTGCCACCACCCAACAGTTTATCCGCAGAACGGTCTGCTGGACACCCCCACACACACACACAGATCTCCGTCTGGCAGATCTGTTACCTTTGCAATCTGCGTGCAATCTGCCCACTCACAGTGCAGTTGCATACAGATCGGCAATGAGCTTAACCGAGCGTTTTAAAGGCACTAAAATACAATACAATCTAGTCTCTCCGATCTAATCTCTCTGATCTAGTCTCTCAGAAGATATGAGCACGAGCTTAAATACACAGAAGTTCACTAATTATTTTTAAGATTTAATTTCCCAAAGGGGGCGGGGCATAAAATATGTACTAAATATAACAAGTTACAGAAATACAAAAGATATAAGAAGACACACAAATTACTAATTACTATAAAATAAAAAGGGAATAAAAAGACAGAATAACACTTTAACCCTGCGGCTGGAGCAAGCCAGAAACTTAGCAATCCATCGGTCGATCGAATCAGCACCGTAACGGATCACCCTGTCCAAATGTCCGTGCGTTCAATTTATTGCGATTTGGACATGGGCGGGACATTAGTCTTCGGTCAATTGACCCTGGGGGAGGTGGTCCTGACCTGCCCACAAGAGGTACTGTGTATGGACCTGCCCAAGTTCAACTGGGCCGAGACTGGCCTAAACACTAAGTCGGGGATTGGATTTCTGACACCAGCGCATCAGCCCGATCGCAACAGTACCAAACACCATCAGACTGTCGCACCCCCGCGTCATCTAATCATTCCATGCATTTCCCTGGCTTTCTCCCCAAGCCACAAATATGATTTTCATATGTAAATGCAGCGTACAGAATGGTCTGCACAAAGGAAGCTTGTTCATATCTCTGCAACTAATATTTTGGCTTTTATAAGAGATGAAACATACTCCTTTTATGTGAATATTACCTATAGAGCTTTCCACATAAGGCAGACAGTCTGTCTGCTGTCACTGGTTTTCCCAGAAGGTGATAACCTGATTGACACACAAAAGGTGTCACCTCCAGGAGGCGGGGCTTTAGACTAATTAATGCTAAATGATGATTGGGTCTGTAAGGCCTATGGAGTAATTGTGTATACATACACATCTGATCCCAGACATTTGTTTTGTACCTTCTATTCATTTCCCTACTGCCCAGGGGCTCAATGTACATCCTAATTACCAGACTGTTCCTACACACACCTTTGTAATGAAAGGGCCTGACATAATCTAATCTACTCACCCTGTCATGGCTATGATTCCATATTTCCACTCAAATCTTACATATCCTTTACAATAAATTTTACATGTCCGTTACACCCCTTTTTAA
Source organism: Staurois parvus (assembly GCA_951230385.1). Taxonomy (NCBI): domain Eukaryota; kingdom Metazoa; phylum Chordata; class Amphibia; order Anura; family Ranidae; genus Staurois; species Staurois parvus. The sequence goes on from CATNWA010017268.1 coordinate 108,439, forward strand.
GATCACATACCCACTGTTCTCAGCTACATAAGGAGCTCAGAGGGCTAGGGGAGAACAGCAGCCAGTGAATGGCTGTGTGTGTGTGTGTGTGGGGGGGGGGCTGATTATTGGAGGAGGACACTCTGAGCTCCCAGCACAGCTAGAGAACTGACCACACTGTGTTCTCATGCTTAGTGTGGTCAGTGTTTAATAGGAAAGTAGAGGGACTGGCACAAAGGAAGCAATACAAAGGGAACAGGAGACTTTTTTACAAGTACATGGTACAGCGGGCACATATCTGGGTACTAGGTGTCATCCTAGACTCCAATCTGTGCTTCCAGCCCCAGGTCCAATCGCTGACAAACTCGTGTAGACTCCACCTCCGCAACATCTCCAAAATAGGTCCGTTCCTGACCACGGAAACCACTAAGCAACTCATTCACTCCCTCATTATATGACAGCTCGACTACTGTAACTCCCTCCTCATTGGCTTACCTCACCGCAGGCTATCCCCTCTACAATCCATCATGATGATGCTGCCAGACTCATCCACCTTACCAACCGTTCTGTATCTGCCACCCCCCTCTGCCAATCCTTCCACTGGCCTCCACTCAGTGTCCTCCACACCCTCTCTGCTAATCCCTCCACTGGCCTCCACTCAGTGTCCTCCACCCCTCTCTGCCAATCCCCTCCACTGGCCTCCACCCCTCTCTGCCAATCCCTCCACTGACCTCCACTCAGTGTCCTCCATCCCTCTCTGCCAATCCCTCCACTGGCCTCCACTCAGTGTCCTCCACCCCTCTCTGCCAATCCCTCCACTGGCTTCCACTCAGTGTCCTCCACCCCTCTCTGCCAATCCCTCCACTGGCCTCCACTCAGTGTCCTCCACCCTTCTCTACCAATCCATCCACTAACCTCCACCCCTCTCTACCAATCCCTCCACTGGCTTTCAATTGCCCAATGGATAAAATTCAAAACACTAATGTGACGGGAGCGACTTTTTGGGGGTGGGGGGACCTCTGTATCATCTCCCCAAATCATTATGTTTAACCCACCCTGTGCCTGTTTAAGGGTACAGGGTGTACATGTGAATGTCCCAGTATTGTGCATTTGTGTGTTGTCCTTTGTCTAGGCCACATGGCTGTCCATTGTTTGTTTGCCATGTGCTACTCCCCATGGTTCTGTGCCTTCCTGTCCGGCAAACTATTATGGGATGTACTGTTTGTGTATTGGTGTGGGGGTTGGTCAATGTCCTTTGCCGCATGGCTGCATCCCATTGTTCTGTGTCTTGGGTTGGTTGGGGTGGTTCCCTGTAGCCCTTCCCACTGATAGGGCGGGCTGATGATGTATTTCCTGTCCCTGGTTGTGTTTCCCCGCCCTCTGTATATATTCTGTGTTCTGTGTTAAAATAAAGAGTTGGCTTTCTGTCTTAAGAGCTGGGTGCTATTTCCTGAGGTATTTCAAGGGGTGTGGTCCGTGGATGGTGTTTGGACAGGGGAAGCTGCGGGATCACGGAATATACCCAAGTGCGGTCGGGTACCGGTTCCGTTACAACTAACAATCACATATAAAGCTGCTCATAACACTGCCCCTAATTACATCACAGACCTTGTCTCTAAATACCAGCCAAAACGTACTCTCTGCTCCTCGCAAGACCTCCTACTCTCTAGCTCCCTGGTCTCCTAGTCCCATGCTCGTATCCAGGACTTCTCCAGGGCTTCCCCCATCCTCTGGAACTCCCTACCCCAAGCTATCAGGCTATCGCCTACTCTGCTCACCTTTAGGCACACTCTGAAAACCCATCTCTTCAGGGAAGCCTACCCCAACCCCAGCTAATACTCGAATCCCCTACTCTACCTACCACTCCCTCCCCCAACACCTCTTGAACCACTATCCCCTCCCTCTTAGATTGTAAGCTCCAAGGAGCAGAGCCCTCGAGCCCCTCTTGTATTGGTGAACTGTATTTTTACTGTACTGTCTCCCTGCATAATGTACAGTTGCAAGAAAAAGTATGTGAACCCCTTGGGATTACGTGGAGTTTTGCATGAATTGGGCATAAAATGTGCTCTGAACGTCATCCAAGTCACAACAATAGAAGAACACAGTCTGCTGAAACATAATACTACACAAACATTAGATGTTGCCATGGTTTAATTGCACATAACATGTAAACATTCACAGTGCAGGGAGGAAAAAGTATGTGAGGCCCTAGCTTAATGACTTCTCCCAGAGCTAATTGGAGCCAGGAGTGAGCCAACCTTGACTCCAATCAGTGTGATGATATTGGATGTGTTGCTGACAGCTGTCCTGCCCTTAAAAAAACACACACCTGTTTTGGGTTTACTGGTTTCAAGAAGCACTGTCTAACGTGTACCACAGCCACGCAGAAAAGAGCTCTCAGAAGACCTACGATCAAGAATTGTTGACTTGCATGAAGCTGGAAAGGGTTACAAACGTATCTCCAAAAGCCTTGATGTTCATGTGTTCATGGTAAGACAGACTGTCTACAAATGGAGAAAGTTTAGCACTGTTGCTACTCTCCCTAGGCGTGGTCATCCTGTAAAAATGACTGCAAGAGCACAGCGCAGAATGCTGCATGAGGTAAAGAAGAATCCCAGAGTGTCAGCTAAAGACCTACAGAAATCTCTGGCACATGCTAACATTTTTGTTGACACATCTACAATAAGGAAAACATGAAACAAGAATGGAGTACATGGGAGGACACCACGGAGGAAGCCATTGCTGTCCAAAAAGAAGATTGCAGCACGTTTGAAGTTTGCAAAAGAGCACCTGGATGTTCCACAGCACTACTGGCAGAATATACTGTGGACAGATGAAACCAAGAATGAGTTGTTTGGGAAGAACACACAACACTATGTGTGGAGAAAAAAAAGGCACAGCACACCAACATCAAAACCTCATCCCCACTGTGAAACATGGCGGAGGGAGCATCATGGTTTGGGTTTGCTTTGCTGCCTCAGGGCCTGGACGGATTGTTGTCATTGATGGGAAAATGAATTCCAGAGTTTTTCAAGACATTCTGCAGGAAAACGTATGACCATCTGTCCGCCAACTGAAGCTCCGCGCAGAGGATGGGTGATGCAACAGGACAATGACCCAAAGCATACAAGTCATTCAACAAAACAATGGCTGCAACAGCACAGAATACGCCTTCTGGAGTGGCCCAGTCAGAGTCCTGACCTCAACCCCATTGAAATGCTGTGGCATGACCTTAAGAGAGCGATTCACACCAGACATCCCAAGAATATTGCTACACTGAAACAGTTTTGTGAAGAGGAGTGGTCCAAAATGACTCCAGATCGTTGTGCAGGTCTGATCTGCAACTACAGGAAACGTTTGGTTGAGGTTATTGCTGCCAAAGGAGGGTCAACCAGTTATTAAGTCCAAAGGTTCACATACTTTTTCCTCCCTGAACTGTGAATGTTTACATGTTATGTGCACAATTAAACCATGGCAACATCTAATGTTTGTGTAGTATTATGTTCAGCAGACTGTGTTCTTCTATTGTTGCGAATTAGATGACGTTCAGAGCACATTTTATGCCCAATTCATGCAAAACTCCACGTAATCCCAAGGGGTTTCACATACTTATTCTTGCAACTGTAAAGTGCTGAGCAAACTGTTGGCGCTATACAAGTCCTGTATAATAATAATAATAATAATAATAATATCTGGATAGGAAAGTAGAGGGACTGGCACAAAGGAAGCAATACAAAGGGAACAGGAGACATTTCACAAGTACATGGTGCAGCCGGCACATATCTGGAGTAGGAAAGGTTGGGTTTCCATATTGTTTAATAAGTCTTGGTATTTGAGTAGAAAGTTGCCATTTAACAATCACCAAATCTTAAGTAGGAGTTCAGAAATCATATCCATTACATTGATAAGGACAAAGAGAAACACACATTGTTTACCTTTCTATTGTCAACCAGCGGGCCGGTACCTTTCTGTGAGCGAGGTTCATTTCCACTTTTGTTTGATGTGTAATTGGTGCCACTGGGTTTGGCAGTATCAGCACTCGATTCCTGATCTGGAAACAGGCGGTGTTTGCTCTCCACCTCCAGAAGTAAGAGTTTCATACTGAACATCTGAAAAGACATTGACAGCATTTTGAACAAATGTAATAGTCACATATTTTTGGCAAATAAACAGCATGGGTGCAACTTATCAAAAGTGAAGCAGCTGTGCATGGCAACCAATCGGCTAACTTCAGTTAAGCTTTGAAAATGAGAGACAGAAGTTGATTGGCTGCTTCAGTTTCTGTCTACTCCACCACTATTATTTTTATAGAAAGTTTCTGCTCTCAGCCTTTCCTATACGACTGCCAACTGGCCAGTGACAGCAACGCTTTATATGAGTAAATGTCTTAGTCGAGCCACATGGACTTTGTATGTTACCCCCCTCCCCCCAACACGTCAGTAAGTTAAATGTCTTTTTCCCCCCAATCTGGGCTTATTGTGTCATTATGAAAGCCAACATCATATTGGAAGGTCCTAGAAGAAATTTCTTATTGACCTCTAGAAAATTGGGTTGGTGGTTTTTGGTGTTGGAATTTCATATGCAAGAATTTTAGGGAACACCACGTTTTGGTAAGAATAACGTTTAACATATTTTAAATACTTATCACACCTGGAAATAGGGACTTCGCCATCCGGATGTGAAGCATATGCTGCATCTATTGTACATGAGATATTAATAACAGAAGCCTCACCTACCTGGATTTACTGAGCCTGGAATGGGGGGGGTGCAGTTTCTGCCCACAATTACAACAGAATTTGGCCTGTTTTTCTTTTGATTTATGACCGCAGTTGAAACACTTCATCTTCTATGGTGTCTGTTCACAAACTCTACAACACAAAATCATTTTCAATAATGTTTATTAAAGTTTTCAAGTGTAGAAAAATATAACCCCCTGTAACAGATGAGACATATAGAAAATAAAGTAAATATATAGGAAAGAAAAAGAAAAGAAAAGAGTATCCTCGCAGGGCGTACAGATGACCATACATCAATAGATGGAAATAGAATAAACTATCCAACAATGTAACAAAATGATGTTTCAACCATTAAGGCTGGACCTGGGTGTATCTATGATTCTATCCTTCAAATACCAACCTTTCCAACATTTCCAAACATTGTCAAAGGATTGTATATTGTCTGACCTGCATGCTAACAGTCTCTCAAAAGAATAGATACATTGAGTAATAGAGATTACTTCGAACAAATTGGGCGCCTTGTCTCCCCTCCAATGACTTGTTATAGTCAAATGAGCAGCTAGTAGTATACAGGTAATTACTTTGCGAAACACGACAGGGAAGTCATCAATTCTTAGGGCTCATGTACACTGCAGCTGATAAACTCACGTTCAGGAGCTGTTCAGCATTTTTTTTTCAGCAGCCCCTGAACTCCCCCTAATATTCTCCTATGTGTCCGTGTACACATCGTCCTTTACAGTCGTTTACAGGCAGTTGAGTTTACAGTCGTTTTTTTGAACACGACAAACTTGCGTTCAGACGTCGCTTTTATCAGCGTTTCAAACGCAAACCGCTTGTAAACGTGGCAAATCGTGTTTATAAGCATTTGCGTTTGAAATTTTTTTTTTTTTTACTCTTCCAGTTCCCAATGGTGCCCAGCGCCTTTTTTCATGAACAATGCATGCAAAGAGTTTTCAAGGTACTCAAATGGACAAAACACTGGACACAGGATGTTCCTACCAAGCTTGTCACACATGGTAATGATCAATTCACACCTCAGACCTCTCCACCCTTGGAAACAAAAGATATGTTAATGACCATTCACACCTCAGACCTCTCCCACCCTTGGAAACAAAAGATATGTTAATGATCATTCACACCTCAGACCTCTCCCCCCCTTGGAAACAAAAGATATGTTAATGACCATTCACACCTCAAATTCCTCCTGAAGACCCCCTGCCAGGTGACCCTAATGACTCCTTCCACCAGACACCTTTCCCACCCTTGGGAACAAAAGAAATGTTAATGTTGTTTCCAAGGGTGGGAGAGGTCTGAGGTGTGAATGGTCATTAACATATCTTTTGTTTCCAAGGGTGGGAGAGGTCTGAGGTGTGAATGGTCATTAACATACCTTTTGTTTCCAAGGGTGGGAGAGGTCTGAGGTGTGAATTGATCATTACCATGTGTGACAAGCTTGGTAGGAACATCCTGTGTCCAGTGTTTTGTCCATTTGAGTACCTTGAAAACTCTTTGCATGCATTGTTCATGAAAAAACTCACACCTAAGCTAATCTCAACACATACTGCTCTCTCTGCTTCTACTCTCTGTATTTCTCTGAAAGTCTGAAATAGTTAATAATTTACCACTTTTCAGTGCATTCTGGGCATTTGGGAGGTTTGCCTGTGCTTATTTTTAAAAAACGCTTCTAAACGCAAATGCGCATAGACACTGTCACGGACTGCCAGTGCCTCTCCCATCCCCTGCCATATCCCTCCACCCCTCCCTTCCCCCTTGTAAATTAGAAGGTCTGTGGGGCTTCCATGGACAGGGCTGGTCCAGCCGTTGCCGAGGCAATCTAGCCGCGTCCCACATGATCTTCAAGAGACCCACACAGGAAGCAGCCCTTCCCTTTTGTTCCTGGCCATGCGGCAAGAATCATCTTGCTCCCAGAAAGATGTTGGGGAGGCTCGGGTGAGGGGGACTGAGCCTCCCCAGCCATCCCCCCTGCGCACTCTGCAGACCCCCAAAAGGTCAGGACTGTAGCCCTCTGCAATACCTCGGAGTTGGAAATCTCCACAGCTCTGCATGAGCCTTCTCCTCAAAGGTCGACCCCACAGCTGAGACCCTGCCAGTCTGTAAGCCTGTCTACTGGGCACCCTTGCACCCTGTCTGCTGCTGAGTGCCCTGGGAGCTGCTGCTGAGGGACCCTGCACACTATCCGTGGCTGCGTGTCCCTGGAAGCTGTCTGCTGCTGAGTGCCCTGGGAGCTGCTGCTGAGGGACCCTGCACACTATCCGTGGCTGCGTGTCCCTGGAGGCTGTCTGCTGCTGAGTGCCCTGGGAGCTGCTGGTGTCTGCTGATCGCTGGTTGTCCCTGGAACACTGACCGCTGGTCGTCCCTGTCTGGAGCCGCCTGCCGCTGAGGGTCCGCAAGCTGCTTACCGTGAGTGTCCTGAACTGTCCCCGCTGTGTGCACCGACCACCCGTGTCCTGAACTGTCCCCGCTGTGTGCACCGACCACTCATGTCCTGAACTGTTCCTGTTGTGTGCACTAACCACCTGTGTCCTGAACTGTCCCTGTTGTGCGCACTGGCCACCTGTGGCCTGAATTGTCCGCGCTGTGTGCACTGACCACCTGTGTCCTGAACTGGCCCCGCTGTGTGCACCGACCACCTGTGTCCTGAACTGTCCCTGTTGTGCACACTGGCCACCTGTGTCCTGAACTGTCCCCGCTGTGTGCACCGACCACCCGTGTCCTGAACTGTCCCCGCTGTGTGCACTGACCACCCGTGTCCTGAACTGTCCCCGATGTGTGCACTGACCACCCGTGTCCTGAACTGTTCCTGTTGTGCGCACTGACCCCCGTGTCCTGAACTATTCCTGTTGTGTGCACTGACCACCTGTGTTCTGAACTGTCCCCGCTGTGTGCACCGACCACCCGTGTTCTGAACTGTCCCCGCTGTGTGCACTGACCACCCGTGTTCCAAACTGCCCCGCTGTTAGTGCACTGACCACCCGTGTCCTGATGGCATGCCCGGAGTATAGCTACCTGTGGTGCCCCTGAGTGCTTGAGCCATCGCTACCCGTTGAGTCCCCGTGAACCCAATGACCCTAGAAAGCTGGGTGGAAGCTGTGCTGTGGCCAGTCTCCACAGCTAGAGTCCCGTTGAGTCCCCGAGGCCCCTGCCCAGTGGTAGGTTGCCACCTGTTGCCCGAGGCCCCTGCCCAGTGGTAGGTTGCCGCCTGTTGCCCGAGGCCCCTGCCAGTGGTAGGTTGCCGTCTGTTGCCCGAGCCCCTGTCCAGGGGTAGATTGCTGCCTGTTGCCCGAGGCCCCTGCTCAGTGGTAGGTTGCCGCCTGTTGCCCGAGCCCTGCCCAGGGGTAGGTTGCCACCTGTTGCCCGAGCCCTGCCCAGGGGTAGGTTGCCGTCTGTTGCCCGAGCCCCTGCCTAGTGGTAGGTTGCCGCCTGTTGCCCGAGGCCCCTGCCCAGTGGTAGGTTGCTGCCTGTTGCCCAAGGCCCCTGCCCAGTGGTAGGTTGCCGCCTGTTGCCCGAGGCCCCCTGCCAGTGGTAGGTTGCCGCCTGTTGCCCGAGGCCCCTGCCCAGTGGTAGGTTGCTGCCTGTTGCCCGAGGCCCCTGCCCAGTGGTAGGTTGCTGTCTGTTGCCCGAGGCCCCTGCCCAGTGGTAGGTTGTCGTCTGTTGCCCGAGGCCCCTGCCCAGTGGTAGGTTGCCACCTGTTGCCCGAGGCCCCTGCCCAGTGGTAGGTTGCCACCTGTTGCTCGAGTCTCCAATCCGCTGTCCAGTCACGGAGGGAGCTCGGCTGAGGCCCCAAGCCTAGGGGGGGAGATTGCCTGCCTGTCGCTGAAGACCCCCTGTGCCTGGAATGGTCCCTGGTTTGCGCACACATCACCCTCCCTGCCATTTCCCTATTGAGTGTCTGTCAATTTGTTGCTTCAATAAAGTTTTGTGTGTTCCCCACCTTCTTCATGTGCTCTGTCCTGCCTACGCTTCCGTTACAGACACGTTATGCAAGCGCGGCTAAACAGACTTTTTTTACCTACATTTTCCAGCAGTCAGTTTCCATCGTTCAGAAACGTCCCGTGTACATGGGTCCTAAAATGTAAGATTGCTAGATCTGGTGCAGGCCTAGTCAGTATTCCTGTGACATTGGAGAGGAGTCAGAACCACCTCACCGGAAGCTACAAAGATTCTTGCATGACCAGAAGATATGTAAGAGATTGCCTACTTGGCCACAGCCTCTCCAACACAAAGGAGAACCTCCCGATGTATAATGGGCTATTCGGTATGGAGGGAGGTACCATCTGGATATTATTTTTGTGTGAGTTCCCAGTAGTTAACACGGTGAGATATAGCATGGGAATATTTAAATGTGTATAACCATTGTGTCCGAGTGTACAGGTTTTGGAGATCGACCTCCCACGCCAGGATAGGGTCAGTTTTATGGAAAGATAACGTATTTTGGAAAAGGGAGTAAAAAAAAAAAAGGTAATTCCTTTGGTAGATTTAAGTGGGTTGTTATAAAATTGCCAAATGCTGGTGTGTAATTGCAAAAGGGTGGGAGGTGATTTCAACAGAAACTGGTGAATACTAAACAGAGTATCGACAATGAAAATTTGTTCCCCTTTTGTAGATCTTGTAGAATTTTAAGATTGGTGTGGTCATAAAATTCTGTTACTGTGTGTAGCCCATAACAAGACCAGTCAGTATCCTCCAGATATAATACAAAGATCATTACCATGAAGAAAAGGATCATTCTAACCTGAAGGAAAACATGAAGGATGCCATTGATTGTAAGAGATTCGACAGTGAGGGAGCTTTTTATTTTATTTTTATTCATTTTAAATACGATACAAAAAAAAACACTCAAAAAGACAAAGAAGAACATTAAAAGAAAACGCGTACAACAACTCAAAAGGAAAGGGATGACAACGATACAAGAAGATGTATTTCTAAATCCCAATTATGTTATCATATAACCCTATTCATTCCCTTAAAAATAAAAAAAAAAAAAAGTAGGAAATCCCCCACATTGAAATACATATTGGCCGACTTCCAGTATCTGCGCCGCATGAGGAAGATGTGAAGCACATCAGCTCCCACTGAGTCTTTTTTGTGGATAATGCTACATCCAGTCCTGTTGGTTGTACATTGATGGTCATAGAGTAACCTTTACTGTTTAACCCTTTAATTTATAGAGCCCACCTGATCCAGCCCACCACAGTATCCAGAGGAGGGAGTTCTTGTCTCACAGGCTTCTACACTCACCCATCCCTTAAAGGGGACCACTGGCTGACTGGATTCTTTTACCAGCTTCTGAGGCACCACCATTATCCAGAGAGAGGATTATCCTTGGCCTGGCTTATATCCGATTCCTAAATAGGACCTCCACTGATTGATTCAATGCGTATTTACATTACGCATCTGGTGAGTGCGTATTCTTACCCCACTACTCTGGAGCACCAGCAGTTAAGTATTGCTGCTATGTCACCTATACCTGCACAGATTGTCACTTATGGACGAATACCGTTTAGTTGGCATTTAACTTATTTTATTATTATGATTATTATACAGGATTTATGGCACCAACAGTTTGCTCAGCGCTTTTCCATATAACGGGAGACAATACAGTAACAATACAGTTCAATACGAGACGGTAAGGAGGCCCTGATCCTAGGAGCTTACAATCTAGGAGGGAGGGGCTAGTGGTACAAAAGGTAGTAACTGTGGGGGATGGACTGGTCAGAAGAGTAGAAGATTCCAGTATTAGCTGAGGGCAGGATAGGCTTCCCTGAAGAGATCAGTTTTCAGAGATCGCCTAAAAGTGAACAGAGTAGGCGATAGTCTGATAAATTGGGGTAGAAAGTTCCAGAGGAAGGGGAAGCTCTGGAGAAAGCATGGGAGGAGGAGAGACAAGGGACTATTTCATATATCATTTTAAGCGTTGCACTTACTTATTTGATTACTATTGAGGTTTTTATATTGGTTACCTTTAGTGCCACAGCTGCTACCTAGAGAGCGCTCACTTTTCCTTTTCTTTATTATTCCCACTGAGATCCGCCATATCTGCATTTAAAATCGTGCTCCTGACCTCTATCCTATGGCTGTGGTTTGTTAGCCTCCTATGGGGGGCTTAGTTATATTATGTTCTTGTTTCTTTTTCTAGACAACCTGGCTTAACATTGTGTTTTTTTTCTGTTTTTTTTATTGCTCTATTGTGATCTGGGTCCAAGAGTTACCCTTGTAAGTCTGGGTTTTCTGTCCAGAGGTTCACACCACTCCTACTATATCTATGATTACAATATTGTGTTGTGAGGTTAATATCCTGAAATGTTAAAGGACTGAGCTCCCCCCTCTAAAAGGATGAAGGTTCTCTGTCACCTGCAATGTCTCTGGGCAGATGTGGCCCTCCTTCAAGAAACCCACCTCTTTCCGGTGATGATCTTAAGCGTTTGTGAAAACTTTGGGTGGGAGAAGTTGTGGGTTCCTCAACTGTGGAATGCATGGCAGGGGTGGTGATACTCTTTCATAGATCTCTCCCCTTCACCATTCGCTCAGTCAATGCATATATAAATGGGTGGTAAGATCACATTCCATCTGATGGCCTCTAGAGAACTGGCTATTGCCAATATCTATCCAGTCAATACCCCGAAAACCCCCTTTTTTCCCCAGGACTTGGCTGCCTGGGTGATGCAATCTCCTGAATCATTGCATGTTATATGGGGAAATCTAGTCTTCCACCCTGCCTTTTGGACCTTTTTTCTACCAGCCCTTTGACATGGACGATATCCTCTTTGAACATGTCTGATGCCTGGAACGTTTTATTCCTCACCGCACAAATGTTTTTTTCATGCATTGACTATTATTACATTTTTTTGTTTTTGTTCCTCTTCCCTACTTCCTTTGGTGACCAGGTCCTATATCTCTGAGATAGCAATTTCTGACCACAGTCCCATTCATATTTCCCTGGAGAATTTTAAACCTTTAGGTGGGCCCAGTCCTTAGCATTTCCCCTCATATCTGGTAGATAATGGAAACTTTCACCATGCTGTCTATTTGTCATGGACTGACTATGTGCCCTCTAATTCAGATCATGCTCAGAAACCAATTTTTTTTTTGGGAGGCAGGTAAAGCCATCCTTAGGGGGAAAATTATCCATTGCACTGCCCAATTCAAAAAACACTTTGTTCCAATTCCACCAGGCCAGTACTGCCCTTTGCAGAGCTCAGGCTGCTATTGCCACTATCTATTCCCCAGATAATAGGCATGTCTGGCAAACTGCAAAACGTCAGTTCGACATGTTGTCAGAGTAAATGGAATGGATCAAACCTTCTTACCAAGCGCTTCAATACCATAAATTTAGTAATAATGCTGGCAAGATGCTCGCATGGCTTAGCCGTGATCTCCACAAATCTACTCACATTGCATCTTTGTGAGACTCAGCTGGGATTCTGAAGTCATCCACCTCAGAGAGAACATCTCTTCTCATTGATTACTATAAACAGCTTTATTATTATTATTATTATGATGAACCTATAGATTAAACCAAGGCAAAGTCCCTTCTGGCATCCTTACAGCTGCCAACACTGATAGTGGTCCAGCTGGCTGACCTGAACGTATCCATTTCATTGCCAGAGATTCAGTCTACCATTAAGCAACTGGCAAACATCAAGGCTCCAAGGGGTATTCATTGGAATTTTACAAGCTCCCCTGGGGCTACTGTAACGGGCTGCCTGACAGCACCTCTATCAGTCCCCTGGTAGAGCCTCCCCAGAGTGCGGAGTCTAAGCACCGGAGCACTTGTTCACCAGGGCCCCTGATGGTGGGGATGGACTTGGAGCGCTCCGGTACCAGGTCGCAACTACCAGGTATCTCCAACAGGGGTAGAGGAGTCTGACAGAGGCTCCAGAGAGCTAGGAGTCTGATGTAAGGGAGTCTACTAATCCCTGCGGGGTGGGTGAATGGATGAGCTAAATCAGAGTCATGCAGGCCGGGTACGTAACTAGCGGATCGGTAAGGTACAAAACGGTAGGCGAAGGATAGTCGGGTCACACGCAGGGTCAATACCAGGAGGTCAGATCTAAACGGGAACATCCAGGAGCAGAGTCAGGCAAGCCAAGGGGTCAGGGCGGGAGAAGGCAACAAGGTCAAAACAATCCAGATCAGAAGTACTCACCACACACACAGGTAACAGGATACAAAGACCATTCGGCAACAAGTGTCTGTGCAGGGCTAGTTTAAATAGCCCGCCCTGCACCTGACAGGCATAGCCTGGGTCCCAGTGCCTGCCTAGTACTGTCCAGACGATGGGTGCACCTGGGTCCTAGTGCCCTGCCACCTATACGTCTCGGCAGACACCTACACATGTGTAGACCCATGCGTCGCGATGGTTCCTGACATTGCCCCCCCCATGGGTACCCTCCGGGTGCCCAATTGATCTCTCCACTGCGGGTGACCACGCACGAATTCCCGCAAGTCTAGGAGCATGAACATTTCGAACAGGTTCCCAAGAATTTTCCTCAGGACCATAACCTTTTCACTTAATCAGGACTTGGGTCTGGCCCCCCTTCTACGACAGTTCAGGATTGCTTCCACCTCAAACTCTTCCTGATCCCCTACTGTATTAGCCTCTGGGGGTCTGGCTTCTCGATCTGGAAATGGGTCTGTGGTTACTGGTTTCAACAAGGAGACGTGAAACACAGGATGGATCTTAAAGGTTTCAGGAAGGATCAGCTCATAAGCAACCTCGTTAATCATGCGTTTCACCGGGAAGGGACCTAAGAACTTTGGTCCTAATTTCTTGGATGGACACTGTAGTTTCAGGTTAGTTGTTGCCAACCAGACCTTGTCTCCGGGCTGCAAAATTAAGTCTCCCCTTCGTTTCTTATCGAATGCTTCCTTGTTGTCCTCCTGGGCTTTCATCATAGCTTCTTGTAGCCGTTTGTTGTTGTCCGAGAAGAACTCCAACATGCTTTGAGTGGCTGGCACCGTACTTTCTGCCAACAGGTCAGGCATGAACGTGGGATGGAACCTGTAATTTGAAAAAAACGGAGACTGCCCTGTAGCCGAGTGGTTCGCGTTATTGAATGCGAATTCCGCCATGGGTAAGAGTGTCAGCCAGTCTTCCTGTACAAAAGATGTATAACACCTCAGGTATTGTTCCAGCGTCTGATTGGTTCTCTCTGTCTGCCCATTCATCTGAGGATGGAAGGCGGAGGAAAGCGAAAGCTTAATGTCCAGAGCTTTGCACAGGGCTCTCCAGAATCTTGAGGTGAATTGCACCCCACGGTCGGATACCACATCTTCAGGAACCCCATGTAGTCTAACTACTTCTTTGATGAAGATCCTGGCCGTTTCTTCTGCTGAAGGGGTCCCCCTTAGCGGTATGAAGTGGGCCATTTTTGACAATCTGTCCACGATAACAAAAATTGCTGTATGACCCTGGGATGGGGGTAGCTCCACTATAAAATCCATGGCAATTTTTTGCCAGCATCGTGTAGGAATGGGTAGTGGGCGTAGCAGCCCCCAGGCCTTGTTTCTGGTCGGTTTATTCCTCTGGCAGATCTCGCAAGATTCCACGTATCTTTTGCAATCCTGGTTCATCTTAGGCCACCAAAAGGTGCATTTGAGTAACTCCAGAGTCTTTGCCGTTCTGAAGTGCCCTGTCATGGGGTGATCATGGCAGTGCCCTAACACCTAAGTCTGCACCTCCTTTGGAACCACAATCAGTCCTTCTCTCCGTATTTTTTTTTTTTTTTTTTAATTTAAATATTTATTATTTTTTCACAGTAATATCAATAGAAAAATAAGATAAAAACATTTTCATCTCAATCATCATAAATATACAATTATTTCTTATTACTTCATTTAACCCCTCTTGAAACATTAACCCCTCCCCCCCCCCCCAACCCCCCCTACTCTGCATTTTCCTTATCTTTTATCAAAAGCAAGCATATCTTACCCCTCTTCTATTCTCCATGGCGTTCTACTTTTCACTTTCTCACGTTTATTACAAAGTTTTCCCTTTTTTTTTCCCATTTCGCGAGATATACCTCCAACTTATCTTCCTCTATATAATATGTCTTCTCCCTCTCCTTTCTTCCAATACTTGGGGATCAGGCTTTTTGCTGCGTTCAAATAGTACCCTAAACCTAATTTCTTATATTTACTAACTGATATCTCTGAACTGTGTAACAGGCACATCCCTGGGTCTAACCCGATGTTCATTTCAATGATGTTCTCTATTAAATGTACTATTTTTTTCCAGAATATTTGAATCTTTGGACATTCCCACCAAATATGATACACTGTCCCCACTTCCCCACACTCTCGCCAACACCACTGTGATTTCTCCCCACTTATCTTACACTCCACACTCGGAACAATGTGCCATCTTGTCAAACATTTATAATTTGTTTCTACATCCCTCAAACTTACATTTCCGTGAACTAGTCTATTTATTTTTTTCTGTTTTCCTTCATCTAATACCACCCCCATATCTCTTTCCCATTTTACTATGTGCAATGGTTTAGTGTTTGTGTACAAATCTGTGAGGATTCCATATATTTTAGCTATTCCGTGTTTCCCATCACCCCGTGCATCTAACAACCTTTCAAACAAATTCCAATCCTTTTTCATTCTCAGGGGTTTTGGGAGATTTCCCCAAAAACATTTTAATTGGTAGTAACGCCACTCATCTAGTCTGGTGAAAATATTTCCCTTTTCCTTTTCCAACTCTTTAAAGGTCTTCAATTTCCCTTCTCCCATTATATCTCTGAGTTGGACATCTTCCTTTATAAACCATCTACCTGTTATCTCTTCTCTACCTGGTAGAAAAAATTCTGTGTTTCTTAGTGGCATTAGTATAGAATTAAATTCCCATTTCATATATTTGTGTATTTTATCCCATTCCCTTAATACATTTACAGTGTACAAACTTAAATCCTCCTTCAATCCTCTATATTGTGCTGGTAACCATATTATTCTATTCAAATTAGTTCCACTAAGTGTATTTTCAATTTTTACCCAACTTTTCCCCTCTAAATTGAACGTCCAGTCAAAAATTCTCCCTAATATTACTGCTTTGTAATATCTCTTTATATCTGGGACTCCCAGACCACCCTTCTCTTTATCTCTACTTAATATTTCGTGGGATACCCTCGGTTTTTTCTTCTTCCAGATATATCCTGTTATCATTCTTTTTATTACTTTAAAAAAAGCTTCCGGGAGTTTGATTGGTATCATTTGGAATCTATATAAAATTTTTGGTACAATTATCATTTTTACCAGGTTTTTATACGTCCTAACCACGATGGAAATCCTCTCTCTAACGCTTTTAATTCCCCCTTTACTTCATTTAATAATGAAATATAGTTTAGTTTATACAAGTTTTTATGCGCCGCACTGAGCCTTACTCCCAAGTATTTTATATCTCTTTCTTTCCAAATAAAGGGAAATTCTTTTTGTATTTTTTCTTTTTCGCTTTTTGGGATGTTTATGTTTAAGATCTCAGTTTTTGTTGGGTTGATTTTTAAATTTGATATTTCTCCATATTCCTTCAGCAGTTTCATTAGATTTGGGAGTGTTATCCTGGGATTCCCCACATAAAACAGCAGATCATCTGCAAAAGCTGCCACTTTATGTTCTACACTTCATATCTGAATTCCCCTTATATCTCCATTTTTCCTTATTGTTGATAAAAGAGGCTCTAATGACATAACATATAATAAGGGGGACAGAGGGCAGCCCTGTCTTGTTCCATTTGACATCCCTATGGGCTCTGTTTTTTCCCCATTTACTATTACCACTGCAGAGGGTTTACTGTACAGCTTTCCAATCCATTCCCTCATTCTAACTCCAATTCCCAGGGCTTCTAAGATATCCATCATGAGGCCCCAGTCTACTCTATCAAAGGCCTTTTCTGCGTCCATTGAAAGGGCCACCACCGGTACCTCCCCTTCTCCACTTCTCTGCATCAGCATCAGGGATCTCAACCCATTGTCCCTGCCCTCTCTTCCCGGGACAAAGCCCACCCGATCTCCATGTATCCACTCAGGCATAAACTCCCTCAACCTATTCGCCAGGACCTTTGCATATATCTTAGTGTCTAAATTCAACAGTGAGATGGGCCTGTAACTCGAACACTGCGAGGCATCTTTCCCTTCTTTATGTAACAGTACCATATGAGCCTGTAAAGATTCTCCCCTCATGTCCCATCTCTCCTCCTAGGGCGTTCATATATTTTTCCAATTTGGGGATTAATATTTCACTAAATTTTTTATAATACCCTGCTGTATAGCCATCCGGTCCTGGACTCTTCCCCATCTCCATGCTTTTTTTACTGCTATTTTTATCTCTTCTTGTGTGATCTCTGCTTCAAGGGAATTTAGTTGGTCTTCTTTTAGTTTCGGTAGTCCCGCATTTTTTAGATATATCTTCCTTTTTTCCTTTTCCATATTATTTACTACATCGTAAGGGTTGGTATTATACAACTTCCTGTAATAATCCACAAACACCTTTGCAATCTCTTTATTTGAGTGGACCAATTCTTCCTTGGGGCTTTTTATTTTATCTATATAATTCCTGTTTTTTTTTTTCCTTAAGGTTCTCATTAGATATTTTCCTGGCCTATCTCCCCATTTATAGTTCACACTTAGCACTTTGTTATAAACTCTTCTTCTCTCCTCTTCCATCAGAGTTTCCAACTCCTCTTTCTTTTTGTTATCGTCTGCTTAATTTCTTTTACCATGCTATTTTTATGTATCTGTTCTAGCTCAGATATATCTTTTAAGAACCCACTAATTTTTTCTCTCCTTTCTCTTTTCTTTCTTGCCCCAATAGCAATCAAGATTCCTCTTATATATGTCTTGTGAGACTCCCATACTGTTGCCCTAGACACATCTTCTGTCTCATTCTCTCTAAAGAATCTCTCAATTTCTTTCCCAATCCTCTGTGCAATATCCTTGTCCATAAGAAGTGTTTCATTCAGCCTCCATCCTACCCCTTCTGTTCTCCTCCTTCCCATCCCATCCTCAATACAACAGGGGCCTGATCCGAAAGAGTCATTACTCCTATATCTGCTTTAACCATTGAGTCTATAAGGCGATGTTCTATCAATATATAGTCCAACCTTGAATACGTCTCATGTGCATTTGAGAAGAATGTGTAGTCTCTATCTTTCATATGCAAGATTCTCCATGCATCTACCAATTGGCACTCATGGATCACCTTCTTTAGTAGTCTCAAAGATCTACTCCCCTCTCTCTGCACATGAGAAGTTGTATCCTTTTGTGGATCCATGCAAAAATTAAAATCTCCCGCCAATATTAAACAACCCTCTTTAAAATCCATCAACTTTTTTAACACACCCTTCAAGTACGTCTCTGGTTTTTTATTTGGACAATATATATTAGCTATTGTGCACTCCACCTCTTGTATTTTACCCTTCAAAAACAAATATCTCCCCTCTGGGTCCACTTTTCTATCCTTCAGTTCAAATCTTATATTTTTTCTGAACCCTATTGCCACCCTTTAGCTCTCTTAATCGGGGAATCTGCATAATACCATGTTGGGTAATCTCTAGATTTCAACTTCACCCTAGATTCTATCTCAAGATGTGTCTCCTGCAAAAAAACCACCGAAACTGCTTGGTGATGTAATTCCTTAAATAATCTAAATCTCTTCTCAGGACAATTTAACCCCTTTACATTATAAGTAATGACTTGTAATTCTTCGATCCTTTTTATATCCTTCTTTTTTCCTTTCCAACCCGAGATTGCATAATTATCCTCCTTCTCTTTTCCCTTGCTTTAATACCTCTCTCAGTCCTGCAGAGTGTTACCCTTATTATCCATTTCCCTCCCCCCCTCACCTCCCCCCAATTCTCCCCCCCCCCTCCACCCTCCCCCATATCCCCCCGCCCCCTCCCACACCCCACCGGAACCCCCTTAACCTCACCCCTTCCCCTCCCCCCTCCCCCCTCCCCTCCACTAGGCATCTAGTATACCT
The DNA here is from genome assembly GCA_951230385.1 of Staurois parvus. Taxonomy (NCBI): domain Eukaryota; kingdom Metazoa; phylum Chordata; class Amphibia; order Anura; family Ranidae; genus Staurois; species Staurois parvus. The sequence continues at coordinate 127,152 of CATNWA010017268.1, forward strand.
ACTAATCATTTGTGGTTCTAAGAACCACTGTTGATTATTTTTGGGGTTTGAACTCTGCCCATGGGCAGCTCCTCCTCCTTCGCCCTCCTCCCCAACTCTTCCCATCCGTTATCTCATTTCTTTCTTTACTTTTGACATTCCGCTGTGTCACCCCTAGGGAAAATCTCAGAAGAATCTCTATTTAGACAGTAGTTAATTCTACTTTCTCCCTCTAATAGTCTGCAATTCCTCTTGTCTTGCCTCTCCTCCTTTATTTTCTTCTTCCCATCCAGGGATCTCCATCCTCTGCAACTCAAGTTTTTCACAAAAATCTCTCATATCTTCTGGGAATCTCAGGTAAGCTGTTATCCCATTTTTCCACCCAATCAGGCAAATTGGGGTTCCCCATCTATAGAACACCTTCTTTTTTCTCATCTGCTCTGTCAGTGGTTTCAAAGTTCTTTTTCTCCACAAAGTTTCTGGTGTAAGGTCTGCAAAGATCTGAATGTCCATTTCACCATATTTAATCATTGTTTTCCCTTTAATCTTCCTCCAGATCTCTTCTCTGTCCCCATATCTGTGTAGTTGAACTATTACATCTCTTGATTTTTCCTTCCCACCACTTTGAAATTTTCCTTTTCTCCAAACGCCATCTGTTTTAATCACCTCTGACACAGCTCTATTCAATATGGAATTTAGAATTTTACATATTTCTTTTTGTAATATTTCCCCTTCTATAGACTCTGGGATTCCTCTCAGCCTTAGGTTGTTCTTCCTGTCCCTATTTTCTTGTACTTCCAGTTTATACAACAACTTCACTTGCGTTTTCTCCATACTTTTTACTTTTTCCTCCAATTGAGATATATTCTGAGCCTGATATTTTACTTTTTCTTCCATTTCCTCCACTCTTGTCAGCACCTGCCCCAGATCCTTCCGTATAGTTGCCATTTCATTCTTTATTATCTTTTCTAAGGCCTCAAACATTTCTGCCATCTCTTTTTTATTTGGTGCTTGTAGGTCACTTTCCATTTCTCTCCCCTCTGCCATTTTCCGTTGTCTGCTGGTTAGTGACATCCAAGCCCAATGATAATCTAGGACTTTTTTCCAGACTGATGTCCCCTTCTCTTTTCCCGTTTGTACTTTGTGATCTTTCTGGGGTTATATTTCCCTGCAATGTATATTTTTTAATTGTTCCTGATTGGGACCCTTTAAGCCCGCTTCCTTTAATGCTCTTATTCTTCATATCTTCTATAGGGTTCTTTTATATTTCCATGTAATATCAAATAATATTCTTCTATAATAGGGTCCCCTTTTTGCCTGTTAGATTATTCTCTAGTTATTCCTACTTCAGTTGCTAAATTAGTCTCTCTTTCCAGATAGCCTGGGAATCCCCTCCTTTCTCTTCTCTTTTGTTCTCTTTTTTGTTGTGTCACATGTAACAAACAAATACAAAGGAAATGATAACCCACGTTTTTATGAGTTATTTTTCAATTTTCAGCAGCCTCCACTCACCCAGCTCACCCCTCCTTCTCCTCGGTATGGTTCCAGCTTGCTGGCTGCAGTTCCAAACGATTTGCTTGGGGATTTCACAGGATCCTTTCCTTTAACTTTTCCCCCTCTTATGTCTTCTCCCCTAGGGGTGTCCTTGGTTCCTGGATCAGCAGGGGTATCTGTTCTTTTTCTTTCCCTCTTCTGTGCAGGCACAGCTAGGGGGGGGGTACTCAGAGAAGCCGCCTTGTCTCTCCCTGCCTCTTGTGAGACGCCAGCCGGCTTTCTCCTTTCCCAACGCTCCTTTGCGGCTGATCACATGGTCACGCCGCCCTCCTGTCACCTCGGCAACCCGGCTTCCCGGCTCTCTCACTTGCCGCGGTCCGGGCTGCCGGGTAAACCCAGCCCACACCAACAGCTCCTCTCCGTCTCCGCACCAGGACTCCACTCTGCCGTCGGGGTCCCCACTCTCCAGGTACCTCTTCAGCCACTCATGCCTCTTCCCGGATGGGGTTGCTGGGGAGGGTCTAGGCGGAGGACTCCTGTTGGAGAGCTCCTATCTCGTGCTCTCCGCCGCCGCCATGTTCAGGCTCCTCCCCTCAACTAGTCCTTCTTTCCGTATTAACCCTTCCTGGCGGGAGAGTGGCATGTCTGGCATTGTGGAACAAGTTTCAGATGCGTCCTGCAACCTAGCCCTTAGTTCCGTTTGCAGAGCCAAAAAATTTCCAGCAGACAGGATGGTATCCGGTTTGAGTTCCTCCTCCGGGTCCTCAAACATGCGAGACAGGGCGTCAGGCTTTGTATTCTTTGAACCGGGCCTATATGTAATGTGAAAGGTGAACCGCGAGAAAAACAGGGCCCACCTGGCTTGGCGTGGTCTTAGGCGTTTAGCTGTTTTCAAGTACTCGAGGTTCTCGTGGTCTGTGAAGATCAGGATTGGGTGAGTAGCTCCTTCCAGTAAATATCTCCATTCTGCCAATGCCGTCTTGATGGCCAATAGTTCCCGGTCCCCGATGTGATAATTGCGTTCTGCCGGGGTTAGTTTTCTGGAAAAGAACGCCACTGGGTGTAGAAGTTCCTTGGGACCCTTTCTTTGGGAGAGGATGGATCCAACCGCGTTTTTGGATGCGTCTACCTCTAGCACAAAAGGCAGAGCTATATCCGGGTGGCCCAAAATGGGAGCGGTGGTGAACAGTCGCTTCAGAGTCTCAAATGCTTCTTGAGCTCCTGGTGTCCACTTGAAGCGATTTCCTGACTTGGTTAACTGCGTTATGGGGGAAACCAGACCTGAAAAATTCCTGATGAATTTACGGTAAAAACTGGCAAATCCAATGAACCTTTGGACGCCTTTCTTATCGGCTGGAATTGGCCAATCAAGAATTGCCGAGATCTTTTGGGGATCCATTGCGATCCCCGCAGTGGAGATAATCATTCCTAAAAATGCAATGCTTTGCTGCTCAAATCTGCATTTTTCGGCCTTGGCATATAGGCCGTGCAGGCACAGCCGTTCCAGAACCTTGATTACGTGGTTTCTGTGGACATCTAGAGATGGAGAAAAGATCAGAATATCATCTAGGTAGACGATAACGAAAATGTCCAAGAAATCACGCAACACGTCATTTATGAAGTGTTGGAACGTGGCTGGGGCATTGCAAAGTCCAAACGGCATGACCAGGTACTCGAAGTGCCCAAATCGAGTACGGAAAGCTGTTTTCCCACTCATCCCCCTCCCGGATGCGGACCAGATTGTATGCCCCACGCAGATCCAGCTTCGTAAAGCAGACCGCTGTCCCCAGACTCTGGAATAACTCTGGGACCAAGGATAGAGGGTAGCGGTTCTTGATGGTCACCCGATTTAATTCCCTATAGTCAATACAGGGTCTCAAGGTTTTATCTTTCTTCTCCACAAAGAAGATACCCGCCCCTGCCGGAGATGTGGAAGGGCGAATAAACTTTTTCTGGAGGTTCTCCTCAATATAGTCCTTCAGTACCCCTAATTCCTTTTCCGATAGCGGGAAGATACGGCCAAAAGGAATCTCAGAACCTGGCAATAAGTCAATGGGACAATCATATGGTCGATGGGGTGGTAGTGTATCAGCCCCTTGTCTACTGAACACGTCTAAATTTTCATGATATACGGTTGGTACAATCTGTCTTAGGTTAGCGTCCTCTTCTGCACATAAGAGGATCTGGGGGGCCCAGAGGCCTGGCAGTTTTTCTGACAATAGTCTGAAGAAAAACTAAGGGACCCGGTTTTCCAGTCGATCTGGGGGTTGTGGGCCTGCAGCCACGGAAGCCCCAGGATCACTGGAAAAAAGGGGTGACGCAATGGCGTCAACGTGTAGTAATTCCCGATGGGTGCCCATTATGGTGGTGAGTATGGGAGGGGTCTCTTGGTCCACTAAACCTGATTTTATTTGGGAACCATCAGCCAAGAACAAATTGAGCCCCCATTTCCTGGTCTGTAATGGTATCTCCTGCTGGCGGGCAAAGTCAAGGTCCAGAAAGCAACTGCAGGCCCCCAAATCAATGATTGCAGTGGTTACCACGGTTTTCTCTGGCAGCTGAAACAAAAGGGGTACCGCTAAGTAATTGGACTGACTTATATTACTCAAAGAAACCGGAACTGAAGATCGAGACTTACATGTCTTTACTGGACAGTTTCGCACTGCATGTCCAGCTCCCCCGCAATAGAAACACAGGTTCTTGGCCCACCGTCTCTGGAGTTCTTCTGGAGTGAGGGTCTGCCGCGCCAAACCCAGCTGTATCGGTTCTGGCACATCAGTGGAGACAACTGGTGGAACAGTAGCAGGGACGGAATGACCTGTGCCTTTGGGGGTTATCCAGGTAGCTCCTTGACCCTGGCCTTGACCTGTCCTCTCAGACCGGCGTTCCCTTAGCCTGCGATCAATCTGGATCGCCAGGTCGATCAACTCCTTTAGAGACCCGGGGAGGCCAACCCGGGCTAACTCATCTTTTAGGCCTTCCAAGAGTCCGACCCTAAATTGGTGACGTAGGGCGGCGTCATTCCAGTGTGTGTCCCCCATCCATCGCCTGAACTCGGAAGCGTATTCCTCCGCAGCTCGACGACCCTGTCGTAGGGCATAAAGGGTGGTTTCAGCCAAAAACCACCCACTGGGGGTCATCGTGCAGAACTGACATGGCCTTAAAAAATGCATCTAAGGTCTGTAACTGAGGGTCCTGCGTTTCCCTTAGTCTAAAGGGCCCAGTCCTGGGGCTCGTCCTGTAGTAGAGAAATTACAAATCCCACCTTGACCGACTCTGTGGTAAACGCACGTGGTTGCAGTTCAAAATACAAGTAGCATGCGTTTTTGAACGTTCTAAAACGTGCTCGATCTCCCTGAAAACGTTCAGGCATGGGAACGCGGGGTTTGGCTGGTGGAGCTGCAGCCGCAGCCCCACTGGGAGATTCAGAAACCGCCCTAGTGTCAATAGCTGAGGCCTGACTCTGAGGGGACACTCCAGATACCGTTAGGGTGTCAAATCGATTTTCTAACTGACTACACTTGTCCTGCAGGTTAGTTACTGCCTGGATCAGTATGGACAAATGTCGGCACATCTCATCCCATGGAGAAGGCGACCCTCCGGACTCCGTCATGGCCGAATGGTACTGTAACGGGCCGCCTGACAGCACCTCTATCAGTCCCCTGGTAGAGCCTCCCCAGAGTGCGGAGTCTAAGCACCGGAGCACTTGTTCACCAGGGCCACTGATGGTGGGGATGGACTTGGAGCGCAACTACCAGGTATCTCCAACAGGGGTAGAGGTCTGACAGAGGCTCCAGAGAGCTAGGAGTCTGATGTAAGGGAGCCTACTGATCCCTGTGGGGTGGGTGAATGGATGAGCTAAATCAGAGTCATGCAGGCCGGGTAGGTAACTAGCGGATTGGTAAGGTACAAAACGGTAGGCGAAGGATAGTCGGGTCACATGCAGGGTCAATACCAGGAGGTCAGATCTAAACAGGAACATCCAGGAGCAGAGTCAGGCAAGCCAAGGGGTCAGGGCGGGAGAAGGCAACAAGGTCAAAACAATCCAGATCAGAAGTACTCACACACAGGTAATAGGATACAAAGACCATTCGGCAACAAGTGTCTGTGCAGGGCTAGCTTAAATAGCCCGCCCTGCACCTGACAGGCGTAGCCTGGGTCCCAGTGCCTGCCTAGTACTGTCCAGACGATGGTGCGCCTGGGTCCTAGTGCCCTGCCACCTATACGTCTCGGCAGACACCTACGCATGTGTAGACCCATGCGTCGCGATGGTTCCTGACAGCTACATTCCTGATACACTTCTTCATGTCTACTCCTTCATGTCTACTCAGGAATGTGGGAGGGGGTCCTTATATACCCACTGGATATCAGGTGTTCATTAAACTATTGGCAAAGAAAAGGAAAAGACCTGACTCTTCCCGGTTCCTATTGTTCCATCTTGCTAATTAACATGGAAGCAAAAATGTTGTCCAAAATAGTGGCCAACCAGCTAGCCAAATTGCTACTGAATCTCCTCCATCTGGACCAAGCTGGTTTTGTCTCTGGCAGATCAGTTGTTTTGAATATCAGGTAGGTCATATTGGTCTTGGAGTATGCTAAACTCCATTCCCATTCAGATATGGTGATTATTACATTGTAAGCGGAAAAAGCCTTTGCCCAGATCAGCTTTCAATGGCAATGAGGACATTTTGGATTGGAGAGCCACATAGTTGATTTTATACAATGTATTTATACTGCCCCTACGGCTTGTTTGGTTATATCTGGATTTGTTTCAGAACCCATACCACTTATGAAAGGGACACGCCAAGGCTGCTCCCCATCTCACTTACTTTTCAATTTAGCGACTGAGCCTCTGTCCCGCATGCTCAATACTCACCCCCAGCTAAGTGGAATCTCAAATCTGTATCAAAAGAAAAAACCCAGTAGTTGGGGCTTTAAAGGCATCAGTAAGTGAGTAAAATTTAAATATCCATCTTTATTGAGCCATAGAAATTGTATATGGATGGTTACTTTGAAAACAAATACAATATCCCCGTACAAAGATGTATCAACATTACAGATTTCATGAAAAGCAGCTGATGTGTTTCAGAGTAAGTCTAATCCTTCTTCAGGGTAGGGCTCTGTAAATAGGTGATATAGTCTATAGAAGCTGAAACATATTTAGAACATACAGCAATTATATATAACATTATTCCGTAAAACATCAAATATACAATACTCACAACACAGTACAGTGAGAACCAAAAAACATTTCCACCACATCTAAAAGCATATGGTGTGTAACTGAATCCACCAAACCTCCCCAGACCACAATCAAACAAGGCCCCTCCAAGACGGCACTGAGGCCGCACTGATTGCCACAGAAGGGAACTACATAAAAATAGTTCCCGTCTTAAAAAACATGAGAAGTGTTCATGTAGTCTTTATGGAGAATGCATAAAAAAAGTACAAAGCAGTATTGATTGCGACCAAGGACTCTGTGGCACTCAAACCATTATAGACGATACGAGAAGGTTCATTATTAGCGAATGCAAAATTACCCACATGGAAGAAAAATATATTTTAAAAATAGCATCAGTTTAACTAAAGCAGAATACAGTAGCTCAAGCAGCAGGAAGATACAACAAAGAACTTTACTGAACTCTGGATGGACTGCAAGCAAACACCCCGGGGAACATCTCCTACAAGTCTAAGTCCCACTTCATGTACCTTTTAATATGTCCCCTCTACTCCTTTTCATATTACTATCCTGTGTTCCCAAAATCTAATCTATTTACCCCTCTGCTCCACCCCAAAATTTATACATCTCACGCTCACTGCTACCATCTCCCTACTACTGCTCTCATCACCTCCTGCTGCTACTTCACTCTCTTCTGCTGACCCAAACACCAGGACTGGAAGGCATGCGTGCCCGTATACATCCCGCTCCCATCTTACTTTCCTCACCCTTCTTCTCCTAACCTCTGGGGATATCTCCCCAAACCCTGGTCCTCCAGTATCTCACCCCCACACCAGGCACCCTTCTTCTCCTAACCTCTGGGGATATCTCCCCAAACCCTGGTCCTCCAGTATCTCACCCCCACACCAAGTACCCTCCTTCTCCTAACCTCTGGGGATATCTCTCCAAACCCTGGTCCTCCAGTATCTCACCCCCACACCAGGCACCCTTTCCTCTGGGAATAGCCACAATCCGCTCAGTTTAATCTCTATCCCCGTGCTCCTAAAAACCACCCTCCCATTTTCATGTGCGCTCTCGAATGCCCACTCTGTAATAAGCTCACCTCTGTCCATGACCTTTTTGTCTCCCGCTCCCTTAACCTACTAGTAATTACAGAAACCTGGCTCCAAGCAGCAGATTCTGCTTCCCCCACAGCACTTTCCTATGGAGGCCTCATCTGGACCCACTCACCCAGACCCAGTGGTCAGAAAGGTGGTGGAGTTGGTTTGCTTCTATCCCCACTGAGCACCTTTCAAGTCCTCCCTAACCCTCCCTCTCTATCCTTCTCTTGAGACTCACTGCATCCAGCTGTTTTCTCCCATTTCTCTGAGGATTGCTAACAACACAAAGCATCAGCCCCGACCATTACAACCTTGGCAGACTGACAACACCAGAAATCTTAAGAGACATAGAGCGATTGTGGCCTAAAACCAAATCTCAGCAAGCTTTCACCCAATATAAATCTGTTTTCTTCACATACAATTCCTCCCTCCATGCTGCCAAACAAGCCTACTTTGTCAATCTCATCAATAGCTTGTCATCCAGTCCTCATTGTCTCTTCTCTACTTTTAACTCTCTACTTTCTCCACCCCCACCCAGTACCTCACTCACTGCTCACGAGATTGCAAATCATTTAAAAAACAAGATTAACGCAATTCGTAGGGGCATCTCCACTGCAGAGACATCCATCCCACTTAGCATACCTTATACTAATCCTCCCTCAACACTTTCCTCTTCTGACCTCGCTACTACCGAAGAGGTCACTAAGGTTTTCTCAGAAGCCCTCTCACTACCTGCCCCCTGGATCCTGTTCCCTCACAACTACTACGGTCACCCTTCCATCCTATGCTCCCTCACTCACATCTTCAATCTCTCCCTCTCTAATGGTGCCTTCCCCTCCCCTCTAAAGCATGCGTACATCACTCCCATACTTAAAAAGCTCTCCCTGGACCCACCAACCTGAACAACTTAAGACCCATCTCCCTGCTGCCATTTACCTCTAAACTCATAGAACGCTTAGTCTACAATCGCCTGAGCTCCCACCTCACCAACAACAACCTTCTTCACCCTTTACAGTCTGGCTTTCGCTCACTACACTCCACTGACACCGCCTACTCAAACTCACTAATGATCTACTAACTGCTAAAACCAATGGCCACTACTCCGTACTCATCCCAACCAATGGCCACTGCTCCATACTCATCCCAACCAATGGCCACTACTCCGTACTCATCCCAACCAATGGCCACAACTCCATACTCTTACTACTTGACCTCTCTGCGGCTTTTGATACGGTTGACAATCCCCTCCTCCTCAAAAAAACTTCACTCTTGCCTCCAAGACTCTGCTCTCTGCTGGTTCTCCTCCTACCTATCGCAGCGCTCCTTCAGAGTTACCTATAACGCTGCCTCTTCCTCTTCACTCCCTCTTTCTGTAGGGGTCTCTCAAGGTTCTGTCCTTGGACCCCTTCTCTTCTCCATCTACACCTTCTCCCTTGGTCACTTGATAAACTCCCATGGCTTTAAGTACCATCTTTATGCTGATGACACACAAATCTATCTTTCTACCCCTCACCCCTTCAGTCTCCTCCTCACCTGACCCCTTCAGTCTCCACTCGCATTACTAGCCTACTAAGCGACATATCGGCATGGATGTCACTCCACTTCCTCAAACTCAATCTTTCTAAAACTGAGCTCTTAGTATTCCCCCCAGCCCGTGCCCCCTCCCCTGACTTCTCCATCAAGATCAATAACACAATAATCAGTCCCTCCCCTCATGCCAGGGTACTAGGTGTGTAGTCCTGGACTCCAATCTGTCCTTTCAGCCCCAAATCCAATCACTGTCCAAATCTTGTAGACTTCACCTCCATAACATCTCTAAGATACGCCCGTTCCTAACCTCGGAAACCACTAAGCAACTTATTCACTCCCTGGTTATCTCTCGCCTTGACTATTGTAACTCCCTCCTCATTGACTGACCTCGCCGCAGGCTATCCCTTCTTCAGTCTATCATGAATGCTGCTGCCAGACTTATCCACCGTACTTACCGTTCCATATCTGCCACCCCTCTCTGCCAATCTCTCCACTGGCCTACACTCAGTGTTCTTCACCCCTCTGCCAATCCCTCCACTGGCCTCCACTCAGTGTTCTTCACCCCTCTCTGCCAATCCCTCCACTGACCTCCATTCAGTGTCCTACATCCCTCTCTGCCAATCAATCCACTGGCTTCCACCCTCTCTGCCAATCCCTCCATTGGCCTCCACTCAGTGTCATCCACCCCTCTCTACCAATCCCTCCACTCATTGTCCTCCACCCCTCTCTGACAATCCCTCCACTGACCTCCATTCAGTGTCCTCCATCCCTCTCTGCCAATCCCTCCACTGGCTTCCACCCCTCCCTACCAATCCCTCCACTGGCCTCCACTCAGTGTCCTCCACCCCTCTTTGCCAATCTCTCCACTGGCTTCCCATTGCCCAACGGATAAAATTCAAAAAATTAACAATAACATATAAAGCCATTTATAACTCGTGCCCTGGAGCGACTATGGCACAAAACCAAATCCCAACAAGCCTTCACCCGCTACAAATCTGCCTTCCACACCTACACCTCCTCCCTCCATGCTGCCAAACTAGCCTACTTCCTGACCCTCATCAAGGTCCTCTCCTCCAATCCTCGCCGACTCTTCTCCACCTTCAACTCTCTACTCTCGCCACCCCCCACCTCCACCCAGCACCTCACTCACTGCCCTTGAGATTGCCAATCACTTCAAAAACAAGATTGACACAATTCGCAAGGACATCGCCACAACTCACACGCCCTCTCAACCCGTCCCCTCTCACACAGCTACCCCCTCATTCCCCCTCGACATAAGCTGCAGGGGCTTCGTCGCTGCTCAAACTCCCTCCAACCCCGTCCCCTCTCACACAGCTACCCCCCTCATCACCCCCTCTCCCACGGCCCCACCACTACTCTGACCCCCCCACTTCCACCCCACCCTACATTCCTCATACTGAAGCCCCCCCAACACTCCGCACCTTTGACCTTACTACCATCGAGGAAGTCTCCAAGATCCTCTCTGATGCCCGCCTCACCACCTGCCCCCTCGACCCTATCCCCTCACAACTCCTATGACCTCCCTCTCCCTCCATCCTACGCTCCCTCACCCACATCTTCAATTTCTCCCTCTCCTCCGGCACTTTCCCCTCCCCTCTGAAACATGCACACATCACCCCCCCCATACTTAAAAAGCCCTCCCTGGACCCCAATGACCCGAACAACCTCAGACCCATCTCCCTGCTCCCATTTACATCTAAACTCCTCGAGTGCCTAGTCTACACCCGCCTATGCTCTCACCTCAACGACAACAACCTCCTCTATCCCCTACAGTCCGGCTTCTGTCTCCTACACTCCACCGAAACTGCCGTACTCAAACTCTCCAACGATCTGCTAACCCCCAAAGCTAATGGCCACTATTCAGTGCTCCTACTCCTTGACCTCTCTGCGGCCTTCGACACAGTCGACCACCCCCTCCTCCTCAAAAAAAACTACACTCCCTCGGCCTCAGAGATTCTGCTCTCTCCTGGCTCTCATCCTACCTGTCACAACGCTCTTTCAGAGTTACCTATAATGCCACCACCTCCCCCTCACTCCCCCTCTCTGTTGGGGTCCCTCAAGGCTCCGTCCTCGGGCCCCTTCTTTTCTCCATCTACACCTCCTCCCTTGGCCAACTCATACACTCTCACGGCTTCAACTACCACCTATATGCCGATGACACGCAAATCTATCTCTCAACCCCCACCTTACCCCCCTCAGTCTCCGCCTGAATCACACACCTACTGAGCGGCATATCAGACTGGATGTCGCTCCACTTCCTTAAACTGAACCTCTCCAAAACCGATTTCTTGTCTTCCCCCCTGCCCGGACACCACCCCCCATTGACTTCTCCATCACATCCAACAACGCCACCATCAAACCCGCCCCGCAGGCCAGAGTACTTGGTGTCATTCTGGACTCCAACCTATCCTTCCAGCCCCAAGTCCAATCTTTAACAAACTCGTGCCGCCTCCACCTCCGCAACATGCAGACTCCACCTCCGCAACATCGCCAAAATCCGCACGTTCCTACCCCCAGAAACCACTAAACAGCTCATCCACTCCCTCATCATATCACGACTCGACTATTGCAACTCCCTCCTCACTGGCCTGCCTCGCCACAGGCTATTCCTCGCTTTAGTCCATCCTGAATACGGCTGCCAGACTCATTCACCTTTCCAACCGCTCCGTTTCCGCCACCCAACTCTGCCAATCCTTCCACTGGCCTCCACTCAGTGTCCTCCACCCCCCTCTTGCCAATCCCTCCACTGGCCTCCACTCAGTCCCTCCACCCCCCTCTGCCAATCCCTCCACTAGCTTCCGATTGCGCAACGGATCAAATTCAAAATCCTAACACTGATGTACAAAGCTGTCCACCATACTGCCCCCGAACTACATCACTGACCTAATATCCAAGTACCACCCAGCACGCACACTCCACTCCTCACAAGACCTCCTTCTCTCTAGTTCCTTGGTCTCCTCCTTCCATGCCCACCTCCAGGACTTCTCCAGGGTGTCACCCATCCTCTGGAACTCCCTGCCCCAACCCATCAGATTATCACCTACTCTCCTCTCCTTTAGGCACACCCTGAAAACCCATCTCTTCAGGGAAGCCTACCCCACCCCCCCCTGCTAACTTGCTGACCTCCTCCACTCTTCCTACCACTCCAACCCTCACAGCTATCTCCTCCTGTGCCACCATCCCCTCCCTCCTAGATTGTAAGCTCGAAAGAGCAGGACCCGAAATCCCCTCATGTTTTGCATTGTATTGGTATTGTTCTGTCACATGTTCTGTCCCCCTTTGTAATGTACAGCGCTGAGCGAACTATTGGCGCTTTATAAATACTGTATAATAATAACTCCTCCCCCCAAATTACATCACCGATCTTGTCTCCAAATATCACCCAAACCACACTTTCCGTGCCTTGCACTACCTCCTGCTCTCTAGCTCCCTTGTCTCTTCCTCCCATGCTCGCCCCCAGGACTTCTCCAGAGCTCCCCCCATCCTCTGGAACCAACCCCCCTACCCCAATTTATCAGACTATTGCCTACTCTGCTCACTTTTAAGCGATCTATGAAAACCTTTCTCTTCAGGCAAGCATATCCCGCCCTCAGCTAATAATGGAATCTTCTATTCCTCCTACCAGTACATCCCCCACAGTTATTACCTTTTGTACCACTAGCCCCTCCCTCTTAGATTGTAAGCTCCCAGGATCAGGCCCTCCTATCCCTCTTGTATTGAACTGTATTGTTGCTGTATTGTCTCCCATTATATTGTAAAGTGCTGAGCAAACTGTTGGCGCCATAAATCCTGTATAATAATAATAACTCTTCTGAATGATGGAAACTGACTGCTGGAAAAACGTAAGTTAAAAAAACATTAGTTTAGCTATGTTTGCATATTGCGTTTATGTGCGTTTACAAAAGTTTTTAAAAGATAACCTCAGAAGGCCCTCCCAAATGCCCAGAATGCACTGAAAAATAGTAAAAAATTAACCATTTCAGATATTTTGAGAAAATTAGAGAGAGCAGAAGCAGAGAGAGCAGTATGTGCAGAGATGACCGGTCTTTTCTGGTTGTAGTCCCTATGGATCCCATCATGAGCATAATGCAGCGCGTTCCACCATTGTTTCCTTCACGCAAAATCCAAAATTGACTTCGCTGGTGCGCCGGGTCCATTTGAATACATGGAATTTAATGCATTTCCAATGAGGAAAAAAGGATCTGGACAACATCTGGACTTGGAACAGTAAAAAAAACACTTCTAAACACAAATGCTTATAAACACGGAGTTCTGAAATGCTGGTAAAATCTACTCCTGAATGCAAGGTTGGTGCGTTCAAATGACTGTAAACTCAACTGCCTGTAAACGAAGCTGTGTACATGGAGACAGAGGAGAACATTAGGGAGAGTTCAGGGGCTGCTGAAAAAAACGCAGAAAAGCTCCTCAACGTCAGTTTATTCAGCCGCAGTGTACATGAGCCCTAACAGTGATTTTACAGATGGTCAGCACGCTGGGGGTTTTGGCTCTGGGGGGGGGCACAAATTAAATCTGGAGGGGCACTGCCCACCCCAGCACCCCCTAGATCCGGCCATGCAGTGCCCCCCTCCTTAAGTGTTCCTGCAGGGCGACCACTTCCTGTTATCTCACATATATATTCTTATTATTATAGCCAAATTTACCACCCTAACTCCTCCCACATTTACCACCCTAACTCCTCCCACAGTGCTTGCACTACATAGACAGTAATATACGGAAAACGTGTGGATTGTTTCCTGATTGGTGCGCTATCACTTTGTGGAACGTTTCGCCGAATGGTTCACAAAATATCGCCGTTTTTGTGGTGAAATTGGTCCCATAGGAATGAATGGCGGAAAGTTCCAGACTAGAGTGTGAGCTGAAAAATCAGAACATGATTTCTAAACTGCCATCACTCCCTCATCCCCCCGCCCACCTACACAAATCGTATATCACAACGTTCAGCTATCCCTGCTGCCACTAAAAATGTCCACTGCTAAGCCATAGTCCTGATAGTTTTCACAATATGACCATTTGTTTGCAACTCACGCCCCCCCATTGACTTTCATTGAAACTCCACTCTAGACACCTCAGATTTGAAGGGCAATTTCTAAACTGCGACTATACCTTCATTTGTAATATTTCAGAGACATACTATGCATCCAAATGTAGGTCCGGGTCTTGTGATTCTCACAATATAAAGCTCTTCAGTGTAAGATTTATAATTTTTAAAACTACGGACCGTTTGAAGACACCAGTGAAGTGAGCAATTTGCAGCAGTTTGTTTTTAACCGCTCTTGTCTGCCCTATTGGAAATCTAATTTTGCATTGGTGACAGCTTGGCCGCCTTCTGGTGAATGGTCTGGAAATAAGTTTTTTCTACAGTAGAGAGTATCTGAGGTGATAATGCTGCTAATGCCCACGCGCACTTTTTAAATGTGATCAATCCATTGGTTAGTGTCATGTTTACTATCTTTACTCACCCCCAAACACTCCACACAGTTACCCCCCGCCCACTCCATAAAGTTACTCCCCCCCCCCAGCCTTTTCACAGTTACCCCCCACTCCAACCACCCAACAGTTACTCCGCCCACTCCACCCAGTTACTCCGTCCACTCCACAACAACAGTTTACTCCAGCCACCCCAACCACACAACAGTTACTCCAGCCACTCCACCCAGTTACCCCGTCCACTCCCCCCACACAACAGTTACTCCCCCACTCCACCCACACAGCAGTTACCCCCCCACCCAACCACACAACAGTTACTCCCCCCACTCCCCACACAACAGTTACTCCGCCCACCCCACCCAGTTACTCCCCCCACTCCAACCACACAACATTACTCCAGCCACTCCAACCCACACAACAGTTACTCCGCCCACTCCACCCAGTTTACTCCCCCATTCCAACCACACAACAGTTACTCCGCCCACTCCAACCACACACCAGTTACTCCCGCCCACTCCCCCCACACACCAGTTACTTGCCCCCACAACCCAACCACACAACAGTTACTCCAGCCACCCACCCAGTTACTCCGCCCCCTCCACCACACAACAGTTACTCCAGTTACTCCAACCAGTTACTCCGCCCACTCCTCAACCACACCCCAGTTACCTCCCCCACTCACCAACCACACAACAGTTACTCCAGCCACTCCCCCCACACAAACAGTTACTCCCAGTACCCCCCCCCCCCCCACTCCAACCACACAACAGTTACTGCCCCCCACTCCAACCACACAACCCCCTCCAGCCACTCCACCCAGTTACTACTCCCCCCACCCACCACACAACAGTTACTCCAGTTACCCCCAACCAGTTACCCGCCCACCCCAACCACACAGCAGTTACCCCCCACTCCAACCACACAACAGTTACTCCAGCCACTCCACCACCAACAGTTACTCCCCCCCTCCACCCACTCCAACCACACAACAGTTACAACCCCCACTCCAACCACACAACCCCCCCCCCCCAGCCACTCCCCCACACAACAGTTACTCCACCCCCCCCCCCTCCCTACCCCCCAGTTACCCCCCACTCCAACCACACAATCAGTTACCCCCCAGCCACTCCACCCACACAACAGTTACTCCCCCCACTCCAACCACACAACAGTTACTCCAGCCAGTCCCCCACACAACAGTTACTCCCCCCCCCAACAACCACCCCCCCCACCCGCCCACCCCCCACACAACCCTTACCCCAGCCACTCCAACCACACAACCCCCCCCTCCCCCACTCCACCCAGTTACTCCGCCCATTCCAACCACCCACAACAGTTACTCCCCCCACTCCAACCCTCCAACCACAGCAGTTACTCCCCCCACTCCAACCACACAACAGTTACTGCCCCACTCCAACCACACAACAGTTACTCCCCCCCAGCCACTCCACCCAGTTACTCCGCCCACTCCACCACACAACAGTTACTCCAGTTACTCCAACCCAGTTACTCCCCCACTCCAACCCACAGCAGTTACTCCCCCCCCTCCACACCACACAACCAGTTACCCAGCCACTCCACCACACAACAGTTACTCCAGTAACACCCCCCCCCCCCAACCACACAACAGTTACTGCGCCCACTCCAACCACCACAACAGTTACTCCAGCCACTCCACCCAGTTACTACTCCGCCCACTCCACCACACAACAGTTACTCCAGTTACTCCAACCAGTTACTCCGCCCACTCCAACCACACAGCAGTTACTCCGCCCACTCCAACCACACAACAGTTACCCAGCCACTCCACCACACAACAGTTACTCCAGTAACCTCCACCCACTCCAACCACACAACAGTTACTCCACCCACTCCAACCACACAATAGTTACTCCAGCCACTCCAACCACACAACAGTTACTCCAGCCACTCCAACCCACACAACAGTTACTCCACCCACTCCAACCACGCAACAGTTACTCCGCCCACTCCAACCACACAACAGTTACTCCGCCCACTCCACCTACACAACAGTTACTCCAGTTACTGCACCCACTCCAACCACACAACAGTTACTCCAGCCACTCCAACCACACAACAGTTACTCCGCCCACTCCAACCAACCACACAACAGTTACTCCGCCCACTCCAACCACACAACAGTTACTCCAGCCACTCCAACCACACAACAGTTACTCTAGCCACTCCAAACACACAACAGTTACTCCGCCCCCACTCCAACCACACAACAGTTACTCCAGCCACTCCAACCACACAACAGTTACTCCGCCCACTCCAACCACACAACAGTTACTCCAGCCACTCCAACCACACAACAGTTACAACGCCCCACTCCACCCAGTTACTCCGCCCACTCCAACCACACAACAGTTACTCCCCACCCAGTTACTTCGCCCACTCCAGTTGTAGACTACTAGTGGAGGTAAGAACACTTCACACAATTTCCCCAGAAATTGTAGCTTTTCTAGTTTGTTATTGTTATTATTATACAAAGCCTACATCACAGGAGCTAGATAGCCTATTAGAGAACATTGAGAAACATGAAGACGCTAAAAAAGAAAAAAAAAAGACTCCCCAAAATATTAGTAGTAAGGTCTCCCAAGCTAGAAACGACCTCCACACGTTCCTTTTCTGCCCAAATATGCCCTCCGTATACTCACTCTACAGTCTAATATATACCGGGGCAGCAATAAAACTATTGAGTTAAGTGTTGCTCTGTTGAACAAAAGTGACCGCATGTTGTGCATCCTCCCATATACATCCAACCACAGGACAGCAGACGCATGTAGTGTGTATTCTGTATTCTATCACTTATGGGAGGACTCCAATACTCCTCAGCCCCCTCCTGCTGTGGTCCCAGCTGTGTTTAAGACTCCCTTAATCTTCCTCTACTCTCTAAAACTTGTATACAGACCTTGACTGTCTCTTTCTCTGCTGAAGAGATATCAGACACTATCCAGCCCCTCCCAAACAATAAGGAACCAGGCCTGACTTGTCTTCAACTGAATATTAACCCCTCGCCCTCCCGAGGATTTACCCCCCCTTCGTGACCACGCCTCTTTTTGCTACTCAGCGCTGCACTAATTCAACTGATAATTGCGCGGTCATGCAATGCTGCACCCAAACAAAATTTACGTCCTTTTTTTCACACAAATAGAGCTTTCTTTCGGTGGTATTTGATCACCTGTGCGCTTTTTATTTTTCACGCTATAAACAAGAAAATGCCAAAAATTTTGAAGAAAAACAATATTTTTTACTTTCAGCTATAAAAAATATATAGTAAACTCAAAGTTAGTTATAAATTTAGGCCCAAATGTATTCTGCTCCATGTTTTTGGTAAAAAACATCCCAATAAGTGTATATTGATTGCTTTTGTGGAAGTTATAGCGTCTACAAACTATGGGAGAGATGCTGCAATTTACACCATTTTTTTGCTATACAGCGCTGCACTAGTTTAACGGACAATTGCGCGGTCATGCAAGCCCTTTAAGGATCTCTCCTCACAGAGAACATATCTGACGGCATACTTGCAGTTTACTATGTAACAATTCAGCACAAAGATTGCACTCACCTTTCAGCCCTCACATTGGTTGGAAGATGACAATGAAGGGAATAATATGTAGGTTGTTATCACACCCGTCCAAGATCACGTTACATCCCGTCCACTAACAGAGCAATCTGGTCCTGGAATGATCTGAGCTCACGCCACGTCCCGTCCACTAACAGAGCAATCTGGTCCTAGAACTATCTGAGCCCACGCCACGTCCCGTCCACTAACAGAGCAATCTGGTCCTAGAATGATCTGAGCTCACGCCACGTCCCGTCCACCAACAGAGCGATCTGGTCCTAGAACTATCTGAGCTCACGTCACGTCCCGTCCACTAACAGAGCAATCTGGTCCTAGAACTATCCGAGCTCACGCCACATCCCGTCCACTAACAGAGCAATCTGGTCCTAGAACGATCTGAGCTCTCGCCACGTCCCGTCCACTAACAGAGCAATCTGGTCCTAGAACTATCTGAGCTTACGCCACGTCCCGTCCACTAACAGAGCAATCTGGTCCTAGAACTATCTGAGCTCACGTCACGTCCCGTCCACTAACAGAGCAATCTGGTCCTAGAACTATCTGAGCTCACGTCCTATCCACTAACAGAGCGATCTGGTCCTAGAACTATCTGAGCTCACGTCACGTCCCATCCACTAACAGAGCAATCTGGTCCTAGAACTATCTGAGCTTACGTCACGTCCCATCCACCAACAGAGCAATCTGGCCCTAGAACGATCTGAGCTCACGTCACGTCCCGTCCACTAACAGAGCAATCTGGTCTTAGAACTATCTGCTCCCAGTCTTTTATATCACAATTGGTTTCTCTTTCATTTTCTCAGCACTGCTCCACACACCATATATGAGTGAAGTTTCCAGGAAACAGCATAACTAGAAAAATAAACTTTTTTTTTTTGCTGAACTGAATCTTCGTCTACTTTATGTCAGGGATTGTCCAATGACATCCCCTCTAAGACACTCTGAGCCCCTCCCACAACCATGTCCAGTCTTGCCGGTACAGTAGTGAGTTGTGCTTTTCTACAATGTCATTCCCGGGGGACAGATAGGGGGGTGTCTATGGAACTTCCAAACCAGAACAAACTGGTAAAGCAAACCTCCAGACAGAAATACAATATATACTGTACATTATTCACATCCAAACCGGCTAATTCTGACGCTTCTCACATACATGGAACAATCTGCATTCTTCTGTGAGAAGATCGCCCACCTGACCTCCGGAACGTTTTACCCCATCCATGTCCAGGCCACTCCGGCTGTTCAGCACCGCACAACCACACCACTCTGTACCCAAATGACATGTATACCATTTTATCACACAGAGCTTTCTGGTAGTGGTGTTCCATCACCGCTGCTTTTATATTGTCTATTATTGTAGCACCCTCCTATGCTGTGGCGTTGCTATGGGGGTGCGGGAGGTGTGGACTGTTCACCCACTCTCCCCGGGTCTCACACCCGAGGGGGGACACCTAGGGTTGCCCCCTGTCTGCCTGAAACCTGGACACATTATACAGTACACTGAACATCTACTACAGGACATCCCCCTGATGTACCCCTCTACAGGGGCATGTAGGCGGAGACTGGAAGTGGGTGGGCTAAGGCAGGGGGTAGCTGGGTTGTGCTTGGGCAATCAATGGAGGTGCATGGGCTACAGAATCTATTCCCATACAGCACAAAGCACAACTTGCTCTTTCAGAAGCTCACAAGGCATGAACCACCCCACCTCACCGCTAGCTCCGCCCCACCTCTCCCCTAGCTCCGCCCCGCCTCTCCACTAGCTCCGCCCCACCTCTTCCCTAGCTCCACCCCTCCTCTCCCCTAGCTCTGCCCCACCTCTCCCCTATCTACACCCCACTTCTCCCCTAGATTCACCCCACCTCTCACCTAGATCCGCCCCACTTCTCCCCTAGCTCTACCCCTCCTCTCCCCTAGCTCCACCCCACCTCTCCCCTACCTTTCCCCTAGCTCCACCACACCTCTCCCCTAGCTCCACCCCTCCTCTTCCCTAGCTCCGCCCCACCTTTCCCCTATCTACACCCCACTTCTCCCCTAGCTCCGCCCCACCTCTCCCCTAGCTTCACTCCTCCCCTCCCCTAGCTCCGCCCACCTCTCCCCTAGATCCACCTCAAAAAAAAGAAGAAAAAAGAAAAAGAAAAATTACCTGTTTCCAAAATTTTATAATCAAAAAAATAAACTTTTTTTTATTTTTTGCTCTTTTTTTTGTTTATAACGCAAAAAGTAAAACACCCAGTGGAGAGTAAATACCACCAAAAGAAAGCTCTATTTGTGAGAAAAAAATGCAAAACATTTCATATGGTTATAATTAGAGATGAGCGAATCGAACCAGGCGAACCGGAATTCGATACGAATTTCAGGAAAAATTTGATTCGCGGCGAATCCGAATATTAGCCTACTTCGGGTGCGCGAATCGGATTTTTCCCCCGATCAGCCGGCAAAAGTGTCCCTGCAGAGAGCTCCGCTATTTCTGACAGTTCTCTGACAGTTCCTTCACATGTTACAAGCGGCGTTGAAACATTGTATGTATTTGTTTCCATTTAGGATACAGATGTTTCAACCGCTGTACATGTGAAGAATACAATGGAATACACTTTCTTGCCACTTTTTTGGAATTCTTCTTATTTTCATCATACTTCTTCTTCTTCTTCTCCTCATCCTCCTCTCTTCTCTTCTTGAAGAAAGAAGAAGGAGAAGATGAAGGAGGAAGAAGAAGAGGAGAAGGGGTTAAGGGAAGAGAAGAAGAAGGAAGGGGGAAGAATGAGATGAAATGGAAGAAGAAGGAGGAAGAAGAGTCTGAGAAGAAGTAGGATTGAATGGAAAATAAGCAAGGGATGAAGAAGAATTGTATAAAGCCGTGGCCCAGGGTGAAGGGAAAAAAGTGTATCTGCAGGAGGAGCTCCTCTAATCTGCAGGGATACACTTAGAAGGAGCTCTGCAGATACACTTTTTGCCGGCTGTGGAATTCTCTTCTTATTTTCATCCCTCTCCTTCTAGAGGGAAGGGAGGTTGATGATAAGTGGGAAAGATGGAAGGATGAAGAAGTAAGAATAATTGAAAATAAGAAGATGAAGAAGAGTAAAAGAGAAGTAAGAAGGAGTAGAAGAAGAGAACTTGGAAGAATTGGATGAAGAGGAAGGATGGGAAGGAAGTAAGAAAAGTAAAGGAAGATCCATGATTTAAGGAAAAGTATTAATAGGGTGTAAAAGGTTGAAAATGAAGAGGTTGGGATTTCTGTGAAATAGTGGGGGTGATGATGAAGAACTGGGAAGAGGAAGTTTGTCGAGGAATAGTAAGGAGCATTGAAGGATGAAGATTTTTGTAGAAGAGGGGATAGGAAGAAGTAAGAGGAAAAGATTCTTTTTGAAGAAGGAGAATATAGGAAAATAGAAGAAAAAAAGGAAAATGAAAGAAAAAATAAGGAGATAAAAAAGAAAAAAGGAAAGTGAGAAAGATGAAAGATAAGTAAAAGAAAAAAGATGGGAAAAAATTGAAAAAAAGAAGAGAAAGATGATTCTGAAAGTAGTAAAGGTGGAAGAAAAAAGAAAAAAGGAAGGAAAAAAAAAAGAAGAAAAGAAGAAGATAAGATGATCTTTGAAGGAAGTAATGAGGAGGAGAAAAGAGAAAATGTTAAAAAAAGTAAAAAGAAGATGTTGAAATTAAAAAAAAAAAAAAAAAAATAAAAAAGAAGAAAGGGGAAGAAGAGAAGAAGAAAAAGAAAAAAAGAGGGAAAAAAAGATAAAGAAAGATAAGGGAATAAAAAAGTAAAGGAAAAAAAGAAAAGGAAGAGAGGAATTGAAAGAAGAAAGTAGAGAAAAGCGAAAAAAATAAAAAAAAAAGGAAAACGGAAAAGAAGAAAAAAAAGGGGTGAAAAGGAAGTAAAAAAAAAGAGAGGAAAAAAAAAGAGAATGAAAAGGGCGAGGGAAGGAAGGAAGGAAATAAGGAATTTTAAAGAAAAAAGAAGGAAAAGAAAGGAGAAGAAAGAAGAGAAAAAAGATCCACAAAGAATGGAAAAAAGAAGAAAGGAAAAGAAAAAAGAGAAAGGAAAAGAAGAGATGAAAGAAAAAAGAAAAAGTGAAAAAAAGGAAAAAAGGTAGGGTAGGAGAAAGTAGGGGAAAAAAAAGAAAATAGATAAAAAAGTAAAAAAAGAAAAATTAAGAATGGAGAAAAGAAAGTGTAAGAGAAGGACAAAGTAGGGGTAGAAAAGGTGGTAGAATAGTCAATTGGAAGTTAAGGGTGAGAGAGGAACAAGTATAAAAAAAAAAAAAAGAAGAAAAAAGTAGAAAAAAAAGAGTGGAGGGGAAAAAAGAAAAGAAAGAAAGAAATTAAGGTGGAAAAGAAAAAAAAAAAAAAATGAAGAGGGAAAAGAAAAGAATAGGGGAAAGAAAAAAAGAAAAAGATAAAAAGAAAGGGGAGAAATCAAGGGGGGGGGAGAAAGAGTAGAAAAAGAAAGGAAAAAAAAAGAGAAATGGGAAGAAAAAAGAAAATAAATAAGAAAAAAGGGAAAGAAAAGGAAGAAGAAGTAAGAATAAATAGAAGAAAAGTAAAAAAGAAAAAAAAAAAAAAAAAATAAAAGAAGATAAAAAGAAGAAAAAAAAGGGTAAGAAAAAAGTAAAATAAAAAAAAGAAAAAAAAAAAAAAAAAAGAGAAAAAAAGATAGGAAAGAAAGAGAGAAGAAAAGAAAAAAAAAAAAAAAAAAAAAAGGATGTAAGGTAAGAAATGAAAGAAAAAAAAAAAAAAAAAGAAAGAAAAAAAAAAGAAAAAAAAAAAAAAGAAAAAGAAAAAAAAAAAGAAAAAAAAGAAAAAAAATGAGAAAAGAAAATGAGGGTTAAAAAAGAAAAAAAGAAAAAAAAAGGGAAAAAAAAAAAAAAGGAAAAAAAGAAAAGAAGAAAAAAGGAAAAGTAAGAGTAAAAAAGAAGAAAGAAAATGAAAACAAAGAAAAAAAAAAAAAAGAAAGAAAAATTTTTCTTGAAAAAAGGGGAAGGAAAAAAGAAAAAAGAGAAAGAGAAAAAGAAGAAAGAAAGAGGGAAAAAAAAAATGATAAAAAAGAGAAAGAAAAGAAAGAAAAAAAAAAGAAGAAAAAAGGAAAGAGAAATAAAAGGAAAAAAGGATAAATAAAAGAAAGAAAGGAAAGAATAAGAAAAAAGAAAAAGAAGAAGAAGAAAAAGAGGGAAAAAGGGAAAAAGAAAAAAAAAGAAAGGTGAATTAAAAAGAGAAAAAAATAAAAAAGAAAAGAGTGAAAGAAGGAATAGAAGAAGAAAAAGGAATAATGGAAAAAAAAAGAGAATAAAAAAAAAGAAAAGGAAAAAAGAAAAAAGGAAGACTAGGAAGAAATAAAAAGAAAGGAAAAGCCAGAAGAAAGAATGAAAAAATAAAAGAAAGGGAGAAAAGAAAAAGGGAAAGAAGAAGAAAAAGAAAAAAGAAGGAAGAAAAAAGAAACTAGAAAGATAAAAAAGGAAAGAAAAAGAAATAAAAGAGGAGAAGAGGGAAAAGAGAACTTCTCATCCTCTCTTCCTTCTTCCTTCTTCATCCTACTCTCCTTCTCTCTTTCATTCTTCTCATTTTCTCTCCTTCTTCATTCTCATCCTTCTCTCGCTAAGAAATAGCTTCTTTTCTGCAGTATACACTTTCTTCCGGCTTGGAATTCTCCTTTCTTCCTTCTTCATCCTTCTCTTTCTTCTTCTTCTCATCCTTTTCCTTCTTCTTCATCTTCTTCTTCTTCTCATCTTCTTCCTTCTTCTCATCCTTCTTTCTTCTCCTTCTTCTCTTCCTTCTCCTTCTTCTTCCTCATTCTCATCCTTCTCTTCTTTTCATCCCTTCTCCTTCTTCTCTCTTCTTCTCCCCTTCTCATCCTTTCATTTTCTCATCTTTCCTTCTCCTCCTTCTTCTTCTCTCCTTCTTCTCATCCTTTCCTTCTCCTTCTTCTCTCCTTCTCCTTCTTCCTTCTTTCATCCTTCTCCTTCTTCTATCTTCTCCATCCTTCTTCTCATCTTTCCTTCTTCTCATCCTTCTTTCTCATCCTTCTCCTTCTTCTCATCCTTCTTCTCTTTCCTTCTCCTTCTTCTCATCCTTCTTCTCATCCTTCTCCTTCATCTTTATCCATCTTCTCATCTTTCATCCTTCTTCTCATCCTTCTTCTCATCCTTCTTCTTCCTTCTCCTTCTTCTCATCCTTCTCCTTCTTCTCATCCTTCTCCTTCTTCTCATCCTTCTTCTCATCCTTCTCCTTCTTCTCATCCTTCTTCTCATCCTTCTCCTTTCTCCTTCTCCTTCTTCTCATCCTTCTCCTTCTTCTCATCCTTCTCCTTCTCCTTCTTCTCATCCTTCTCCTTCTCCTTCCTCATCTCCAAGGGCATTTAAATTAAAGGTACAGTGTTCTGCACTAATTTAAAGGCTCTCTGAAGCCTAGAAACCCTTTTTATAAGTTATCTTCGTAGCGAATAAATTTGCATCGAATCAAATTTCTTCCTGAAATTCGGCGAATCAGCCAAATGGAATTTTTGAATAATTCGCTCATCTCTAGTTATAATGTTGCATGACCGCGAAAATTCTCTTTCAAAATGTGACAGCGCTGAAAGCTGAAAATTGGCCTGGGCAGGAAGGGGGTATAAGTGCCTGGTAGGCGAGGGGTTAAGGTCACGTTCTATGGATTTAAACAGATTATTATTATTATTATTATTATACAGTATTTATAAAGCGCCGATAGTTCGCTCAGCGCTGTACATTACAGAGGGGGACAGAACATGTGACAGAACAACAACAATACAATGTGATACATGAGGGGATTGAGGGCCCTGCTCCTTGGAGCTTACAATCTAGGAGGGAGGGGATGGTGGCACAGGAGGTAATGGCTGTGGGGGATGGAGTGGTAGGAAGAGTGGAGGAGGTTGGCAATTAGCAGGGGTGGGTAGGCTTCCTGAAGAGGTGGGTTTTCAGGGTGCGCCTAAAGGAGAGGAGAGTAGGTGATAGTCTGATGGATTGGGGTAGGGAGTTCCAGAGGATAGGTGATGCCCTGGAGAAGTCCTGGAGGCGGGCATGGGAGCAGGAGACCAGGGAACTAGAGAGAAGGAGGTCTTGTGAGGAGCGGAGAGTGCGTGTTGGGTGGTACTTGGATATTAGGTCGGTGATGTAGTTTGGGGCAGTATGATGAATAGCTTTGTACGTCAGTGTTAGGATTTTGAATTTGATCTGTTGAGCAATCGGAAGCCAGTAGAGGGATTGGCAGAGGGGGGTGGAGGACACTGAGTGGAGGCCAGTGGAGGGATTGGCAGAGGGGGGTGGCGGAAATGGAGCGGTTGGAAAGATAAATGAGTCTGGCTGCCGTATTCAGGATCGACTGAAGCGGGGATAGCCTGTGGCGAGGCAGGGCAGTGAGGTGGGAGTTGCAGTAATCGAGTCATGATATGATGAGGGAGTGGATGAGCTGCTTAGTGGTTTCTGGGGTTAGGAACGTGCAGATTTTGGCGATGTTGCGGAGGTGGAGTCTACATGAGTTTGTTAGTGATTGGACTCTGGGGCTAGAAGGATAGATTGGAGTCAAGAATGACACCAAGTACTCTGGCCTGCGTGGTGGGCCTGATGGTGGCATTGTTGGACGTGATGGAGAAGTCAGTGGGGTTGGTGTGCGGGCTGGGGGGAAGACTAGGAGCTCGGTTTTGGAGAGGTTCAGTTTAAGGAAGTGGAGTGACATCCAGTCTGATATGTCATTCATTAGGCTTGTGATTCAGGCGGAGACTGAGGGGGTGAGGTGGGGGGGTCGAGAGATAGATTTGCGTGTCGTCGGCATAGAGGTGATAGTTGAAGCCATGAGAGTGTATGAGTTAGCCAAGGGAGGAGGTGTAGATGGAGAAGAGAAGGGGCCCGAGGACAGAGCCTTGAGGGACCCCAACAGAGAGGGGGAGTGAGGGGGAGGTGGTAACGTTATAGGTAACGCTGAAGGACCATTGTGATAGGTAGGATGAGAGCCAGGAGAGAGCGGAGTCTCTGATGCCGAGGGAGTGTAGTTTTGTGAGGAGGAGGGGGTGGTCGACTGTGTCAAAGGCCGCGGTGAGGTCGAGGAGTAGGAGCACTGAATAGTGGCCATTACAGTTGCAAGAAAAAGTATGTGAACCGCTTGGGATTATGTGGAGTTGTGCATGAATTGGGCATAAAATGTGCTCTGAACGTCATCTAAGTCACAACAATAGAACATAATACTAAACTGTCAAGAGAACCAGAGAGCACACAGAGACAGATTGCACGGAACCCAACGTGATTTTATTGGGGAGGTTTTTGGGGCACAAACAACAGTTCCTTTAGTCCACAGATCCACACCAGACACAGCAACACAGTACAGTTCTCCGGAAGGCAATATGGAACAACAGGGGTATTGTAATCCACAGGGTTAGTCCACACAGGAGGCTCCAGGCAGGGATGGGTTAAGTCCAGGCAGGTTCACGGAGAACAAGGGGTTAAGTCCAGGCAGGGGATAGATCCAGGCAGATGCACGGGGACAGCAGAAGATCCCTCCACAGTGCAGGGATTCCAGGCAGCACAGACAGTCCAGGAGATGAGGAAGAGGACGGGGGATTTTCGGATGAGAGAAGCTGGCCCTCAGCACAGCCTTCCCTCACACACGCAGCCAGGAGAACACACCGAGGGGGTTTCCTTGCTCTTTCTTAAGTATAGAGCTGGTAACCGGATACTTCCTGTCGGGTTACCATGGCAATAGGCCCTGTCTCCAGACCTGTCCAGGGGCTCAGGAATTTGTGCTTGAGGGGGAAGGGAGGAGATGGCCTGTTTATGGATTCCTTCAGCAGGAGGCCAGGCTGCAAGCCAGGGGGGGGTGAGTGGCTGCTAAGGGCTGCCTGTGTCAGGAACAAGGAGGACTAGAAGTCCCAGCATGGGAGGATGGGGAAGAAAGGACCAGCTCCATGACAACCCCTCCCCCCTCCATTCTACAAGTGCCGCCAGGGGAACCTCAACAGGTTCCTGTAGAGGCACTTGTGGACTGCATTTACTGGGGGTCTTGCTGACGGGACAGCCCATCTGCATTGTGGTGCTGGCTTCCCCGTCGGTATTGGATGGTGAAATTGTAGGGTTGTAAGGCCAGGCTCCATCGTAAGAGGCGGCCATTATCCCCGGAGACCCGATTCAGCCAGGTGAGGGGGTTATGGTCTGTGAAGATGGTGAACTCCCGGCCATACAAATAGGGTTGAAGTTTCTTCAACGCCCACACTATGGCCAGGCACTCCTTCTCTATGGTGGCATAGGCCACCTCCCGGTCTAATAGTTTCCTGCTAAGGAAGGCCACAGGGTGCTCCTCCCCTTCCTCATTTACCTGGCTGAGGACGGCCCCCAGCCCATAAGTGGAGGCGTCTGTCTGCATGATGAACCTTCGCTGGTAGTTTGGCGCTGCTGCTAGGACGGGGTCATGGGAAAGGGCCTCCTCCAGCCGATCAAATGCGGTCTGGCAGGCCGGGGTCCAGGTTACCATCCGGGGCATGGTCTTTTTGGTGAGATCTGTGAGGGGCTTCGCAATCGTGCTGAAATGGGGAACAAATTTGCGGTAATAGTTAGCAGTACCCAGAAATGCCATAACCTGTTTCTTGGTCTGGGGGTGGGCCATTGCTTAATGGCTTCTATTTTAGCCGGTTCTGGGCGCAGTTTACCCCCTCCCACCCGGTGTTCTAAATATTGCACCTCCGCCATCCCCATCTGGCACTTGTCTGGTCGAATCGTGAGGTTGGCCCCTGCAATTCGGTCCAGGACAAAGCCCACATGCTGGAGGTGGTCTTCCCATGTTTCGCTAAAGATGGCAATGTCATCCAGGTAGGCGCAGGCAAAGTCATGACAGCCCCGCAGCAGCTGGTCCACCGTGCGCTGGAAAGTGGCATGAGCATTCTTCATGCCAAAAGGCATGTTGAGAAACTCGAACAGGCCGAAGGGGGTGATGAATGCAGAGCACTCCCGACCCTCTGAAGATAAGGGGATTTGCCAGTAGCCCATGCTCAAGTCCAGAGTAGTGACACAGCGGGCTCCAGCCAGCCGGTCCAGTAGGTCATCGATACGGGGCATCGGGTAGGCGTCACTAAACCGTGTGGTCATTGAGGTGTCGGTAGTCAAAACAAAAGCGGATGCTACCATCTTTCTTGGGGACAAGAACAACAGGAGAGGCCCAGGGGCTCTGGGAGGGCTGAATAATTCCCAGATCCAGCATTTTGTTCAGTTCCTGTCTCATAGTGTTCTTAACAGCTTCGGGGACACAATATGGGGCTTGTTGGAGGGGCCGGGTTCCCAGGGTCTCCACATGGTGAGTGGTGATAGTAGTTTTTCCAGGCCGTGCCAAAAAAGCGGAACTGCGCTGGCCCAGGACAGCATTCATGGCCCTCTGTTGCCCTGGGTTCAGCTGCAGACTCAGGGGCACCTGGTGCACATCAGTTGGATGGCGTGCTGCTTCCAGGAGGTCCGGTATGGCCTCTTACTCCTCCTCAGAGGGTATTGGGCAGACGGCCATAACAAGGGGGTTTCGATCATGGTACTCCTTGATCATATTGACATGTACCGTTTTCTGCCGTCTCCCCCGATCATTTAGTCCAAGAATATAGTTAGTGTCATTCGCTTTCCTAATGACACGGAAGGGTCCCTCCCATGTGGTTTGCAATTTGTTCTGTGGATTTGGGACAATCATGAGGACCTGTTGGTTTTCAGTAAACTCCCGGGTGTGTGCCTTGCGGTCATACCATGTCTTTTGCCGGACCTGGGCTGCTTGGAGATGGTCAGCTGCTAGGCCGGCTAGTTGTCCCATATTTTCACGCAGTTCCAAGACATAGGGCACCACATGGACCCCGGTATCTGGTAGTTGACCCTCCCAGTATTCCTTCAGTAGGGTCAGTGGGCCGCGGATTTTCCGCCCATACAGCAGTTCAAAGGGGGAAAATCCGGTAGATTCCTGTGGCACCTCCCGGTAGGCAAAGAGGAGGTGGGGCAGATATCTTTCCCAGTCTGGCTCTAGGTCTACAAAGGCCCATAGCATGGCCTTCAGGGTCCCGTAGAAGCGTTCACACAGTGCATTGGTCTGGGCATGATAGGAGCTTGTCCAGATGGCCCGCACTCCACAGGTCTGCCAGAGGGACTGAACAAGGCCTGACATGAACTGAGTCCCCTGATCTGACAGGATTTCAGCAGGGAAGCCCACTCGGTGTGAAGACGGTAACCATGGCTTCTGCAACTTTGGGAGCTGTGGTGCTGGACAGGGCGACTGCTTTGGGATAACGAGTAGCATAGTCCATGATGGTCAGGATGTACCACTTTCCGGATTTGCTGGGGCGAGCTAAGGGGCCCAGAATGTCAATAGCTACTCATTGGAACGGCTCCTCAATGATGGGTAGGGGCTGTAGAGGGGCCCGCAGGCCACCCGTTCTTCCATGTCGCTGACAGGAATCGCAGGTACGGCAGTAGCGAGCTACTGATTGGGACATCCCAGGCCAATAGAAGGCCTGGGCCAACCTCTTTTCGGTCCGTAGCTTTCCCTGATGCTCAGCCATAGGAATATCATGAGCAAGGTGTAGCAGTTGTGTCCGAAATTGTTGGGGAATTATCAGCTGTTTAGCCATGGTCTGAGGCCCCCCTTCGGTGTCGGTCTCCACCACTCGGTACAGCAACCCATTTTCCTGCACTATTCTTTCCCGGACCAGTCAGCCCTACTCGGGCCCAGAAGCTTGTCAGAGTAGGGTCGGTGGCTAAGTCCCCTTGAAACTTGTCCCGGTCCCATGTCACCCCAGTATTGTCAGCAGTCAAAGTTGAGTCACTCACCGTGGGCAGCGGAGGTCCGTCCACATGCTGGGGTGCCTCCTTCCTCTCAGCAGTTTCCTAGCAGGCTTCACTTTGTGTGACGGCTCCCACAAAGTGGCATTGAAGATCGCCCACATCATTCCCAAGAAGCACATCTGCAGGCAGTCCTCCCATTACACCCATGTTGCAGCATTTAGGCCCCAAGCCCTAGTCCAGATTGACAGTAGCACGTGGGATGAAGCATTTGGTGCCCCCTGCTAGTTGAATCACTATCCCAGGGCCAGGCTGTACAGCGTCAGGGTGCACCACTCGGGGGTCCACAATGGCGAGGAAGGCCCCTGAGTCTCGGAAGCCCACCGCCTTTTGTCCATCCACAGTGACCTCTTGCAAGTGCTTTCCTTGGAGGCTCTGGGTAGGGGCCCCCACCGGCTGTAGGCCAAAGACTCCTGGGGGGGTGTCCTTGTCTGCAGGAGCAAGATCCCAGTCTGAAGGGGGTGGTGGCAAGTCCTCAGGAGCTTGGTACAGATCCACAGAATTCACTGGCCGAGGCAAGCTAGGCCCGAGAGTCTGTTTTTTGGCGGGGCAGCTGGGCTGGTAGTGACCAATCTGTCCACAGCCAAAGCACCGCCTATCTAAGGCCTGTCTGGGGCCCCGTTGTGAGGTAGCGGAACGAGGTGGTAGTAAGGGCCGTAGCGCTGGCACTATTTGTGGGGCCATCCGGCGATGGGGAGGCGTGTAGGGCACCGGTGTAGGATGGGGCATCCTTGCCGCTTGGGGTGCCTCGGCCGCAGGCTTCTTCCATTGCGGGTTAATGAGGAGAGCCTCATCCGCTAAGGCTGCAGCTTCTTCCAGAGTGGCAGGTTTCCGCTCACGCACCCACTGTCAGAGCTCGGGGGGGCACTTGAAAAGGAATTGTTCCTTCAGGATGGCCTGGATGATCTGCTCAGGGGAGGTTGCCTTCTCCCCTTCCAGCCACCAGCGGCAGGCTACCGACAACTTGTGTGCAAACATTTTGAAGGAGGCCTCTGGGAGGCGGGGGGTAGTCCGGAACTGGGCCCGATATGACTCCGAGCGAGACCGCGTAGTAGTCCAGTACGGCCCTTTTTTATCTCTTCATAGTTCCGTCTCTTGAGGGGGTCCATCATTCGGTAGGCTTCAGCAGCCCCTCCGTCAAGCAGCCCTACCACATGTTAAGTCCAGTCTGTGGGTTGGACCTCCAGTAGTTCGCACTGGTATTCAAAGTCCTGGAAGAACCCATCCACATCTCCGATGTGCTCTTGGTAGGGCTTAAAGTCCTTCCTGGATATTCTCTGGGCCTCCCATGCCACAGGGACAGCCACAGGAGCAGCTGCTTGGTACTTTGCAGCTTCCCACTCTGTTTGTCTCTTTTGAGCCTTTTCCATGGCCGCCAGCTTTCTTTCTAGGGTGGCATCCTCCGCCAGAATGGCCATCTCTTCCTCGTACCAGATGACCCAAGGGCTCTTGCCACTTGTGCTTTGAAGCTCTGGTCCATCTCCTCTCAGGACCGCTTGGCTCCTGTCTGTGCCCGAATCTTCCCGTTGCTGTTGGCTGATTTCCTCCAGCATCCGGACCAGCTGATCTTTGGTAAGTCCCTTGTAGTTGAGGCCCAAAGTTCTGGCCTTTTCTTGTAAGCTGGTTACCGTCCAGTGTTGATATTCCGGGGCCACTGCTTCCATTGTATGTAGACTCTCATCTGCCATCTCGAGTGCTCTCGTCCCGCCGCTGCCAAGCAGTTGTCAAGAGAACCAGAGAGCACACAGAGACAGATTGCACGGAACCCGACGTGATTTTATTGGGGAGGTTTTTGGGGCACAAACAACAGTTCCTTTAGTCCACAGATCCACACCAGACACAGCAACACAGTACAGTTCTCCGGAAGGCAATATGGAACAACAGGGGTATTGTAATCCACAGGGTTAGTCCACACAGAAGGCTCCAGGCAGGGATGGGTTAAGTCCAGGCAGGTTCACGGAGAACAAGGGGTTAAGTCCAGGCAGGGGATAGATCCAGGCAGATGCACGGGGACAGCAGAAGATCCCTCCACAGTGCAGGGATTCCAGGCAGCACAGACAGTCCAGGAGATGAGGAGGAGGACGGGGGATTTTCGGATGAGAGAAGCTGGCCCTCAGCACAGCCTTCCCTCACACACGCAGCCAGGAGAACACACCGAGGGGGTTTCCTTGCTCTCTCTTAAGTATAGAGCTGGTAACCGGATACTTTCTGTCGGGTTACCATGGCAATAGGCCCTGTCTCCAGACCTGTCCAGGGGCTCAGGAATTTGTGCTTGAGGGGGAAGGGAGGAGATGGCCTGTTTATGGATTCCTTCAGCAGGAGATCAGACTGCAAGCCAGGGGGGTGAGGGGCTGCTAAGGGCTGCCTGTGTCAGGAACAAGGAGGACTAGAAGTCCCAGCATGGGAGGATGGGGAAGAAAGGACCAGCTCCGTGACACAAACATTAGATGTTGCCATGGTTTAATTGCACATAACATGTAAACATTCACAGTGCAGGGAGGAAAAAGTATGTGAGGCCCTAGCTTAATGACTTATCCCAGAGCTAATTGGAGCCAGGAGTGAGCCAACCTTGACTCCAATCAGTGTGATGATATTGGATGTGTTGCTGACAGCTGTCCTGCCCTTAAAAAACACACACCTGTTTTGGGTTTACTGGTTTCAAGAAGCACTGTCTGATGTGAACCATGCCTCGCAGAAAAGAGCTCTCAGAAGACCTACGATCCAGAATTGTTGACTTGCATGAAGCTGGAAAGGGTTACAAAAGTATCTCCAAAAGCCTTGATGTTCATGTGTCCACGGTAGGACCGACTGTCTACAAATGTTTAGCACTGTTGCTACTCTCCCTAGGCGTGGTCGTCCTGTAAAAATGACTGCAAGAGCACAGCGCAGAATGCTGCATGAGGTAAAGAAGAATCCCAGAGTGTCAGCTAAAGACCTACAGAAATCTCTGGCACATGCTAACATTTTTGTTGACACATCTACAATAAGGAAAACATTAAACAAGAATAGAGTACATGGGAGGACACCACGGAGGAAGCCATTGCTGTCCAAAAAGAATATTGCAGCACGTTTGAAGTTTGCAAAAGAGCACCTGTATGTTCCACAGCACTACTGGCAAAATATACTGTGGACAGATGAAACCAAGATTGAGTTGTTTGGGAAGAACACAACCGATTGAAATGCTGTGGCATGACCTTAAGAGAGCGATTCACACCAGACATCCCAAGAATATTGCTACACTGAAACAGTTTTGTGAAGAGGAGTGGTCCAAAATGACTCCAGATCGTTGTGCAGGTCTGATCTGCAACTACAGGAAACGTTTGGTTGAGGTTATTGCTGCCAAAGGAGGGTCAACCAGTTATTAAGTCCAAAGGTTCACATACTTTTTCCTCCCTGCACTGTGAATGTTTACATGTTATGTGCAATTAATCCATGGCAACATCTAATGTTTGTGTAGTATTATGTTCAGCAGACTGTGTTCTTCTATTGTTGTGACTTAGATGATGTTCAGAGCACATTTTTATGCCCAATTCATGCAAAACTCCACGTAATCCCAAGGGGTTCACATACTTTTTCTTGCAACTGTAGCTTTTGGCGGTTAGCAGGTCGTTGGAGAGTTTAAGTAAGGCAGTTTCGGTGGAGTGTAGGGGACAGAAGCCGGACTGTAGGGGATCGAGGAGGTTGTTGTCATTGAGGTGGGCGCTTAGGCGATTGTAGAGTAAGCACTCGAGGAGTTTGGATGTAAATGGCAGCAGGGAGATGGGTCTAAGGTTGTTTGGGTCACTGGGGTCCTGTGAGGGCTTTTTAAGTATGGGAGTGATGTGTGTGTGCTTCAGAGGGGAGGGGAATGTGCCAGAAGAGAGGGAGAGATTAAAGATGTACACATTGTATACATTGTACAAGTGTGCTGTGTCACAAGCAGGTTTAGGGCACAACCCCAATTAAATTATGCTTTGTTAATGTTTTGCTTTAAAGATTATTAAAAGACCCACCACTGATATGTTAAAATATTTTAATATTACACATCCCCCAGGGCAGTGCCCATCCCCCTATACTATGTTTTTGACAATCCCTATTAGCCAGAAGTGACTTAACTGAGATTCAACTATTATTGGTGATTGAGAAGAAGTGAGTGGAGTTGACTGATTTGTCACCATCATCAAGTTTCAGGATGCAGGGCAGCATAATCAGCTCCAGTGGTGTACCCTGTCCTGCATCCTTCCTGGGCCATCATCAAAGTTAACATGTAGGCCTTGAAGGAGATATAAGGTCCCTCCCCATTATTGCTGGACCACATGTTTGTGGTCATGCAGACCCTGACATTGACTATATGGTCCAGTAACATGGAAACATTAACTTCTACATAATGATAGAGAGCAGAGATGGCCTTATGGGAAAAAATGGCAGCCCTGGTATAGCTTAGGGTGCAAAGCCACCAGCTTTGCAGCAGCCATATAGCCAGTCATTTTTCTTAGATTTGTCCTGGATGCTGGACATGGCAGTGATTGGGCACATACAACATATTGCCTACTATATAAAGTATTAGGCCAGCCCTCCAAATCATGTGATTCAGGTGTTCCAATCCCCTCCATGGACACAGGTGTATACAATCAAGCCCCTAGGCACGCAGACGGCTTCTACAAACATTGGTGAAAAGAATGGGTTGCTCTCAGGAGCTCAGTGACTCCAAGCATGGTCTGGTGTTAGGTGGCCACCTGGGCAATAAGTCCATCCGTGACATTTCCTGGCTACTAAATATTCCACGCTCAACTGTTAGTGGGATTATAACAAAGTGGAAGCAACTGGGAACAACAGCCACTCAGCCACCAAGTGGTAGGCCACGTCACATGACAGGGCCAGCTCATGCTGAAGCGCACAGTGCGCAGAAGTCACCAACTGTCTGCAGAGTCAATAGCTAAAGACCTCCAAACTTGGTGTGGCCTTCAGATGAGCACAACAACAGTGCGTAGAGAGCGTCATGGAATGGGTTTCCATGGCCGAGCAGCTGCATCCAAGCCTTCAATCACCAAGTGCAATGCAAAGCGTCAGATGCCGTGGTGTAAAGCATGCTGCCACTGGACTCTAGAGCAGTGGAGACGTGTTCTCTTGAGTGACCAATCACGCTTCTCTGGCAATCCGATGGATGTGTCTGGGTTTGGCAGTTGCCAGGACAACGGTACTTGCCTGACTGCATTGTGCCAAGTGTTAAGTTTGGTGGAGGGGGGATTAGGGTGTGGGTTTTTTTTTTTCAGGGGTTGGGTTTGGCCCCCTAGTTCCAGTGAAGGGAACTCTTAAGGCGACATTTTGGACAATTTCATGCTCCCACCTTTGTGGGAAGAATTTGGGGATGGCCCCTTCCTGTTTCAACATGACTGCGCACCAGTGCACAAAGCAAGGTCCATAAAGACATGGAGGAGCTAGTTTGGGGTGGAGGAACCTGACTGACCTGCACAGAGTCCTGACCTCAACCCAATAGAACACTTTTGGGATGGATTAGAGTGGAGACTGCGAGCCAGGCCTCCTCCCCCGACATCAGTGCCTGACCTGACAAATGTGCTTCTGGAAGAATGGTCCAACCTTCCCATAGACACCCTCCTAAACCTTGTGGACGGCCTTCCCAGAAGAGTTGAAGCTGTTATAGCTGCAAAGGGCGGGGCCAACTCAATATTGAACCCTACGGACTAAGACTGGGAGGTCATTAAAGGTCATGTGCGTGGAAAGGGCGGGGCCAACTCAATATTGAACCCTACGGACTAAGACTGGGAGGCCATTAAAGTTTGGTGCATGGAAAAGCAGGCAGCCCAATACTTTTGGCAATATAGTGTATTTTACCTTACTTTCTGGCAGTTGGGGAAGAGACCCCTGTCTGCTAAATGATACAGTTGGAGAGGATCTTGTATCCCACCCTTATTGCTTCTCTGCATGTCCCCATGATGACCTCCTTTTCTGCTGAATGTGCCATAAGCTAAGCTGCTGACTTTATGTCCTGCTCCCACAGAGCTTTGTGGTGAACAACCATGTGTTTTCTCATGCATGTGGTACCAAAATGACTGATATATTTACTATGTTTGGTACACTTCTGGTAGAGACTACAAAATCACAATGATGCAGGCTGCAGCGTATGTATGTCAAAAGGCCCACACAAATGAGCTATAGGGACTGGTCCTGGGTAAGTGTACCTGTTGTCTGCACTCATGGAGAAGTGCCATCCATTGGAATATGATGGCCTCTCCCTCCATTCCTCTGTGCGTTGCCCCTTGATGACATCCTTTTTTTTCAGATGTTATGCCTCTTTCTTTTTTTCTCTGAAATGTTGGTTATACACTCCACCACCTCCTCTGCATACTCCGGCTGTATACCATGCCTACTGGTAAGGATGAGCCAAACGTACCTGAGTTTGGTTTGAGGTGGGATTTGCAAACATTACTAAAGTTCAGGAATTAAATATGAATCCCACTGAAGTCAATTAGAGCTGTATGATGAAACAGCAAAGGTAATTTTCTAGGCTAATAGGCAAGGTATTGTCAAACAAATGGCACGGGGGTTGCGCACTGCCCTGGGGAACACATTTAATTTCCATTTGGCAATACTAAATGTCTTTAAATACCATGCTTGGGGATGCTGCTAAGCTGCACGGGAAGTGGGGTATCTGTACAATGTATATAGTGTAACCCTATGGTGCGCTAAGCACTTTGCATGTTGCCATCTCCTTGCTATGGGCCCCAGTGCATTACTTTGCCTAGGGGCCCATGAGGCTACTAAAGTGTTACTAAACCCAGGACTGTGCATTCACTCACATCCAGCCTCCCACACAACATGGAAATGCAATTATTTTAGTAAATATAAACTGCTAAATAGCTTTTCTCATCAGCAGTATATAGAAGTCTTGTGACTTCTATGAGTGTGTGGCTGAGCACTGGTTAATCTCATAGGAGGAGCTGTCATTCTCCTCTGACTGTCCTATGAGGCTGCCTGACCCCTGATCCTCTGTCTTGAAAGTGCTGATTGGCCCTGTGCTGATCACATGCACTCTTTGAAAGAGAAACAAAACTCTTTAGCAATACACAGACAACTGAGCATGTGCAGAGTAACTCCTAGAGCTCTTTACTATTAGCAGATGGATTAGGGACAGTAGAAGAAGGGGACAATCAGAGAAGACAGGATCAAACAACCTTTTTTTTTTACAGAATGCAGAGGATTAACACCTTAGGTTCAACAGTGAGTTATAACCAGCATGCTTTACTGCATCCACAGAGTGATTGTACTGTTGTGGGTTTAACACTTTAAGACAGCTCTATGTGCTGGCATGGAGAAGGGAAAAGTTTCTCTCTGGCTGGCTCAACAATAAGAGAAGTTTGAATGCATTTGCATGTGTCTGTGTGTATATACAGTAAATATATATATATATACGCATACATGCACACACATGCATGCTTGAGCTTTGGGTTGCCCACCCCAATGCATTAGGCTGCACACACCTATGTAGCAGAGGAAGGAGGCAGCAGACAGAAATTATACTTATTACTCTGGATTGAGACCAGAACACACTATAGAGGGAAACAAGGGGCAGCTTTGCTGTGTTACCAACAAGTTCACACTACTGAGCACCATTTTTTTTTCCAAAGCTATCATATCCCCCCAAAACTGTGTCTTCTGAAGTCCTCATAGCTGAGCTCCTCCATGCCTCTTATCAGTTTAGTTGCCCTTCTCTGTACTTTCTCCAGTTCCCCAAAGTTCTTTTTGTGAATTGGTGCCAAAACTGAACTGCATATTCCAGATGAGGTATTACTAATGATTTGTACCCGGGGGGAGGTAAAATGATATCTCTTTCTCTGGAGTCTATACCTCTCCTAATACAAGAGAGGATTTTGCTCGCTTTAGAACTCGCAGCTTGGCATTGCTGCCATTATTAAGCTTGTGATCTACCAGAAACCCCCAGATCCTTCTCCACCATTGACCCCCCAGTTGTACCCCCCTAGTATGTATGATGCATGCATATTCTTAGCCCCCAAGTGCAGAACCTTACATTTATCAACATTAGCCCTCATTGGCCCCATAGTCCCCCAATTACACAGAGCATTGAGGTCGACTTGTAAGTTGGAGACATTCTGTGAGGACGTTATTCCCCGGCACAGCTTGGTGTCATCTGCAAACACTTAAATCCCCGACCCCCATATCGTTTATAAATATATTAGACAGTAACGGTCCCAACACTAAACCTTGGGGTCCCCCACTAATAACACTGAACCTTGGGGGACCCCACTAATAACACTGAACCTTGGGGTACCCCACTAATCACACTGAACCTTGGGGTACCCCACTAATAACACTGAACCTTGGGTACCCCACTAATAACACTGAACCCTGGGGTACCCCACTAATAACACTGAACCTTGGGGTACCCCACTAATAACACTGAACCTTGGAGTACACCACTGACACCCCCAGACCATTCAGAGTATAAATCATTAACCACTACTCTTTGAATCCGATCTTTTAGCCAGTTTTCTATCCATTTACATACAGATTTTTCCAGCCCATAGACTTTACCTTACACATTAGCCGTGTGTGGGGAACTGTGCGAAACGCTTTTGCAAAATCCAAGTATACCACGTCCACCGCCACCCCTCTGTCCAAGTATACCTTGTCCACCGCCACCCCTTTGTCCAAGTATACCATGTCCACCGCCACCTCTCTGTCCAAGTATACTACGTCCACCGCCACCCCTCTATCCAAGTATACCACGTCCATCGCCACCCCTTGGCCAAGTATACCACGTCCACCGCCACCCCTCTCTCCAAGTATACCACATCCACAGCCACCTCTCTGTCCAAGTATATCATGTCCAGCCACCCCTCTGTCCATGTATACCACGTCCATCCCTCTGTCCAAGTATACCACGTCCACCCCTCTGTCCAAGTATGCCACATCCACAGCCACCCCTCTGTCTAAGTACACCACATCCACAGCCACCCCTCTGCCCAAGTATACCATGTCCATATACCATGTCCACTGCAACCCCTCTGTCCAAGTATACCACATCCACCCCTCTCTCCTAGTATACCACGTCCACCCCTCTGCCCAAGTATGCCACATCCACAGCCACCCCTCTGTCTAAGTATACCACATCCACAGCCACCTCTCTGCCCAAGTATACCATGTCCATATACAGTTGCAAGAAAAAGTATGTGAACCCCTTGGGATTTTGGGCTTTTGGAGATACTTTTGTAACCCTTTCCAGCTTCATGCAAGTCAACAATTCTTGATGGTAGGTCTTCTGAGAGCTCTTTTCTGTGAGGCATGGTTCACATTAGACAGTGCTTCTTGAAACCAGTAAACCCAAAACAGGTGTGTGTTTTTTAAGGGCAGGACAGCTGTCAGCAACACATCCAATATCATCACACTGATTGGAGTCAAGGTTGGCTCACTCCTGGCTCCAATTAGCTCTAGGAGAAGTCATTAAGCTAGGGCCTCACATACTTTTTCCTCCCTGCACTGTGAATGTTTACATGTTATGTGCAATTAAACCATGGCAACATCTAATGTTTGTGTAGTATTATGTTCAGCAGACTGTGTTCTCTCTATTGTTGTGACTTAAATGACGTTCAGAGCACATTTTATGCCCAATTCATGCAAAACTCCACGTAATCCCAAGGGGTTCACATACTTTTTATTGCAACTGTACTATGTCCACCGCCACTCCTCTGTCCAAGTATAACATGTCCACAGCTACCTCTCTGTCCAAGTATACCACATCCACAGCCACCTCTCTGTCCAAGTATATCATGTCCAGCCACCTCTCTGTCCAAGTATATCATGTCCAGCCACCCCTCTGTCCATGTATACCACATCCACGTCCACCCCTCTGTCCAAGTATATCACGTCAACCCCTCTGTCCAAGTATACCACATCCACAGCCACCCCTCTGCCCAAGTATACCATGTCCATATACCATGTCTACCGCCACCCCTCTGTCCAAGTATACCATATCCAAAGCCACCTCTCTGTCCAAGTATACCATGTCCATATACTATGTCCACCGCCACTCCTCTGTCCAAGTATACTATGTCCAAAGCCACCTCTCTGTCCAAGTATACCACGTCCACCCCTCTGTCCAAGTATGCCACATGCACAACCACCCCTCTGTCTAAGTATACCACATCCACAACCACCTCTCTGTCCAAGTATATCATGTCCAGCCACCCCTCTGTCCAAGTATACTATGTCCATTGCCACCCCTCTGTCCAAGTAAGCCACGTCCACTGCCACCCCTCTGTCCAAGTATGCCACATCCACCGCTACCCCTCTGTCCAAGTATACCACGTCCACCACCACCCCTCTGTCCAAGTATGCCACGTCCACCGCCACCCCTCTGTCCAAGTATACCACATCCACAGTCACCCCTCAGTCCAAGTATACCACGCCCACCCCTCTGTCCAAATATACCACAGCCACCCCTCTTTCCAAGGTCTTGCTCACCTCCTCATAAAAAGAAATCAGATTTGGTGGACAACTTCTGTCTTTCATGAATCCATGCTGTCTGTTGCTTAAAATATTTGTTTCCAGCAAGAACTCATCTCTGTGGTCCTTTATTAAACTCTCCAGTATCTTCCCAACTATAGAAGTTACACTAACAGGTCTATAATTACTTGGGAAAGATTTTGACGCCTTTTGTAAATATTGGCCCCACATTGGCCTTACACCAATCCAGCGGTACTATGCCAGTCATTAAAGAGTCCCTAAAAATGAGAAACAATGGCTGTGAGATGACAGAGCTCAATTCTTTAACCACTTAAGGACCGTTTGTTGTTTAAATTTTTTTTTTCCAGCAAGAACTCGTCTATGTCATCTTTCATTAACCACATCCTTACCCTGCTGTAGCCAAATGACGGCTACAGCATGGTTGCCCAGTTCTGGGAGGGTGTCATATGACATTCTCCCAGAACGCACCCTTCTGCATGCCCCCAGCGGCACGCACCTGTTGATCTCCATGATTGCTGTGTCCTATGGACACAGCTGATCACATGATGAGGTAACAGGCCAATCACAGATAACTGTTAAGTAGCAGAGGGGTTTGTTAATCAGTTTCAGCTGCTTTGGAGTTAATGAAATTAACAACATGTGCATTGGATGGGCAACAATGAGATGACCCCAAAAACAGGAATGGTTTTACAGGTGGAGGCCACTGACTTTTTTTCCCTACTCATCTTTTCTGACTGTTTTTCACTAGTTTTGCATTTGGCTCGGGTCAGTGTCACTACTGGTAGCATGAGGCCATACCTGGACCCTACAGAGGTTGCACCACAGGCAGTCCAACTCCTCCAGGATGGCATATCAATACGTGCCATTGAAAAGCAGTTATTCTAGGAGTGCTGGACAGGGCCGTAGAAGGTCCTTAACCCATCAGCAGGACCGGTATCTGCTCCTTTGTGCAAGAAGGAACAGGATGAGCCCTGCCAGAGCCCTACAAAATGACCTCCAGCAGGCTACTGGTGTGAATGTCTCTGACCAAACAATCAGAAACAGACTTCATGAGGGTGGCCTGAGGGCCCGACGTCCTCTAGTGGGCCCTGTGCTCACTGCCCTGCACCATAGGGCTGGATTGGCATTTGCCATTGAACACCAGGATTGGCAGGTCCACCACTGGCACCCTGTGCTTTTCACAGATTAGAGCAGGTTCACCCTGAGCACATGTGACAGACGTGAACGGGTCTGGAGAAGCCATGGAGAACGTTCTGCTGCCTGTAACATGGTTCAGTATGACTGTTTTGGTGGTGGGTCAGTGATGGTCTGGGGAGGCATATCCATGGAGGGACACAGAGACCTCTACAGGCTAGACAATGGCACCCTGACTGCCATTAGGTATTAGGATGAAATCCTTGGTCCTATTGTTAGAACCTACGCTGGTGCAGGGGGTCCTGGATTTCTCCTGGTGCAGTGGATCGTGGGTTTCTCCTGGTGCACAACAATGCCCAGCCTTATGTAGGGAGAGTATGCAGGCAGTTCCTGGAGGATGAAGGAATTGATACCATTGAATATCCCCCACGCTTTCTTGACCTAAATCCAATAGAACTCTTCTGGGATGTCATGTTTCGGTATATCCAATGCCACCAGGTTGTACCTCAGACTGTCCAGGAGCTCAGTGATGCTCTGGTCCAGATCTGGGAGGAAATACTCCAGGACACCATCCGTGGTCTCATTAGGAGCCTCCCCCGACGTTGTCAGGCATGCATTCAAGCACATGGGGGCCATACAAACTACTGAGGGCCATTCTGAGTTGCTGCAATGACATATCACCAACATGGACTCGCCTGCTGCATAATTTTTTCACTTTGATTTTCGGGGTGTCTTTGAATTCAGTCCTCTGTAGGTCGATCATTTTCATTTCCATCAAACGATGGGGCGTCATTACATTCCTCACCCATCACCCAGTCCATGTCAGTATAGAGATCCAGCTGGAGATTCCTCCCCATTGAGATCTGATGGGTTTTCAAAGTGTTCCTTTCATTATTTTGAGCCGTGTATATGGAACATATATTGAGGATATTCCAATATGTGTTCTTTTTAACCCATTCTTAGCTGTCACTGCAGAAGGCAGCTGTCTGTTTTGTGTGTGAAAGGGTGAATATTGTTAGTGTATGCAATCTACTTCCTTCTTCATGTTGGAGGTATATTTGGATTAGTTGATGTCTGTAAAATGTATGAGCTATGATTATTACAATATATTTGCTTCATTTTGTATTGGTGAAAATAAAAAAAAAAACATAATTTGACTTTTGTA
Organism: Staurois parvus; assembly: GCA_951230385.1. Classification (NCBI taxonomy): domain Eukaryota; kingdom Metazoa; phylum Chordata; class Amphibia; order Anura; family Ranidae; genus Staurois; species Staurois parvus. The sequence continues at coordinate 170,086 of CATNWA010017268.1, forward strand.
CTTTCAATGTCCCCCTTCAAGCCACCTGAAAAAAACCTCTCCCATCTGAACAAGATTTTTTAAATTATTTTTTTGAGTTGGTGCCTGGCCCTCAAGACCTCTGCCCAGCTCCCTATGCCATTTGCTTTACAATCCCCAGACTGGTAAGCTAGAAAATAGGCATTACTGATTTCTAAAATTTGACTTCAGTTGGTTTCATTGGGGTTCAGGTTCCGAGCTTTGACAACTTTGACAACATTTGCAGAACTTATGTTGAGCAGGGCCTGGGTACATTGCACTCATCCCTGGTCATAACTAGTGAAAGATTACACACATACATGCATCTTTCCACTGCTATGGGGAAAATTCCTTGCCCACATCTCTTCACATTGAACAATAGTTGAAGTTCTGGAAAATATTTTCTCCCTTTAATTGTCTATTTGACAATTAGTTAAAGGGTCAAAGTATCTGGTAAGCCTCCAATTTTTCATTACAGTGGTGCAATATTTATTTTGGTGGTTATATTGGAATGAACATTTTCAGCTATTCATCATGAAACAAGGGGACTGTTCTATATACCATATAGGGAATGTTCTATATACCCTAGAGGGACTGTTCTATGTACCCTAGAGGGACCGTTCTATATACCCTATAGGGAATGTTCTATATACCCTATAGGGAATGTTCTATATACCCTATAGGGAATGTTCTATATACCCTATAGGGAATGTTCTATACACCCTATAGGGAATGTTCTATATACCCTAGAGGGACTGTTCTATGTACCCTAGAGGGACTGTTCTATATACCCTATAGGGACTGTTCTATGTACCCTAGAGGGACCGTTCTATATACCCTAGAGGGACTGTTCTATGTACCCTAGAGGGACCGTTCTATATACCCTATAGGGACTGTTCTATGTACCCTATAGGGACTGTTCTATATACCCTATAGGGAATGTTCTATATACCCTAGAGGGACTGTTCTATATACCCTAGAGGGACTGTTCTATATACCCTAGAGGGACCGTTCTATATACCCTATAGGGAATGTTCTATATACCCTAGAGGGACCGTTCTATATACCCTATAGGGAATGTTCTATATACCCTAGAGGGACCGTTCTATATACCCTATAGGGAATGTTCTATATACCCTAGAGGGACTGTTCTATGTACCCTAGAGGGACTGTTCTATATACCCTATAGGGACCGTTCTATATACCCTAGAGGGACTGTTCTATGTACCCTAGAGGGACCGTTCTATGTACCCTATAGGGAATGTTCTATATACCCTAGAGGGACTGTTCTATGTACCCTAGAGGGACTGTTCTATATACCCTATAGGGAATGTTCTATATACCCTAGAGGGACTGTTCTATGTACCCTATAGGGAATGTTCTATATACCCTAGAGGGACTGTTCTATGTACCCTAGAGGGACTGTTCTATATACCCTATAGGGAATGTTCTATATACCCTAGAGGGACTGTTCTATGTACCCTAGAGGGACCGTTCTATGTACCCTATAGGGAATGTTCTATATACCCTAGAGGGACCGTTCTATATACCCTATAGGGACTGTTCTATATACCCTAGAGGGACCGTTCTATATACCCTATAGGGACCGTTCTATATACCCTATAGGGACTGTTCTATATACCCTATAGGGACTGTTCTATATATCCTATAGGGAATGTTCTATATACCCTATAGGGACTGTTCTATATATCCTATAGGGAATGTTCTATATACCCTAGAGGGACCGTTCTATATACCCTATAGGGACTGTTCTATATACCCTATAGGGACTTTTCTATATACCCTAGAGGGACCGTTCTATATACCCTATAGGGAATGTTCTATATACCCTAGAGGGAATGTTCTATATACCCTATAGGGACTGTTCTATATACCCTAGAGGGACCGTTCTATATACCCTATAGGGACTGTTCTATATACCCTAGAGGGACCGTTCTATATACCCTATAGGGACTGTTCTATATACCCTATAGGGAATGTTCTATATATCCTATAGGGACTGTTCTATATACCCTATAGGGAATATTCTATATACCCTAGAGGGACTGTTCTATATACCCTATAGGGACTGTTCTATATACCCTAGAGGGACCGTTCTATATACCCTGTAGGGTATGTTTTATATACCCTAGAGCAGTGGTTCTTAACTTTGTTGGAGGTACTGAACCCCACCAGTTTCATATGCGCATTCACCGAACCCTTCTTAATTGGAAAAATAAAATATGATTTTTAAAATTCAAAACATAGGTATATATTTATACATAGGTGCACAAAATGCAAAACAAAACCGTTAAGAACAAAGAACAAAACCATTAAAACATGATTTTCACACAAAAACATAATAATGAATATTTACTGCACGAATCATATGAGTCGGGTGTGGGTCTTCACCTCTGCCGAACCCGCGAGACTGACTCACTGAACCCCTGGGGTTCGATCGAACCCAGGTTAAGAACCACTGTTTTATAGTAATTCATCCCCATAGTAATTCATCCCCCATATAGTAATTCATCCCCCATAGTAATTCATCCCCCCTATAGTAATTCATCCCCCATATATAATCATCCCCCATAGTAATTCATCCCCCATAGTAATTTCATCCCCCATATAGTAATTCATCCCCCATATAGTAATTCATCCCCCATAGTAATACATCCCCCATATAGTAATTCATCCCCCATATAGTAATTCATCCCCCATATAGTAATTCATCCCCCATAGTAATTCATCCCCCATAGTAATTCATCCCCCATAGTAATTCATCCCCCATATAGTAATTCATCCCCCATAGTAATTCATCCCCCATATAGTAATTCATCCCCCATATAGTAATTCATCCCCCATAGTAATTCATCCCCCATATAGTAATTCATCCCACATAGTAATTCATTCCCCATATAGTAATTCATACCCCATAGTAATTCATCCCCCATATAGTAATACATCCCCCATATAGTAATTCATCCCCCATATAGTAATTCATCCCCCATAGTAATTCATCCCCCATAGTAATTCATCCCCCATATAGTAATTCATCCCCCATAGTAATTCATCCCCCATAGTAATTCATCCCCCATATAGTAATTCATCCCACATAGTAATTCATTCCCCATATAGTAATTCATACCCCATAGTAATTCATCCCCCATATAGTAATACATCCCCCATATAGTAATTCATCCCCCATATAGTAATTCATCCCACATAGTAATTCATTCCCCATATAGTAATTCATCCCCCATATAGTAATTCACCCCCCATAGTAATTCATCCCCCATATAGTAATTCATCCCCCATATAGTAATTCATCCCCCATATAGTAATTCATCCCCCCTATAGTAATTCATCCCCCATATAGTAATTCATCCCCCATATTAATTCATCCCCCATATTAATTCATCCCTTATATAGTAGTAGTAAGTAAGTAGCAAGTAGTAAGCCAAGTCCCCCCTGTGTCAATTCACTTACCTTTGCTCCGTGCGTTCCTCTCGCCGTATTCCCGCGCCGTTCCGGTCTTCAGGGCGGACTGTGAGAGGAGCCTAGCTCCTCTCACGTTCGTCACGCTGCCCCGCCTACACACATCCTGACAGCCAATCACTGGCTATCAGGATGTGAGTGGCAGCGAGACTGGCCAATCATTGCATTTGAGCGCGCTGCCCTGGCTGTTTTTTTTTTTGGATCACGCTGCAGAGTCCCTGCCGCCCGAGAGGAGGGAGGGGAGCGGGCGCCCGGCACACAAGAGCCGCATTAAAGCGTGTAAAGAGCCGCATGTGGCTCGCGAGCCGCGGCTTGCCGACCACTGGGCTAAGCGATGTTGCGTGACCACCTGCAGCCAATGATGGACAAGCGGGGCATGTCATCACGAATCATATGAGTCGGGTGTGGGTCTTCACCTCTGCCGAACCCGCGAGACTGACTCACCGAACCCCTGGGGTTTGATCGAACCCAGGTTAAGAACCACTGCCCTAGAGGGACCATTCTATATACCCTATAGGGACTGTTCTATATACCCTAGAGGGACTGTTCTATATACCCTATAGGGACTGTTCTATATACAGACCAACAAAGAAATTTGTGAAAAGAGATTCACAGAAAAGCGGCTACATTATGGACAGAATGCGATACTCAGAAAAATTTCCAAAAATTATGCTTTATTACACATTAATAATAGACAATCGGGCAGTCGCCCTGGTTTACCATCACCTCAGTATGAGACAATACACACAGACCTAAAACCATTTAAAATCACATCAAGACCGGTCTGGATATACATGTGCTGCAAAGGCTATGACAACCATAGTCTAGAGCACTTGCAGCACCGCACATTGGTTACACTCCCTATAGGAGGTGTTTTTCCAAAAATTGTACCATAGGTATATAATATCACATGCTATGCATAGGCAAATACAGTTACCACGTGGAGAAAAACATAACCCTAAGCCTGTACAAGGCAGTATGGGTGAAAAATAGAATGGAAAGAGGGGAAAATACCCCAATAATATAATTATGGATTCATGCAGTACAGCCCTGTGAAGGCACATATGGTTGGGGCCCCTCTACTCGTAGCAGACGCAAATAATTGCAAAGGTAATTGTAGATTAAAGAGTCCCTGTTAATGTCCTGATGGAAAGATGAATATAGATAGCAGAGCCCTGCTTTATATGGTTTCTTCACCACGACATGTGGACTACAGACCACTTTAATATTTGTAATAGAATGAGGCCCAGTGGGTCTTCCGCCTGTTGCAATATATGTTGCATGCCTTGCATCTAGATAATGCATCATGGTGTCCCCATCCTGAAATAAGACAGATATTATGAGAATAGTCACTCAGGGTACTCTCTCTCTGATGTATAAATAGTGTAGTATAGGTAACAGGAAACCTTCTTCGTTATTCTTGTAACAGTCCACTCACCACCTGTGCCACGGGTAGCATAAAATGGAGATATCCTTCACAGGTACTGCCGTATTGATTCTGGGAACTACCGCTTACATCAGCCGACATTTCGCGGCTTCCAATCTCTCCATGGCGCCTGTACAGCTTTTGCATGTCTCATGGCATGTGAAGATGGCCGCCTCCTTGTGGGTCGGCGTTCATATCGCCAATGCGCATGATTGGAAGTGACGTATCTGACGTATGACGTCAACGCGTTTCGCCGATGGGCGTATCTCACTCAGCTTCGTCAGGACCAATGAGATTCCTGCCTTTCAATTTCCTATTTATAGTGGTTTTAAACCCACCCACATATGCAAATTATTAACCTGCAGCTATTCTCAATGGGGAGAAAAAAGGCTAATTACTTAGCACAACAGCTGGTCATTTATCACATTTAAAACAACAGGCAACTGGACATATCAAAGAGAGGAAAGGCCTTTCATATTCTATTGTCATTAGAGAAGATGATTTGATACCGCAAACTCACCAGAAGATGGCAATATTAATAAGGAAATCCCTATATAAAACTATTTATCCAAAAATACCTGGAAATCACACTCAACATTTATTACCCTACAACTATTCTCAATGAGAGAAAGGTTAATAACTTAGCAAAGACTGGTCTTTTATCACAATTAAACCAACAGGTAACAGGACACATCAATAAAAAAGGAGGTTTATCATATTCTATTGACATTAGAGGGGATAAAAAACTATTATTACCACAAACTCACCACAAGATGGCGATATTAAATTGAAAATCCCTATATAGGGCTATTTATCCAAAAATACCTGGAGATCACACTCAACATTTAACCCCTTAGGGAACAATGTATCAAGTTTATATATCCAATATTTTTCCTTTCTTAATAATCTTTATCAAAATCTTTTTTAGACCAACAGGATGGGGAACTTCCCCGAACCAATCAATCTCAAACGGGAAGAGGAACCAAAAGAAAATAGAGGAATCCTTAAAAAACAAACATCAGGAGGACAAAGGCAGAACAAGAAGTCAGAAAAGGTAGTTGATGAAATCACCCATGATAAGAAGGTAATCAATTTGGCTACTTTTCCACTCAGAGTAGAACACATTACCTTGTTGAACAAAGGCATGTCCTTTTCACCAGTGACCCCCATGGATGAGTTTGAAGTATTTAAAGATGTCAACTTATTTTTGAGAAAAGTATTTTTAAGATTGATACATAGTAACCCCACCATGTTGGAGGACATTGGTTCGGACTCGTCTATGGAGGACAGAAAAATGCTCGATATGCTGATATCTCTCATGGAGGAAAGTGATGACTGTGATGAGAATGAATCAGAATTGGATAATCACAATGATGTGATCAGAAAAGTCAACCTAAATATTAGATCGACTAAAATGCCAAAAATACGTTTCCAACATGAGGATATCGGCATTTCTAGATTTAGTTGCAGATGATCTTAAAAATCTCGAGTGGAAAATGCCAATTGGTGACAATCTTACCAAAAAGGAAAGAAAAGCCCTTAAAGAATAAAAAGAGACCAAAAATATAGTAATTAAGAGAAGTGATAAGGGGGGTAACGTAGTTATTTTAAATTAACAAAACTATGTTAAAGTGGTGAAGCGCCTACTGGGGGATTCAGCCACATATAGAAAATTAACTACTAATCCTTTCCCTGTAGTGGTGAAAAAATTAAACTCTATGTTAACGTTGGGTAAAGAGGCGGGCCTTCTCACCAAAAAGGAGTATGAATATCTAAGAATTGAGGAATTTAATCATCCTACCTTTTATATTATTCCAAAAATACATAAGAATCAAGAAAATCCTCCTGGTAGACCCATTGTTTCCACCATTAATGGTCTCTTAGACAGAACAGGGAAATATATTGACTTATTCCTCAAAGATATGGTTCCTAATCTAGCCTCCTATGTAAGAGATACTAAAGATGCATTAGCTAAAATTGAAAATTTAACAATAAATGAAAACTCCCATTCTAGTTGGAATAGATGTAGAGTCACTTTATACATCTATTCCACATGAATGCAGTTTGAGATCGACTTTCCACTTTCTAGCTAATAAAATATACCCTACTCTGGGGGGACAAAATTAATTTATCAGTGAGTTACTGGATTTTTGCATTACGACATAACTTTTTCCAATTCAACAATATCTTTTATCAACAGACTAGAGGTACGAGTAGGGGGGGGCACCATGGGCACCGGCCTATGCGTGTCTACATTTGGGCTTCTGGGAGGAGCAGGTTGTCTTCAGGTCACCAAGGTTCATTGCGCATGCACAGATTTGGTTGAGGTATATTGATGATATTTTCCTTATATGGAGAGGAACATCAGAGGAATTAAAACTTTTTTTGGAGGAGTTAAATAAAAACTCCTTCAACATTAGACTCACATATGTGTTTGATGAAAGATGTATGTCTTTCCTTGACCTTGAAATTAGACTTGAAGACAAGAGGCTCCTTACTAAAACGTTCAGAAAACCAACTGCAGCTAATACTCTATTAGAGGCCAGAAGTTACCACCCACGTTCATTGATTACAGGAATTCTGGTGGGACAGTTTCTGAGATGTAGGAGAAACTGTTCGAATATTAATGATTTTAGGATGGAAGCGCAGGACCTCTATAAAAGGTTTAGAGAACGGGGATATTCTCACTTTCAGATTAGAAAGGCCCGGAGACGGGCATATCAAACTGACCGTAGGAGTTTATTGTCCACAAAAAAGGAAGAGAAGGTCAAATTAAGTGAGCAACCTGTCAGAATGATAACTCAGTTTGGAGCTCAATGGCAGGCTGTGAAACAAAATATTAGAAAAACACTGGAAGATTCTAACCCAATGTCCCAAATTGAGTAAAATTGTAGGTGAGCGCCCCCAAATGGTGGCAAGAAGAGCACCAAATCTCGGTGACCTCCTTATTCATTCTGACTATCAACCATTAAAACAAACAACATGGCTAAAGTCACGTACAAAAGGGATGTATAGATGTGGAAAATGTCAGATTTGTAAATTTGTGGACCGCACAGATTTTTTCTGTAATTCAGGGAATAGTACTCACTATAAAATTCAAAGTCTTATAAATTTGCTCCACAACTAGAATATTATATATGTTGACTTATCCTTGTAAAAAGAAGTATATAGGTAAAAACTAAAAAGACAACTTAAAGTACAAATAGACGAAACACTTTAGAGATATCAGATCCAATGACCCTGAGAGTAATTTAGCTCAACACTTTGCTAAGCATCATGGGGGTAAATTGGATGGCGCAAAAGTGAAAGGTATTCTATGCATTACATTTTCCCCAAAGGAGAGGTGATTTTGATAAAGAATTATTAAGAAAGGAAAAATATTTGGATATATAAACTTGATACATTGTTCCCTAAGGGGTTAAATGTTGAGTGTGATCTCCAGGTATTTTTGGATAAATAGCCCTATATAGGGATTTTCAATTTAATATCGCCATCTTGTGGTGAGTTTGTGGTAATAATAGTTTTTTATCCCCTCTAATGTCAATAGAATATGATAAACCTCCTTTTTTATTGATGTGTCCTGTTGGTTTAAATGTGATAAAAGACCAGTCTTTGCTAAGTTATTAACCTTTCTCTCATTGAGAATAGTTGTAGGGTAATAAATGTTGAGTGTGATTTCCAGGTATTTTTGGATAAATAGTTTTATATAGGGATTTCCTTAATTAATATCGCCATTAGAGATGAGCGAATTCGAAGTAGGCGAAGTGGAATTCGAGTCGAATATTGGAAAATTTTCGATTCGCGCCGAATCCGAAAAAATAGCATACTTTTCGGTACGCGCGAATCAAAATTTTTCCTAAAATGGCGGCGGACATGTGCGGCGACGGAGCGGGGATGTCTGGGAAGGCGCGCAGACAAGGCGCGCTGACCCATAATGCATTCATTAATGACATGTGATCGCATTAGCCAATCAGCAGCCAGCCAGCCAGCACTGTGTAATGGTCGAGCTATAAATAGCGGCCATTTTAGAATTCTTCATTTGCCTCCAGTCATTCAAGAGAGGCAGACCTCTCTGTATTAGGGACAGAGTTAGGGCCACAGAAACGTTACTTAGGGACAGAGAAGCATTACTCAGGGACACAGAATTGTTAATGAGGGCCACAGAATCGTTACTTAGGGCCAAAGAAACGCTAGTTAGGGCCACAGAATTGTTACTCAGGGACAGACAGAATTGTTACTGAGGTGCCAGAGAATTGTTACTGAGGGGCACACTGGTGCCAGAATTTTTTTTAGGGCCACAGAAAGGTTAGTTAGGGCCACAGAAATTGTTTCTCAGGGGCAGACCCAAAAATTGTTACTGAGGGCCAAGAACTGTTTCTTAGGGCCACAGAAAAATGTTAGGGCCCCCGGGAAAAGTTACTCAGGACAACAGAAGTTTCTGATGCCAGAGAAATTTTTACTTAGGGCACGAAAGGTTTGTTTGGGCCCAGAATTTTTACTCAGGGCGACACAGAAGTACTGAGGGGGCCGAATGTTCTTAGGGCCACAGAAACTTATTAGGGCCCCAAATTTTTATCAGGGGGGCAGACGAAAATTTTTACTGAGAGCCCGAGAATTTTTTACTTAGGGCCAGAAACGTTAGTTAGGGCCACAGAATTTTTACCAGGGGAAAAACAGAATTGTTACTGAGGGCCCAGAACTGTTACTTAGGGACAGAAACGTTTTAGGGCCCCAGAATTGTTACTCAGGGGGCAGACGAATTGTTTTGGTGCCCGAGAATTGTTATTGGGCCACAGAAACGTTAGTTAGGGCCCAAATTGTTACTCAGGGGCAAACACAGAATTTTACGGGCACAGAACGTTACTTAGGGGGCCCCAGAAACGTTAGTTAGGGCCCCAAATTGTTACCAGGGGAAACACAGAATGTTACTGAGGGGCCCCAGAACTGTTACTTAGGGCCCAGAAACTTTTTTAGGGCCCAGAATGTTACTCAGGGACAGACAGAATTGTTACTGAGTGCCCGAGAATTGTTCTTAGGGCCACAGAAACTTATTAGGGCCCAAAAAATTTTTACTCGGGACAGACACAGAATTTTTTCTGGGGCCACGAAATGTTACTTAGGGGACAGAAACGTTATTAGGGCACAGAATTGTTACTCGGGCAGCAGAATTGTTCGAGTGCCAGGATTTTTTTAGGGCCACAGAAACGTTTGGGCATAGAATTGTTACTCAGGGCAGAACAGAATTTTTACTGAGGGCCACGAACTGTTATTAGGGCCCCAGAAAGTTAGTTGGGGCCCCAGAATTGTTTCTCAGGGACAGACACTGAAGTTTTCGAGGGCCACAAACTGTTTTTTTAGGGCCACAGAAAGTTTTTGGGCCCCAGAATTGTTACTCAGGGGGCAGACAGAAATTTTTACTGGTGCCGAGAATTGTTACTTTGGGGCCCCAGAACGTTAGTTAGGGGCCCAGAAATTTTTTACTCGGGACGACACGTTGTTATGGGGCCCCAGAACGTTTTTCTTAGGGGCCCCAAAACGTTTAAAAAAT